>OU696697.1:95282164-95607892 GCA_916050605.2 Platycheirus albimanus | reverse complement strand
TCGCCCCGATCAGCCATTCCGAAATTTTCGCTGATGTTCCAAACCGCTAGAAAATGTATGAAAAAATCAAAAAACAAAAATTAAGACAAAAATGTTAAAAGCCTGCATTTTATTTTTGTCTTCCACCCGATCGGAACCAAACTTTCACTGGAACCACCCCTGGACTTAACAATATTTAGCCTGAAAATTTCATAAAATTCCGTTGGGTGGTTTAGGAGTCCATACACGACATACATACATACATTCACACTATAGAATAATTTATTTATTTTATTTTTGAAGCTTAATAAAATGAAATGGAACCCTATTGTTTTTACTTAAAAATTGTCTACTTTCTGTGAATAATAAGCTAAAAAAAAAATATTATAAAGATAAAAATGTGCCTTCTTTTGACAATGCCCACAAGCTGAGCTGTCAAATCATTGAAGATTGCGGAAAAGTATTCGTAAAAAACCACACATGTTAGCATATCCTATAATTTGAACATAGAGGAATAAGACGAAAAGGGAAGAAGTGTTCTCAATCATTCAGGGACACCACAACAACAACTCTGTTTTTATTGGGTATTGGGGGATAGAACGTACGAAACATTTTCCCCTTTATAATTCTTCTTCTATTATCATAAGTTTGCAGTGATTTTTGTATGCTCAACGAAGAAAAAGCAATCTCATGATTTTTTTTTTGTTTTATGAAAAAAAAAAATCATGATATTTTTGTTATTTAATCGGCAACACTGCTTGTGCCGCGAGACCAATCAACTTATAGTTATCTGTGTGATTATCATTTCTATATTGCTGAAAATAAAGGTATGAAAACTACTTTATCAACTCCACAGCCCAAAAGATTTTCTTCCATTGCATAGTTCGAGGGTTAAGTTCCGAAACAATATAATCAGATTCTTCCTTTTAAAACCATGATATATGCGCAGGAGAAAGATAGTTAAGAAACTCTGCCGAATAAGTGTTAGCATCGTTTTGGTCTAGAACTATGTTTATGGACTGGTTAACATCTAGTCTTATTCAACTTTTTCCAAAATACTGTGATTTATGTCAGCTGTTTCGTCGGTTTTGAGCGTGAGTATTGCTCACCAAGCCAAGAATCGTCATGACATGTACACTGTTTTTTGTGTTTCCCTCTATTTGCTTCGAGTTCTGCTTCCGATGAATAATATATAAGCCTTTAAAGGGAATAAGTGCGCCATCTATGATTTTTTTGATAAAACAACCAAGAACTACAGAACAAATAATTTCTATTAATGTATGTATATAAGATTTGTGCTTGTTTTACAATTAACAGCGCCATAATCACCATAGACCTTTTTAAGTCCTTCGAAAACTCTATCGAAAATGAAAATGATTTTCTCAAAACACTATCGGTACACGTGCAAGATATTTTCGCTTGAAGCAAGCGCAAGTTTGTTGGCATTTAATAAGTCAATTAAGCAAACTAATGGGTTATAAAAATCTTAAAAACCATGTTTAGATAATCATAAAAGCATCTATTAATTTCTTGATAACTATCTTAAACTACTCCCCGAAGAGAATTTTAGAACATTGTGGATTGCGAAATGAAAAAAAAAGTAGTTGATTAATATTCGCCTGTGGAATATCACAAGTGCCAACTTTTGAACATATAAAACGATTTAATAACAATAATTGTGATTATACCTTACTTTCATGTCCAATAAAAAGGTTCATTTAAAGGGGCAATAAATTAAAGTATCACGAAGTCAATTAAAAATTCTTTTATAACTATATAAAACCACTAACAATTAAAATGCTTTTCATTCAAAAATTCATTCTCCAATAAATATCCTGTGAGTTTTTTTTTTTCTTTTACTCGTGTTTGTTTATCCTCGTGTATTGTACACAGCCCAAGCTCAAGGACATTTAACAAAACAACAAAAACAAAAACCACCTCGACCAACATGGCAAAGAGAATAATAACATAAATATAGGAACATAAAAACCGATTGAACTGAAGAACAAAAGCTCTCTACATGGATATAAGGACATTTGCACTTCAATGGTTTGTATACGTTTACGTATACCTGTACACCCAAACCCCTACCCTCTACAAATTCTATACACATAAAAAATTTGTTGTTAGATTTATTCATGATTTCCCGCGTGGAATCGAATGAGGATTTCTCATTGTAAAGTTATATGGCAGCTATGGGTGAGCTTTAAGTCGGCTTTGAATAGAAAAAATATCTATACCAATGGCGGTCAATTTCACATCGGATATGCGAAAGGACCTTAGGCATTTTCTAGATATTATGACTGCGACTGTCATCAGCGATAGCAACCAATAGTGAAGTGAATGTTTTAGTTGAATTGTTGGCACCATGATATGAATGAATTATGATGCAAAAGAATAAGAACTTTAAGTGTCAGCTCGACTTAAAGCCTTGGCACAATGGTAGCGCTGTCAAAGTTAAAAGAACGGATTTTTTATAGTACGGCTACAACAATAATTGAAGTTGTTGCTGTAGTACAAAAAGTAGTTGAAATTCAATTAAACTCAACTTCATCTTTAGCTATAGCTACACTAATCTGCTTAGCAAAAAATACTGCATTTTGAAAACAACAACAACATTTTCGAAATTTGCTTTTTTCTAATCTCATATAGGTACCTTACTTAAAGCAGCGCCTTATCGATTTTGCCTGAAAATTGGTTTTAACGCATGTGATGTATGGTGACAATTTTTAATATTAATACTGCCACATTAAAATTTCTTAAATAACTCGCTGAAATATTTTCAACAAACGATGATTTCTTATAATTTGTATACACTAGCTTAAGCTTCCAATTTTGAACTCCTTTTTTTATATTTTTAATCGGAGCAGTGTCACTCAGTTCTTTCGGAGTTGCTGTGACAGATAATTGCAGATCTAATGAAAATCTATTGTAAAGTTTTCAGTCAGTAGACCCTAGACCTTACTTACTTGAGTAACATTGGGGATACAAATTTATCAGATTTGAGTTGGGTAAATAGGTATAGTTCAAGAAGTTTAAGAAGTTTTGGTTCAATTTTTAAACGCCGAATAGAGAGTTTCTATAAAATTGTTTAATGCCATTTATATTAACCATTATGGAACGAGGCATTTTTTAAGTTGGGAAACGTCTCTTTTTGTCTCTTCATGCGAAGGATTGATAATAGTTTAACGTTCGAAATTATTTGCGGCTGACTGATTTTCAGATTGGACCACACAAGGCCTGTTAGGCTTGGTAAAAAATTTCCTTGTTTCAGAACCACATTTTGTTATGTTAGTTTCACACAACTGAAAGGACGATTAAAATTTGTTGTACTGCGGGCATTTTGTATTTTTATTTTGAAATCCAAATTCGTTCCACTATCGAGTGCGATCTCTAGATGTACTCACTGCTGGCGGTTTTCAAAATCTATGCAGACTTTAGGTTAGGTTTATCGCAATTGTGAACTCCGCTTGGTGCCTCTTTGGAACAGATTCGATCCTTGACTGTATCCCTTGAGAATATTATTTTACTAAAATATTTTTCGAAAACAGAACGGTAGGACCTACCGCACTAGTTATGACCATACCACAATAACTTCATCCTGGGTAAGTGGATAAGTTTAATTCTGCACTATAGCCTAAGCCACTGCAAATATACCTACGCTTGAACTGCTTTATTTTTTCTTAGAATATACATACATACATATCTGTACTTGTTGAAGGATTTGTTGAATATCCTTAAATACCTGCGGATGTTGTTTAATTGAGTAATTGAGTATTCAAGTCTTCAATGTCGTAATGTTTTCGCAATACTTAAAAGGTTAATAATACCTTTGAAGCTGATCTTTTACCATCAACTACAGGATGGTTAAAGTCAGTACTATCATTTTAAGCAGCTCTCTCGTATTGCCCTTCATGCAGCATGTTCTTGGTACATCTTACACAGCGGGAAAGCGATTTATGAGATGTTACCCTGGTCACCGCTTTCTGCTTTGATCCTAACTTTCAGTGATCTTTAATTGTAATTTTGTCCAAGGGTTTTTTTGCAAATCAGGGATCTCTCGTTCTTGTCTGTTTTGGTACCTTAATTTTTAGTTTCAGCTTCCATTAACAATGCACTAATAGATAACCCATTATTTCGAAATGTCGCGTAGGTTGAGTGAATTTCGGTCTCCTTGTTATAACCTCACTAAGCCCAAACTCTCCGCAAGTGAAGCCAGTGCGCCAGACTTACTTCCGTTATGAACATCGATTAGCTACTTCCTCCATTTCTGATGTAAACATTATAAAAGAGTGATCAAATTCATATTTAGTCTGACCATTGATGAATTCCCAAGACACTTTTAAGCGGGTCTTGTGCGGAACTAAAGAATTTAAAGGCACAAGTTTTACAAGTGGCGCTGAAGTCGACAATCTTATCTTAACTGTCGATTCGTTGTACTTACGTACTAAGCCATGATTTTCTATTACACGATCAAGGCATTCGCTGTCGGAGACCATATTGGCATTAAGGTCTTTCATGATGATATCGATAACGCCCCCTGGACATTTTTGTACCTTCCACTGAATTCAGATGAGAGATGAGCATTAGAAGAGGTCTTAGAAAATATTTGTATAATTTCACACAATGAATCTAATGAACGAGTCCTTTAACAAAACTCGTACACATTGTGCGTGTCCTACATTTCACTGTATTGTTCTTTTGTCACACTGGAATTCATGGAAGCTCTACTGTTTGTTTGTCAACATAACAACATTCATGTACATCTCATTAATTTAGTGGCCATAGTACATACTGCATGTGAAAAAAATTACACATTTCCATCAACCTACACACAATCTAATTTCGCGGTCAGCAAGGTAGTGAGAATATAAAAATGTTGAATTGTATATAAAGGACAATTATTTACAATACACACAAACTAACTGAGTCCACCCCATATACCTATAATTATTATCACCAACACACAAAAAATAAATAATATATATGTTATATATGAAAATACAAATCCAAATGGATGTGCATTTCGAGGTGGATATAGAGAGCCGAGCCATACCATCCGTACAAAAAATGTCTATATGTACCTATGTTGAATTGAACGGATAACTGCTATAATGCATTAATTATTTATCGGTAAAAAAGGACGAAAGTTTTACTCGTTTCAACTTCCAACTACAATATCGGTAAGTAGAATTTATTCTTTGTCATCGGGTTAGAGTTTAGTTGAATTCGGGACCTGTGGCAGATTTTACGCGTTTATCCGTTATCTATCAACATTTTATTAAAATATCCTAGATATTTACATTATCATTTTAAGAAGTTATTTTATACCTTGAAAATTTATAAAAAAAAATTCTATTCAATTTGTGCTGTGATCTTTCTTAAAACAAGAAAACAAAAATAAATTAAATATTTTTCTAAAATAGATTAAAAGAAAACGTATAGGTACAAAGTTGTAAGCAAAAGAAGAAAAATTAGAGTGATTGCAACAAATAGTGAAACTATTGGAAAATAAAATGAATAAAAACCTTAACCACTACCATATGGATTATTAAGACCTTTTTTTTAAAAAGGCTGCAGGAAAAAAGGCAAGCTTTTGTTAAAATCATTTGTTACATTGGCCACCGAATGGATAATGGGTATTTGTTTAGACACAGGTGAGAAGCAATTAATTAAGTTTTACGGGTATGCGGGACATTTTGGAACTATTCTATTGGTGTTTGCGCTATTTGAACAGAGGTGTATGTAGTTCCGAAAGTAATATCACTAACGAGTTACAATAGGTATATGGAGGACAACTGCTTGAACCCAATTAACATCTTTATTTGGTTTTTGGATTGAAAGTTCATTCTATTTATAATGTTTGTTTAAGAACTTATTTCTCACATACCCGTTCCTCAAAAAATATATATTAATACTTTTTTTTCTCCATTTATATGAAGTTCTTAGGTTCATAATGACTGTCAACTGTTATTTTAGTTTTTGTATGCAACCTTGACTCATACATATAGCCAACATTATGAAATGTATGAAGATTTTTAGTTAAAATTCTGATGAAATTCTTATGACTATAAGACCCCCGGTACTTTTTTATTAGGTTTTGTAATAGAAGCTTACATTTTAAGACTTGTACCGTCTTAAAGTTATAATTAAAATTTTATCAATTTTGTTGTTTACGATTCTTCAAAAAATATGGACATTAAAAATTTTATGAACTTAACAACTTTTGTTAGTTTCGAAATGAAACCCATACGCAGTCTTATAAGTTTTAAAGGTTTAAATTCAATACAGATTAGGCCAATCATAGACGGATGAATGGATCTTATTGAATTAATTTCTCTACAACCCATTTTGGCTATAATGATTTTCTTCATTATAACAGCAAAAATCTTGATAAATTTTAATATGAAATATCGATTAAAAACAACCGCTCTTACGATTTTTAAAATCGTTTTCACATAATAATGAAACTCATAAAGCCTTTGTAATTGCGATTAAATTAATACATTTTGAATTTTGCTTGGGTCTTCAGGTTTTTAGTTGCAAAGCCTGTACTGTTTTTCTTGAACTATGACATTTTAACTCGTGCATTATATCCCAAATAATTGTCTTTGAACTAAGGTACACTATGCATTTTAAAACTTTAGGGGAGTTTTTTTGTGATACCACAAGATTAGAAGCTGTTTATCATATTCAACCATGTTGCATTGGATGAGATGTCTTAGTGTGAAATAAATTGAACTATAGCTATAAACAACTTTGCGCTAGCAATTCATTCAAACCTTCAATATGTGTGTTTTTTGTCAAAATCCCTCCTACTTTTCAAATATTATAGCCAATTTGTAACCCTTATTTCGACCTGTTCTTCTATGCTCCTTTATTCTTGTCTTAAGGTACATGCTTCAAAAATTTAATTACATCGCTCGCGAAATTAAAAAGTTCCTTTTTTGATATAAAAATATATTTATTGTACATATAATACTTGTCAATATGGCTAAGTGTCTTGATTGAATGCTTTTTTCAAAAATCTATTTTAATTTTGTTTTCGGTATTTCTATAACGAGAAAACACTTTAAACAGTCAATTAAACCGTTTTCATAAAATAAAAAAAAAAAAATCGAAAATGTTTAATAGGTACCTATACCAATCAATTTAATATTAAAACTTTCATCGAATTCGGCTTACGTGAAATCTGATTTAAGAACCGGTTTTGGACGTAGACATTATATTAGGCGTTTTTCTTTTTTCATTCAGAAACGAGCTCTGAACAGAGTTCGAGTATATCGAGCTCGCTCTGAAGGTCCTCTGAACAAATTGTGTTCAAAGCGCTCTAAACTATTAATGAAACGAATTTAATTTTCCATTAATTTCCTCTTCTCATGCCACTTGAAAAACCTGAAAACAATTTTTTTTTAACATTTAAAATACCTTCGGCGGCCATTTTAATTGTTTTTAATTTCAGCCGCCGCTAAAAAGTTCTTTTTATCAATTGAATTGGTTTGGAAGCGTCTCACTTGTGACGTTTATATTTTTGTTCAGCTTTTGCTCAGTCTGCCCCATCTATTTATTTGGAGCTCGTAGAGCGCACTCTGAACGCACTCTGAAGGAAAAAAGAAATACGAATTTTTAGCTCTGAACACTCTGAAGCAAAAAAGAAACACTAATTTTTTTTTGACAACTCAGGCTCTGCTGTGAACTAAAAAAGAAAAACGCCTATTAAAACACCATTCAGAGATTTTCATCACAATCGTATGAACCGTTTTTGTGAAAAAGTCTTTAATTAATTATTATATGCCAGGTATGTTGGTTTTAGAGTTATAATGTCAATTCCTAAATTCCTCTTAAACGATGTTTTAAAAAAAACTGTGTACTAAGTTTGACAACAAATCGACAGCTGCTTGGACTGTTGTAGGTGCATAATGGACAGACAGACAGATAAAAAGCATTGACTGACCCTCTTTATTGATTTTCTGATTTCCTATCATCGTTATACCAAGTAATAGTTAACAAAAAAAAAATTGGTTCAAAAGAATTATTTAGGCCATAAAATTAAAAAATAAAACCTTTTTTTTACTATTCAATCAAATCTTCTGTTTCTGTAACTAAGTGCATAGTATTTTCCATTCTATAGTACAAAAAAATCGATACTAAAATGTTTAATTAAACTGCAATTAATGTCAATTTTCTTGATAATTACAAGTTCTGTTTTCTCTGTTCAGAATCCGATAGTTAAATCTTAAATTCCCTTTAGGTTAATGTTACGTGACGGAAATTACTACGTTAAAGTGATTGCAAATCAAAATTTATTTACATGCATAATAAAACCATTAAATTATAGAGTAATTGATATCATGAAGCTCTTCTGCTTGTTAAAAAAAATGGAGTCATTTTAAATCTAACAAGCGTTAAAGCGAAATAGGCATAGATACATACAAAATAAAATGATGATTATTTTGAAGTGCGTAGAGATTATTGGGATAGGAGCAAATAAAAAGGCATTGGCTTTTATATTTGTAAACTTGCATCTTCACAAAATAAGGGTTCAAAGCAGTTGAATTACCATTTGAATTAATTTTTATGATTACCAAAATCTTAGAATCAAAACTTGGGCCACTGAAGTGCCCTGCAGTACGATAATAACTTAAAACTACTGTTATCTCTCAGCTAAGGGAAATTTTCCTCTTATTTCGTTATACTTAGACCTCCAATTATTGCATTAAGTCGTTTATAAACAGATTTCCGTTATATGCATTTTAAGCCAGAAATGAATATGAACAGACAATTTAATCAAAACCGTTGGAGACGTTTCTGAGCATATTAAAATAAAATGCACGACTGGGTCGCACGAACTTGCTCTAATGTGTGACAGTGGTCTAAGGGTTTGAGATTTTGATAAAAATAAATTTTTCAAAATTCTTAAATAAATACTTAAACTAATTTGAGCTGAAAAAAAAGTACGCCATTTTATTTCTTGGATAAATTTGAATTTATGACAATAAATTTATAAAAATCTGTGGAGCGGTTTTTGAGAAAAAAAGTTTTTTTTGAAAAACTTTTTGAAAATTTTTTTTAAAAAAAAATCAAAAACGCCAGTTTATAGGTATTGAGCAAATACATTTATTTACAATTTCTAGAAAAAAATTTAATAAGCAGTTTTCAAAATATTAATTTTTTTAATTTTTTTTTTAAATGCTTTTAAAAATACAAAAAAATATTTTTCAAAAATATTGGTATGCAATACAAATTGAGCTACCTGCAGCTATATGTGTGTGAAATTTCGAAAGAATCGGTTGAGTCGTTTTCGAGTTAGTCGAAAGCAAAAAAAACGGTCCTATGGAAAGTACCGTTCTTAGCCATTTTAAAAATTTTTTTTTAGCCATATGATTAGTCGTACCTAAAAACCAACACTGATTTTTTTAAATCGAAATCGTTAGAGCCGTTTTTGAGAAAAATAAGCTTTAACGTAACGGTTGTATGGCAGGTACCGTTATTTATTGAGCTAAAAAAAATTTCAATTTCTCCTCTGTACAATACCTAAAAAAGTCTATATACCAAGTTTGAAGCAATTCGGCCCACCCGTTTGGGCTGTAGGTCTACATACAGACAGACAGACAGACAGACATACAGACGGACAGAATTTTTAGACCATCTTTTTTCGTCTTCGCTATCATCGTAATGTCATGTTTGATTGTTATCTCAAAACTTTTTTTTTCGACGAATGCATAACTTGCCTTATAGTACGTACCTATAATCGCAAGTAAAAAAGTTGGCTAAAACTGAACGACTCTTTGTATGGCAGCCACCACTGTTAAGAAAGATTTAACTACAAAAATTGTAATACCATCCTATAGAAAACTATGAAGAACTATGCCAAATAAAGTTTTAGTCTATTCAATAGAAAAAAGCCCTTTAAGCTTGATTTTCGTTATGACCATTTAATCCAAAAAAAAACGCAGTTTTATCAAAAATGCCCTAAGTCTTTAAATTTTGAACCTTAGAGTTTTTGAACAAATCCATCAGTATAAAAAGCCGCTACTTGAAAGAAACCAGTTTGAGCCCGGCAAAAATGGATTAAAAAAAAAAATGCACAACCATTTTTCTTTTAACTGCTTTTATATGAAATTTGAAGAAAATCCTTCAAGCTGTTAAAGCAGCTTGACAATTTTTTTTTGAACAAGTAATAATTTATAGAGCAAGTAATAATTGACAGACTGAATCCACTCACAGACTCATTCAAGTCCGCAGCTAGTTGGATTATAACTTTTGGGGATTTTAAGCCATGGGGATTTTTTTTTTGGGGATTCTGTAGTACACCCCTTTAAATCAGCTCTATAATAGGTGACGCACAGCAATCAGACGAAAATTAAATTATTTATGTATTTTCTTTTTTTCATAAAAAAATCAAAACACTTCAGAAAAAATTTCAATAATTTATTAGCGAAATTTCATAATTTTTACATATTTCATTGCGATTTAGTTCTCGGAGCATATTCAATATTCTTACTTACTTACTTAAGGTGGCGCAGACAGTCCATTGTGGACCACGGCCTCAACCAACATTCCTCGCCAGCTAGGTCGGTCCCTAGCCAGTGGCCTCCAGTTGCGCACACCAAGTTGGTTGAGGTCGTTTACCACTTGATCGCGCCACCTCAGATGGGGTCTTCCAGAACTGCGTCGGCCCTCCGGGTTGGAATTGAAGACTCGTCGGGCAGGAGCGTTTTCGTCCATACGCTCCACATGACCCAGCCATCTAAGCCGCTGAATTTTCAGCTTTTTAACCAAGTCAATGTCGCTGTATAGCCCGTACAGTTCGTCATTGAATCTTCTCCTCCATACTCCATTGATACATACAGGACCGAATATCACCCGAAGAATCTTTCTCTCAAAGCACCCCAGCCTGTATTCATCCGATTGTGTCAGCGTCCACGCTTCTGCCCCATACAGCAGGACTGGGATGATAAGGGTCTTGTATAGTGTCTCCTTGGTCCTTTGAGAGATGGCTTTACTACTAAGATGCCTTCTTAGCCCGAAGAAACAGCGATTGGCAAGAGTGATTCTTCGACTGATCTCTTCACTGATGTTGTTCTGAGAGGTTATAGTGGAACCCAAATAGACAAAGTCCTTGACAACCTCAAAGTTATATCTGTCCATTGTGACGTTTTGTCCGAGCCTACGGTGATGATCTACTTCACCCGAGGACAGCATATACTTTGTTTTATCTTCATTTACAGCCAGACCCATTCGGGCCGCTTCCACTTCAATGCTTGCGAATGCTCCACTGACAGCGCGCTTCGTTCTTCCAATAATGTCAATATCATCAGCATAGCCAAGTAATTGAACGGATCTAAAAAAAATCGTACCGCTGGTGTTGACATGCGAGTTGCGTACGATTGCCTCAAGAATGATGTTGAAGAGGTTACATGAAAGCGCGTCACCCTGTCGTAAGCCTTTCTCGACATTAAATGAGTCGGTGGTGTTCTTGCCAACCTTGACGGAGCAGCGCGAGTTCTCCATAGTCATCCTGCACAATCGAACGAGTTTGGCAGGGATGCCAAGAAGCGACATGGCTCTGTACAGCTCGTTCCTGTTTACGCTGTCATAGGCGACTTTAAAATCGATAAAGAGGTGGTGAGTATCGATTTGGAATTCTTGGGTCTTTTCCAAAATCTGCCGAAGTGTGAAAATTTGGTCGACGGTTGACTTACCGGGCCTGAAACCACACTGATAGGGGCCAATCAGTTCACGTGCGAAAGGGTTCAGACGTTCACACAGAATGGCCGACAAGATTTTATAGGCGACATTTAGGAGACTTATACCTCTGTAGTTGGCGCAGTTTAGAGTATCTCCTTTCTTGTGGATAGGGCACACAATGCTGAGGTTCCATTCGTCAGGCATACTTTCATCCGACCAGATTGTACAGATGAGTTGGTGTATGCTCCTCACCAAGTCATCTCCCGCTGCTTTGAAGAGTTCAGCCGTAAGGCCATCAGCTCCAGCAGCCTTGTTGGACTTTAGTTTAGATATTGCTATCCGAACTTCTTCTTGGTCGGGAGGACGGAAATTTTGTTCATTATCATCCAAATCGAATGGATCATTCTGCCTGACAGCGATTAGTTGGTTGTCTTCGCCGTTTAACAGTCTGCAGAAGTGTTCTTTCCAAATTCTCAGCACCGACTGTGTATCTACAACGACATTCCCACCCTCGTCTCTACATGCTTCCGCTCGAGCTTTGTAACCCTTGGACGAATGCTTTACCCTTTGGTAGAACTTTCGAACATTGCTTCTGCCGTAGCACCCCTTAATAGATTCAACCATTCGTTTTTCCAGTTCTCTTTTTTTTCTTCTGAAAAGCCGATGTTCCTCTTTCCTCTTTTGCTGGTATACCGCACGGAAAGCGCTCTTGGCAGCTCTAGTTCTGGCATTCAGAACTGCATGATAGGCTTCGTCTTTGGCCAAGTGTGCGAGCCTGCACTCATCATCAAACCAGGTGTTTCGTTGTGGTCGCCTAATGAAACCCAAAACATCCGTGGCAGCGGTTTTGATGGCCATTTTGCAATGTTGCCACTGGGCCTCTGGGTTTGGTGCAGGCGCCGGGCTTGTCAAGAGATAAGAGGAGACATGATTGGCAAAGGTTGTGGCGGTCTCTTGCGATTGTAACTTCGCAACATCAAACTTTCTCACAGTGGATGTTCGATTCTGGGGTCTGGTGGAGATCCGCATTCGCACTTTAGCTACAACAAGGTAGTGGTCCGAGTCTATGTTGGCCCCTCGGAAAGTGCGGACATCCATGACATTGGAGGCATGTCTGCTATCAATCGCAATGTGATCAATTTGGTTGACGGTATTTTGATCAGGAGACCGCCAGGTCCCCTTGTGTATATTGAGGTGTGGGAAGTATGTGCTAGCTAAGATGACACTTCGCCCCGCAGCAAAGTCGATTAGCCTGTGTCCGTTACCGGAAGTGTTGTCGTGCAGGCTATGCTTTCCGACCGTCGAGCCAAAGTTACCCTCCTTTCCGATTTTGGCGTTGAAGTCACCAAGAATAAACTTAGTGTCGTACTTCGGGCATTCATCATACGTCTTCTCGAGAAGATCGTATAATTCTCCTTTGGTCGTGTCATCTTTTTCCTCCGTGGGGGCGTGGACGCAGATCAGCGAGATGTTGCTGAATTTGGATTTAATGCGGATTGTGACAATGCGTTCGCTTATGCCACGAAACCCCAAGACTTCTTGCCTAAGCCTTCCTCTTATCACAAATCCGCATCCAAATAGCCGCTGGTTTCTTGTCCTGTAGCACTTGCCGTAGTAGATGTCACAGTTTTTCATCCTCCTTGTGCCTTCACCATCCCATCGCACTTCTTGGATGGCTGTGATGTCGGCTTTGACACCATCTAAGGCTTCCACTAATTGTTCGGCTGCACGTGGTCTGTTAAGGGTCCGGACATTCCACGTGCAGAACCGAAATTCGTTGTCCTTGTTTCGTTTGCTAGGGTCGTCATCAGTAGGGTCATCCATATCCGAGGCAATTGGTTGTTTCGGAACTATTAAATTTTTTACGTGGTAGGGAAGTTACCCCGACGCACAACCCCCAACCTGGGGGACCAGGCCCTATGCTGCTCTCCTTGGACAAAAGGAGCTGGAGAAAATCCAGAGTCAGTAACCCACTACGGGGATGTGAGAGCTACCGTTGGTCCTATATGGGCTCATCCGCCACCTTCTCTATTTCACTACCCTGACTAATAGTAGTGAAAGGACCCAAAGACCTGAGCTCCGAATATGTCGAAGTAGCTCAATGGGGTGCCTACCATATTGTCTGTAAGCGTCGCCGTTGGTTCACTTAATTGGAAGCTCATCCGCCGCTCGCTTGCTTTCTGAGGGGTTCGTACAGAATAAACTGCTACCCAACAAGAGAAACAGAGGAGTTTTATGGCAGGGCAATTATAGTGTTGCTATTTTTCTGTGATCAACACTCGCGCTTATAAGTTCAGCAAGTCAAGTCCGGGTGGACAAGACCAGTACCCGATGGCTACCACTTGGAGGTAAAATAAGCACAATTGATGCGTATGAGACAGTTGCAACGCTGGGCATCGCCATGTTGATACCAATCAGGGCCTGCCCTATTCATACAGCACCCAGCCATCATATTCAATATTCATTTTATAGTTTATTTTCTTAAAAGAGCCATTAAAACTTATTCTTTCTTGCTCTGTGAAAGTGCCGCAGGTTCATTAACTTCTTCCATACTGATTAATTTTGTTTTCAGTTTTATTTGTCTACAGTCTAGCTATTTACTGAAAACACTTTCCCAATATGTTATATTGTTTGTGAGTCTTTTTTTTATGAACAAGTCGTATTTTAACAAATAAACATAAGCGAGAGCTACAGTACGTTAGCAACGAACTGTTGAATACCCTATTCCCTATTTTTGTGTATGTGTATGCGTTCGCCTCCCGCAGCCAGCCGATGATCCAGTTTCATAAACAAAATTCTTCTTTACCAGACGGAAAAAGATTCAATAACATTAATTTTGTGTGGTGTGATGTTCAATTAGTGCTGGCACAATAAAAAAAAGCGTGTGCCACGCCCAAAGTTAAGACTTTTTATTGCCAAGGCAATTAGTATGAGCTCAGTGACATTCAATTTTATTCTTGCAGATCGATTTGAACAAAACAAGGCAAAACTTAAATTTTTAAAAATTAGATTTTGAATGGAAATAGCGATTATGGATGATTTTAACAATTCTTGAACCACACTCTGCTACGTTACCAAGGAACTTAAATCTTAGTGTTAATCTTTTTACTTCCAAACTGCGACCGAAAGTTAAAAAACGTTAAAAAATTAATGCATTATACGACTTTTGACGAAAACGCCCCTTAAAAGTGGGCGTGTCTTAAAAATTTGAAGCAATAACTAAGCTTTGATCATTAGTCAGTATTTAGGCATGTGTGTAAAACTACAGCTGAATCGAGCAGTTTCTAAGCGATCTTACCCGAACAAAGGTATTTTATCAAAATCACGCCTTTAAAAGTGGGCGTATTGAAAAAAATTACTCAAGAAAATGTAGATATTTTTTTCAAAAAAGGAACGGAAGGGAAAAAAATCTTAAATTGAATATTGGTAAATTTTTTAAATTTTTAAAACAACGTTTTTCATTCTTTCATGAAAAGTGGGCGAAAGCCACGCCCAAAATTCAAAAATTTCTTTTCATACACAAACGTTTAAGTTTCTACTAAGAGACGCAAAATTTTGGCTTGCAGATTCATTATAAATACCGTTTATTTGCAAAAACAGTTTTTATAGTTTCTAGTGAAAAGTGGGCGTCAGCCACGCCTAAAATCAATTTTTTTTGATTTCACACACAAGATGTTTATGTGCAAGTAATACCCACAAAATTTAATATTTTTCGCTTTAATATAACAAATGTTATTTTATAAAAACAATATTGATGGTTTCGTATGAAAAATGGGCGTCAGCCGCGCCCAAACTAAAATATTTTTATTTAATTGGAAGAAGGTTTATCTAAAGCTTACGTGTGCAAAATTTTAGCGTTATGCTTTTATCGTAACCAAAGATTATATATACCAAATTTCAGCTTTCTAGCTCAAAAATTGCGACCTCTAGAGAGTATACATACGGACGGACGGACGGACGGACATGGCTTAATCGATTAGGCTTTTGATTCTGAGTCAGAATATATATACTTTTCTATACCTAACGGTATTATTTCTCTATGTTACAAACTCCACACCAAATACAATATACCCATTCTATGGAATAGGGTATAAAAAAAACAATAAAGTTGGTAAACGAAGCGACTCATTCGTTTGACAAACATTTTCATACTACAAGTGAACTACTATAATCTCTCCCTCTCTCTCTCTCTTCCTCTATCATAGCGGTAGCACAAAAGTGCTCTATTTAAAATTTAGAACAGTTTTTTAATAGCAATACATTTTTGTATTGAGATTTGTGATTGTCTTAACCATAAACAGATCTATTCAAACTCTAAAGTGACTCTTCGTACTTCTAAAAAGCTTAACTAAAGCACAAGAAGACAATACCGGCTGAGCTCTAATACAGCCATTATAAACGAAGTTAAAGAGTATTTTTATAAAGCTAAAGGCTTTTTAAAGTAATAGAGCTAAGAATTGTTCTTATACTGCAATATAGAGACAGATTTAAAACAAAAAACCCCAGAGCTGCAAATATCTTTGAAATGAAGCATGAGCTTGGCATCTACCACTTTAAGAGCTGTTTAGGAACATTTTAATTACTAGCAGCTCCAACCATGTTACTTGGGCGGTTTTTCAGTTGTGAGTTCAAAGTGAGCTATCTTACTCCAGGCTTCATTTTTTTTTAATGAACACGCACTTAAAGAGTTATCAACACCCTTATCATGAAATATATATTTCACTGATGACTGTTTAAAATAGTAGTAATAAAATGAGGATCCTCTTACAGCGCGCACAATAATGTCAATATCATCAGCATAGCCAAGTAATTTAACGGATTTATAAAAAATGGTACCACTGGTATTGATATGCGAGTTGAAGAGGTTACATGAAAGTAAGTCACCTTGTCTTAAGCCAAGAAGTGACATAGCTCTATATAGCTCCTTCCT
This sequence comes from Platycheirus albimanus, assembly GCA_916050605.2. Taxonomy (NCBI): domain Eukaryota; kingdom Metazoa; phylum Arthropoda; class Insecta; order Diptera; family Syrphidae; genus Platycheirus; species Platycheirus albimanus. The sequence goes on along the minus strand of OU696697.1, from coordinate 95,591,292 downwards.
ATTCACGCTGTCATAGGCGACTTTAAATTCGATACTTACTGTTCGAAACCATACTGAAAGGGCCCAATCAGTTCACATGCGAAAGGGTTCAGACGTTTACACAGAATGGAAATCAAGACTTAATAGGCGACATTTACGCCTCATCACTCTTTGTGCTGGGAACAAAGAGTGATGAAATAATCTATTTACCATACCATCCGGGAGGGGTTCCAGGTGTTGCGACAGTAGTTTCCGGAAACCAAGGAAGAGAGAAAAGAATTTAAACTTCGAAAAGTTAAAAATTGCTACAGAAAAACTGGTTTGATCGTATATTGGGACTGGTGTCCATTTTTTTAAATTATGTTTTAAATAGCTCTTATGATTTATATCAAACTTACATTATAAAAAATCTTGGCTCAAATAATCAGATTGGATAACTAGTTAGAATAGAAGTTATAACACTTCAATGTCTTATATAGTTCCCAAGAGTATGCAATTTGTTTATGGTGTGTTACTGCCAAAATTATTTATAAAACGTGCGCTTATGAGATATGCAATGCATTCGTAACTGAGGTTATTATACCCTATTCCATTGCATATATAAACTATAGTATTCCCACTTGAGGTGCGCCATCTATCGACGACAAACTAAGCTCTAGAATACCATGGGAAGCAACAACAACAATTTCCACCATTTTAATTGTTGTTGTTGCTTCCCATGGTATTCTAGGGCTTAGTTTTTCGTCGATAGATGGAGCACCTCAGGTGGTTGGTAGTACTATAGTTTAATAGAGAAATAAAACCGTTAGGTATAGAAAAGTATATATACGAGTATTCTGACTCAGAATCAAAAGCCTAGTCGATTTAGCCATGTCCGTATGTATATGTATATACTCTTTAGAGGTCGCATTTTTTGAGCTAGAAGACTGAAGTTTGCGTCTTTTAGTAAAAACTAAAAGTTTGTGTATGAAAAGAATTTTTGAATTTTGGGCGTGGCTAACGCCCACTTTTCATGAAAGAACGAAAAACGTAGTTTTAAAAATTTCAGGTACCTATACAACCATTATTCAATTTAAACCTTTTTTCCGTTCGTTATATGAAAACTATATCTACATTTTCTTCTGTAATTTTTTTCAATACGCCCACTTTTAAGGGCGTGGTTTTTATCAAATACATTTGTTCAGGTGAGATCGTTTAAAAACTACTCGATTCAGTTGTAGTTTAGCACACATGCCTAAAAACTGACTGATGATCAAAGCACAGTTAGTGTTTCATTTTCTTAGGACACGCCCACTTTTAAGAGGCGTTACCGTAAAAAGTCAAAATATGCATTATTTTTTTGATGTTTTAGAATTGAATTAAGCGCTATTTCCAATCAAAATTTAATTTTTAAAATTTTTAGTTTTGTCTTGTTTTGTTCTGCAAGCTTTAAATTGAATGTCACTGATGAGCTCATAGTGATTACCCTGGCAATAAAAAGTCTCAGCTTTAGGCGTGGCACACGCCTTTTTTTATTGTGCCAGCAGTTATTTTACATCGGCCAAACAAAATTTATTTTATTGAATTTTTTCCTATCTGCTAAAGAAGAATTTTGTTTCTGAAACTGGAACAGCGGCTGGCTGCGGGAGGCTAACGGATATGCATATACATAATACAAAAATATGGTATAGCTGTTATGAATTGTAAAGCACGTGCGCGTGTGATTACATTTTTGTTTTGATAGTTCAGATCTTTGGTAGTTGAAATGGAAAGGAATGTGTCTTATTTGCAGTTGATCCTTAGTCTCTAAAGTTAGTCGTGGAATAAAAAATTTGATTGAATCGAGTGTTAAAAGTGATGACGGTAAAAATAGTTATTTAGAAAACAAAAGTTTCGTGATAGTTTATAGTGAGTGTCGTAAGAACTACTCTAAAAATATGGTTTTATATTGCATTTAAGAGAAAAAGAGAAAGCTGCACTTCTGTAAGTGAACCACCGCGGATTAAAACTAGGTCCAGTGGTAGTTATTCGGCTTTTAAAAATATGTGTATTCTGTCTGGAGAGAAAGCTTGCGGCGATAAAATTAAGAAAAGGAAAAGAATAAAAATGTTCTTAGTGCTGTACGAAAAACGCATTTAGCAATAGTGCGGAAGAAAGTACACGCTTTCTGCATTTTACTTTTTTACTTGCGATTATAGGTACTATAAGGCAAGTTATGGATTCGTGCAGAAAAAAAAATTTGAGATAACAATCACACATGACATTACGATGATGGAGAAGTCGAAAAAAGTGGGTGTGGGAATTCCGTCCGTCTGTCTGTCTGTCTGTCTGTCTGTCTGTCTGTCTGTCTGTCTGTCTGTCTGTCTGTTCGCGCCTCTGGAGGCTGAACGGGTGGGCCGATTTGCTTCAAATTTGGTATTTAGGATTTATTTGGCCGTCCTTCAGAACATATTTTTTATTTTTGCTCTAGGTCCAAAAATAACGGCACCTGCCATACAATCTTGAAGACAAAAATTGATTTTCTCAAAAACGGCTCTAACGATTTTGATAAAACTTTCAGAATGCTATTTTTGCAAGACAATCTATCTTCTGGTTTGAAATTTTTTTTCAAAATTTGTCTAATAACGGTACCTCTCATAGGACCAGTATTTTCAAATCAAATTTTCTCGTAAACTATACATTCGATTTCAATAAAATTTTGGCCACAGGAAGTCATTCATAATTTTATTAATATGGCATTTCAAAATTTTCAAAAACTTTTTTTTTTGATTTTTTATAATTTTTTCAAAAAAATGTTTGGTTTTCGAAATATGTTAGAAACAGGTACATATATTGATTTTTTTTAAAATTATTTTTCAAATGTAAACTACAGATTGCCATATATTTGCATACTCAAATAAATTTCAAAATATATTTTGAAAAAGTTTTTCAAAAATAACCTTTTTTAAAAAAAACTGGTCGAACGATTTTCAATATTTTTTTTTTCCTAGATTGACGTATAGCTTTGAAATTTTATTGCATACTTAGTTTTTCCGAGAAAACTCTTAAACTAATTTAAAAAATAAAAGAATTTTCGAAATTATTTAATTTTTTTTAATATCCATATATGCAGCCACTACGCAATTGCTTATCATAAGAGCAAGTTCGTGCGACCCAGTCGTGCATTTTATTTTATAATGCACTTGTACTGAAAGGGATATGAATACCCTTATCATGAGTTAACGGGATCACGACCTTATCTGGAGCGACAGAATCTAGAAAGGAAAAAATCTATAAAAACAAAAGTATATACAAAGATAAAATCTAGAAGTCAAACAAAACTAGAATTTGAACACATCTAGAAAGAGAGGAATCTTGAATATAATAAATCTAGAATAATGAAAAATAGATTCTAGATTTTCGATAATCTTTATGAGAGTTTAGTTGGATTTTCACTACGATATGTTTGTTGTTGATTATAACCGATGTAGTTACCCTTCCACAATAATTATTTTATTTGTTAAGCTCTTTTATGATAAATGAATATGTATATTAATATTAATTTTTTAATACCCTTTATTAGTAATGATTTCGTTCACTTGGCATATTAAATTTGTCTGCTAACATTGTGCTAAGAGACCATGTCTTACTGAACTAAAGTATATTTACCTGCCATTGCAGTTAACGTTTTAGGCACATTGCTAATATTGTCCTACACTATTTCATTCTACTTTAGAAAAATTTTCGATGACTTTTTCCAACATTTGTGGCCGTATATCGGCAATAACGCGGAGAAAATAGTCAAGGCAAATTCAAAGTTTCCTTCAACAAATCAATTGTGACACGATCGGTGTGACATGTTGCGCCGCGCCGCGCCGCGCCGGCCGTCTTGTTGAAACCACAGCTCCTATGGTCATCACGGTTGTTTAATTGATGAACAAAAAGTCAGTAATCATGGCTCTATTGCTCTATAGCGGTCACTTTTAACTGTAAAATTCCGGCCAGCGTCGTTTTTAAAGGACTACGGACCAAGTATTCCACAACACATAAAGCAGAAGCAGACCAAAGAGTCAGTTTTTGTGGATGTAACGGTGTCTCAACATATACACTTGATGATTATCATCACTCCAAATACGGGAATTTTGTTTATTGACACATCCATTCAACCTAAAGTGAGCTTCATTGCTTAACCAAATTCGCGTATGAAAATTCGAATACGTATTTCGAACACAACCATGATTTTTTTCAAAATAAATTTGCACAATTTAGAAGCGTTGTTCAGCCGTAAGTCTATTCATTTTGAAAGTATGATTTATTTTCATAATTTCCTTAATCCTAATCGATGATAAATTATAGATATTATATTAATAAACTTTTCTTTTCAATGTTAAAAAGCTTCATCTTAAAACTATTTCTTATTTTTCAAAACATGTATAATTGATGTACGAGTAGGTACATAATAAAATGTCCTTCTTTGGATCAACTGCGTTGTTGATGGTATGGGTAAGACTGTTCAATAAAACCCATTGACCCGCTTAAAATCTCTGATATTATCCCATTTTCCCGCCCTTTGATTAACCTCTTGCCGGCTGCGGGCGTCAATTTCGAAGGTTTTTGTAATTGTTACAAATAAAAATGTCACCCACCTTTACACACCGTGAAGTCATTACAACACACTAGGGTGGTCTGGCCATCAAGGATTTTACTACAACTCACTCAAATAAGAAACCACACAGATAAAGTGGTAAGTGGATACACGGTAGAAACATGAAACAGGTGTATTGAGGTGTGATGAAAGGCAATGATTATTTGAAAAACAAAATAATCGACTCGAATTGAAAACACCATATGAATTGTTAGAAAATCAATAAAAATACTGTTTCTTTTTTTTCTGCGATGTTTTTTTTTCTATTATTGAGGCAGTCTAACAGTTTATGTACTGAGTAGACAATTTCCCCATCTAAACACAGACAAGTGCAAGTTTAACATTTATATAGCTGTATATTATAAGGTCAAAGCAGTGCACGTGTTAAAGCTTTCACGAGGATATGTATATATTTATTTATGTTTATAGTCAATGTACATATAAGCCGAGTTTGTTTTGGGTTCCTTGATAAACTTTGTCATCCTGTTTCCATTTTTTTTGTCCTGTGAAAGTTTTGCTTATTTTACATTGTAATGGTGTATTTTTTATGACGTGAAAATTATGGCAATTTCTTGTTTTCGTTCGGAGAAATAATTATGGCGATAGTAATAAATTGAATGGGAGAAATAATTTGACTTCTTTGATTGCACCTGTTGAGGTAGCCAATGGACTACTTTTTATTTATTGTAAGTTATTTGAGCGAGGTTTTTTTCATACATACATTGTATGTTTTTTAGCGATTTTGTTTGAGGAAAAGTTAATTGTTCAATCCAAAAGTTTCAATTTTTTAAGAAGAATATATCACAATGGGCAGAAAAAGCATTCCACGTTCTTGTAGTGTGACTAAAAATGAGTCTTTAAACTTAACAGAACGTTCGTCGTAAGGCTCGAGTTTAAATTGATGGGCAGCCCTAGAGATGCGAGTGCTGCAGGATAAATTGTTTAATGGGAGGAATGCATCTGCCTTTTTCACTGGAGCACTAATTTAAAGGAATGTTTGCAGTATTTTTTTACTTTTCTGATTTTTAAATACAAGCAACTATCTAGCATAAGGATAAAGTTCGTGCGACCAAGTGGTGCTTTTCATACAATTTGTACTTCCTCTATAGGGCAAGCACGATGGTTGAGAAGTTTTCGCAATACCGTCCGTCGTCGCGTCGGTCTGTATGCGCGTCTGTGCAGGTGTGCGGATGTGCTCTTTTCACTTCATGCTACAGCCTTAACAGCTTCACGGATTTTATTCAAACCTTATGTAAAGCTGTAAAGCAGCAGAAAAACGGTTGTCGAAGTTTAATTTTTGGCCAGGCTCAAAACTGGTACCTCTCAAGTAACGGTTTTTCCTTTTTGATTTTCTCGAAAGTTTTTTTTTAGGCCATTTCGATCATTTTTGATGGCATTGCAATTTTGTCTGTAAAACCTTTTACTACGAGCCATTCTGTGCTTGCCACTATTTTTCCATAATGGGTTTTTGAACCATTCTGGTGAGCTAATAGTCCATAATGATTTACAACTCTCAATTTTTTTTTGTACTTAAATGGGTAACAATTCTTTATTGCACTCTCTTCAAAAAAGTGATAATAAGAGGTACTTGAGCTAAAATAAATAAAGTGCACGACTGGGTCGGACGAACTTGCTCTAATGTGTGATGTGTGGTCTTAGGGTTTGAGATTTTGGGAAAAAAGCGGAAAAAATTGATATGAAATTTGATTGATCACTTAAAACGTTTTTTTGGAATAAATGAAGTTAATCATCTGATTTCGTTTACTGTTAAGAGTTTTAAGAATTTTTTTTTTAAATCGTTCGACCAGTATATTTTGAAAAACTTTTCGAAAATAAGTATATACTTATTCCTAATATGCCAACTTTTAACACTTCGTAGTTTTTATCAGAAAAATAAGATTTAAACAAAATAGATTAAAATGTTTTTGGAAAAAACAAAATACAAAAAAAAAAAAATTAATTTTTTTTTAAAAAACTCAAAAAACGTTTTTTTGGAAAACTTAAAAATTATTATTATTTTGCTTATAAAAGAGCTTCTACACTAAAAGTTTCATCGAAATTCTTCAAGTGGCTTAGAAAATCGCATTTAAGAAAACCGGTCCTATGGGAGGTACCGTTATAAGACTTTTCCTGCAAAAATTATACCAAAACATAACGTTTGAACAGAAAACACTATTCAGAAAGTTTTATCAAAATCGTAGAAGCCGTTTTTGAGACAAATTAATTTTTCACTAAAAATCGTATGGCAGGTATACCGTTAGTTTTAAGGCTAGAATGCTTTTTGCAAAAATCCCTCTGTAAGACCACATAATAATACTATGTACCAACTTTGAAGCAAATCGGTAATCGTTAACAACGCGTGATTTTGTAAAAAAAAAGTGTTTGATGAAGTTATATAATTAATTTACATATACAAAATAATATTTAATAGGTTATCAAAATAAAATGCAAATAGTTCGAATTTTATAAAAACATTTCTGCTAAGATGATAACAAATTTTTCGTCCAATAACAGCTACTCTTTTTTGAATGAAATAAGTAAAGAAGTTCAAATTCATTGTTTAAGAAGTGTTTAGCTATATGTCCTACATTTTGAGCATAGATTGACAGTTTTATAAGATAGGTACGATAACTGTGCCAGTTATTTCGTTAAACTGAACCAAAACTTAAGAACGCAGTTATCGATGAAATACTCCTAAAAAAACACCCACAGTTAATAAAAAATGTTAGTCATTTTTGAAAAATTTCGTGAAAACTAAAAAATTTTGGCTAAAACTAGAAAACCCGATATACGGGAGCTACTGTTAAGAAAACTTTTCATATATAAAATGTAGATGCCGTCTTTTGGGTGCTATGAAAGATAGGTATGTATGTCTATTAACGTATGTGAATGTCGTTGTACACTTACAGCCAATTTAATGAAAACGTTAAAACCAATTTCCGTTATTATCATAAAAATGCAGTTGGCTTCGAAAACCTTTTATGTACATTTATTGCATACAAAGTTTATTAAAAATCGTTAAAGCCTTTTTTGATAAAATAAGAAAAAACGAAAAATGTTGGCCATACCTAATGGCTCGTTGTATGAGAGCCACCCTTTAAAAAGGTTTCATTCAAAGAATTGCCATGCGATCCTTTGAGGAAATATGCCAACAAAACTTTGAGTCAATTCAATCTAACCGATGCGAATTTATGGCCCTATGAACAAAAAGCCGTTTATTTAAGACCATTTTAGGCAAAAACAAAAAATCTGCGATACTGCGTACAGATGTAACAAAGTAATTCAAAATTGTGAAAGTAATTTTTGAAAAATTTGGTAAAAAATAAAAAAAAATGTGGCTAAAATTGGAAACCCCGTTAAGGAACCTTTCATATTTAAAATGTAGATTCCGTATTTTGGGTGCTATGAAAGATTATGTATATATATAAAGTCTAACCCATTTCGTTGATGTCGTTGTGCATTTATAGCCAGTTTAATCAAATCGTTAAAACAGAGTTCCGTTATTATCATTTGTAAACCGAAACCTAAAAATACAGTTTTTTTCGAAGCCTTCTATTTTTAGGTGTATTTCATACAAAGTTTAATGAAAATTTTTAGGGCCTTTCTTGAGCAAATTAGAAAAATAGAAAAATATTGGCCAAAACCTAGTGGCTCGTTGAATGGGAACCACCATTTAAATAATCGCAAGTAAAAAGAGTAACTGAAAAAATGCAATGCCATTTGATGGAAAATTGAACCATTGCCAACTTATGGCCGTTAAGAGCAGATCTCTATTATTTGCATTTTTATCAAAAACTTAAAACGCAGTTCTCTTAAGAACACTAAAAGAATAATAACACACAAAGTTTAATCAAAATCGTTAGAAACATTTTCGAGCAAATTATAAAAAACCAAAAAAAGTTGTCTAAAACTAATAAGCTCGTTGTATGGGAGCCACCGTTTAGAACAGTTTAATTGAAAGAAAAATGCAATGCTATCCTATAGGAAATTATGAAAAACTATGCTAAACAAAGTTTGAGTAAAAAGCCGTTCAAAACTGATTTTCTTTGCGATTATTTGAGCCAAAAACAAAAAACGCGGTTTTGTAAGAATTGCTTAAAGTTAGCTAAATTTTGAGTTTAATCAAAATCGTTAGAGCCGTTTTCAAAATGAAAAAAAAAACCGTTACTTGAAAGGCACCAGTTTGAGCCGGGCTAAAACGAAGTAAAAAAAAACCTCAACAACCGTTTATCTTTAAACTGCTATACACCAAGTTTGAAGAAAATCCTCCAAGCCGTTTAGGCTGTAGCTGGGCGTGAAAAAGGGAACAGACGAACATCCGCACACCCGACAGACTAACGGACGGTATGGCAAAAACCACTTTTTTGGTTTTCTGCTCGAAACCAATACTTGCCTTATTTGAGCAATAAATAAAAAATCTTACTATACCGAAGCTGCAGAAGTTTAAAAGTAAGAATACCTTATTGTTATAGGTACTATAAGTCATGCATTTAATAATTATGCATTTTGTAAAAAAAAATTTGTTGTTTTGACACACTGTTAAAAATGTCCATAGTAATTTTACTAAATTTGTGTAGGAAGTTTTCACGCACCACATTTTAGAAATTGTGGAACTCAGTATTGTAACTTTACTACGCAACTTATCACAACTCAGTTTCAAATTACTAAAAATCATCAGTAGTAGTAGTTTAGTAAAAAATTGTTTAATAATATTGCAACACAATAATTGTAATTTTACCAAACATATCATATTAAATAAATTTAGTAATTGTACAACAACGTATTGGAATTTTACAACCCAACTAATACCAATTCAGTTTGAAAATAATACAAACCATTCGTTGCAATATTAATTAAATTTTATTAAGAAAAAGGTTTAACAATATATAAAATATGAGAAGTGTTAAATATTTTTTTCATTAATATTAAATTAAAAATTAAAAAAATAAAATTAAAAATTGAAACCCATCATAATTCTTCCACAAAATTTTCGAGTTATTTCATCATTTTTGTAACTTTGGGATGGTGTTTGTGGCTTTCCTCTTACCACCGCGTTTTGTTTCTTTTGAAGGACAAATTTTCAAGAACAACCTGAAAAAAAGTTGAAAAACTTTATTTTCGAAATAAATTTGAAGAATATGTAAGTATACCTACTTCATGATTTAATGTAATAGTTTATGGGGAATATCAAATGTGTCAGTTTCATTTAAGTACTTTTAATGTGTATAAAATTTTTGAATACTCACCGTTGGATTGCTTCCAGCGTTCCTTCGATTTCCTTCGGATAAACAAAACCAAAGACGTAATAACAAAGCAAAGTAGTTGTTAATACTCCATCGAGGATTGATTGAGTATGAAGTACGATTTTTTTCTGAAAAACAACTTTGTAAGTGTTCTCAGAGTTATACAAATTTGGTCCTACAGGAATAAAAAATAAAGTGCACGACTGGGTCGCACGAACTTGCTCTAATGCGTTACAGTGATCTTTTGGGAAAAAGCAATAAAAAAATTATATGAAATTTTATTAATCATTTAAAAATCAACGTAAAATCGTTTTTTGGAGAAAATGAAGTTAGCCATTAGATTTATTTTACTTTTTTGAATTTTAAGGATTTTTTTTTTCAAAATCGTTATAGCCGTTTTTTTTTTCAAAAAACTGTTTTTTATAAAACTTTTTGGAAACATATTACAAATTTATTTTCAGTATGTCAAAATCTAGCGGTTTAAAGTTCTTATCAGAAAACAAAAATTTTAAAAATTTTGAACAAACCGTTTTCGAAAAAACCAAAAGTCAAATAAAAAAAATTTAACTTTTTTTTTTTAAATTAAAGAATTTTTATTATTTCGTTTATAACAGAGCTTTTATATTAAAATTTTCATCGAAATCTGTTTACGAGAAAATCTGATTTAAAAAAACCGGTCCTATGGGAGAGACTTAAGACTTTTCCTGAAAAATATGTTCCAGCCAAAACATAAAGTTTACTTAAAAAATACTATTCAGAAAGTTTTATCAAAATCGTAGGAGCCGTTTTTGAGATAAATTAGTTTTTCATTAAAAATCATATGGCATGTACCATTAGTTTTGGAGCTAGAATGCTAATTCCAAAAACCCCCTGTAAGACGCTATAATAATTCTGTGTTCCAAGTCTGAAGCAAATCAGTAAAGCCGTTTAGGTTGTAGGTGCCAATACAGACGGACGGACAGACAGGCAGACAGACAGACAGACAGACAGAATTGTCGGACCCACTTTTTTAGGCTTCTCTATCATCGTAGTGTTATGTTTGATTGTCCAAAAAAAAAATTTTTTTTACGAATGCATAACTTGCCTTATACCTACAACCTACATAGTACCTATAATCGCAAAATAACGGTAACCTAACATACAATTCTTACATATTTTTACTAATTTTAAATGCTTGCTACGGAAACCCTGGTAAGATTTTTTGTTAGAATACCACCTTATGGAAAACAAAAGAGTCCGAATGAGAGACAAATATCCCTATCTTTAGGGGGCAGTTATAGCGATACGGAAAACGAAACCGGAAAAATTTTCAAATTGAAAATTTAGTATGTTATGGTTCGATTTTAAACACAAATGCTGCACTGATCGATGGCAACCAACTCATAGAATTTATTTTGCAAATAAAAACTTGAATTGAACTTGTACTTTTTGTTAAAAACGAAATTTGTTATTTTTCTTTTATACGTATAACAGAAAAATAAATAAATACATTTTTAGCAAAAAGTATCTGTTCAATTAAAATTATTATGAACAAAAAACATGCTCTGAATTGATTGCCATCGTCAGTGTAGCATTTGTCTTAAGAATCGAATCAGAACATACAAAATTTTCCATCTGCAAATTTTTTCGGTTTGGTTTTCCGTATCGCTATAAACTGGCCCCTTACTGTACGGCGGATTTATGCTGGACAGAGTGTGGTGTTTTCTAAGTATATGAACCATACGAACGGTGTTTTCTTAGAGTTATATAACTGTTTTCATTGACAGTCATTTATAATTTGCCATGTAATTTTTTTTGCCATTTCATCATGAATCGACTGTGTCATGAAAAACGCATGCAAATTGTGCAATTGGGTTCTGAATGAGATTGCTGTTAATCCCGATTTTCTCAAGAAAACTTTGTCCAGCGATGAAGTTCATTCTTGGTACGAGTAGAATGGCTACTTCAATAAGTTTCAAAACTGCAGCATTTGATTGTAGCATTTGGAGTGTAGATAATCCACAAGCCGTAATGGAGATGCATCACCGCGCCGTTACATCCAAAAACTTGACAGTTTGGTGTGCTTTATGAGCTAGTCCACACTTTTTTTTAAACGATGCCGTTTAGAGGGTTATAGTCAATGGAGACCGCTATAGAGAGATGACAGAGATGATCATTGATAAATGATTTTTTTTCTTTCCTGAATTGAATCGTCTTGATGTGATGACAATTGACTTGTTGATGTTAAATTTGGTGAGCGCGAGGTTTCACGTTCTGGACCTGATAGTTGGCCCCCAAAACCGTGAGATTCAACACCACAAGACTATTTTCAGTGGTACAATGTTAAATACCTATTCAACATTTCCAAAAGGAGATGTTTTGATTTTTACAATTTTCTCAAAACATGGTCTCATAATACCTACACATTTTGAAAAATTACCGATTGGTTATCTTATTCTCCCACACAATACGATTACTTTTAAAATGTAATACCTTTGTTTTATATTCCAGAGTTTCTACTTCCTCAAAAACTTCTTCTGATAAAAAAAAAAAATTATTACATTTATCTCTTAACAGATGCCAGCGCGGCACAGGACACAAACGAAACCGGCAACGAAGCGTGGAAACGTACGAATCCTCGCAACGCAAACAGTGCCACTGGTTCAACAATAAATGTCCCCCTAGTCGATATGGACAACGCGGGCAAAATAAAATTCGATCCACCAAAAGTTCCAGTGATATTTGTTTTAGGTAAGTTGGTCATAATAGGTATCATGCCTACAAAAAATTTCCCAAAAAACACTTTTGTGACCTTTATTTGAGGAGAAAAAAAAACATGCAATAATATAAAATTTCAGGAGGCCCAGGTAGTGGCAAAGTAACCCATTGTGACACATTCATGCAGGAGCGACGAGGTGTCATACATATAAATATGATGGATCTCCTGCAACAGTATGCGATGGGTAATGGTAAGAGAAACCACTATTAAATTTAATAATTTATTTCTTACTAAATAAAAAAAATGTTTTATTAGATATGCAAGACTTTGCACAATTATCATCAAAAACTGTCACCGAAGTACTTATGTTAGAAATGAAAATGGCTCCAGCTGCCAAAGCGTATTTAATCTCCGGATATCCACGTTCAATGCGTGACGTTGTTGAATATTCTGAAAAAGTAAGTATTAATCATAAAAATGAAATTAAACCCCCAAAGATCCTTGAACACATTGATTACACACGCAATCGGTCGAGGCATTTAAATAGGACAAAATTATACTCCAATCCAAACGCAGACAATAACATGTCCTTGATATATAAAGTCAGCAGCAGCAAAAGCAACGGAATGTATCAACCAATTAAGCCGTATTTTTTTAAAACCGGTCTAGTTATGTGTTCAATTATACATGGCTTTCATGAGCAACAATTAAATTAACAACAAATAATTGTGTTAACGAAACACGCGTTTGAGTTGTTTACGCTTGGCGAGGAGACGCAATAAACCCATACACTCACACACACACAAAGAGACAAACAGGATGTGCATACAAACTAAACTATACACTACACAATATCGCAGTCCTGCTCCTGTTTATTTCAAATGAGCTTGTTTAGTTGAAAGTTATGTTAAATAAATAGATATGTATATATATACAAAGTACTGTTATAAGAGCCTTCCGAAATATTATCGTGGGGCACGTCAATTGAGGATACTCAATAATTCAAAACAAATTGTATACGCATCCAACCACCAGCATATCCTGTCAAGGACAAATACTTTCCGTTGTGGGTGGACTGGCGGCGCGGCACGGCGCGGCGCGGATAATTTTAAAGGACATTACATGTACCTACATATAGATACCTACAAATATACGTAGGTATATGTGCGGTACAACGATATTAAACTTACATCAAGGACGTTTTTTGTTTTTGTGTTACTCGGTTGGCTCTGTAAGGCCCACAGGGAAAAAAACAAGCAAGCAAACTGAAATGGGGACAGGCAGGAAGTCCTTTTTATCGATTGTTTTTGTTTTTGCCAGGTTAATTTAACTACCTTTATGGAAATCAATTCAATGGTACATATTCAGATGATAATACTGTTAAAAGAGTTTTCATTGAATTCTCCGCTGGTATAAAAGGTTTCTATTTCCGAGAATTGTTTTAAAAATAAATAATAATTGCTTTAGGCACCGTTGGAAGGACTGTGAGGAAAAATTGTAGATATAAGCAGTTGGAATTTTTAAAGACTCATTTAAGTTAAGTATAGTTGAGTAGGAAGTTCTTGATCTAATTAAATAAAACACGCAACATATGATTTGACGTCATTTTTACTCAAATATAATTTCAAGGATCAAGTTTGTGCATATTTAAGTTCTGAAAACAAACAACATGTGTGTATTTTTTGTGTGTTTGAACTAAGACAAACATCATTCCGAAAGTGAAGGCAGGATTTTTTTTGAAATGAGATAATGTTGAACTGGTAATATTCAATGTTGTTCCTATCCGTATGAAACTTAAAAATAGTTGAATCAAAAAATAATTGAATGTAATTAAAAGGAGTCCTGAGAAACATTTTGAGCATTTCCTCACTTTCTATACATTTATATATTTTCTTGGCTCCTTGCATCCAAAGTAATGTACAATTATGTATGAGGCATGAAAACTGTATAAAAACTTTTAAAGCCACACCCAAGCTTAAATCCAATTGTTGACAGGATGTTGAAAAATTATACCTATAATAGTAATAGTATAATGATTTTTCAAAAAAAAATCCATTTTGTATCGAGCGTCTATAAAATTTATTTTCACCAAAATTTAGGAAATTAAATGAAATTGATTAGTCCTCCGATGCACAACGATGCAACAAACTGTTCCGTATGAGATAGTACCTGATGATACATGGCCTTGTAGCTCACAGTCACAGCTTTTCAGTGTTGCCATGACCTTTGAAAGTAGGTAGTTTGCTTGTAGTCGAAAAAAAAAGAAGAGATTTGGTATTCTTCAGAACAAATTTATTATAAATGCTGGCTTCTATCTAATCGAGAATTTTCTAAAAAAAAAATATTAGTTCAACTAGCGTTAGTGGCTATTGAAAACCTCAAAAAATTACTCACATGTGTCAAAATATTAAATATATATTTCATGTAATAAATAAATTGTAAGAGACATTCATCTCAATGAGTGGGCTTTAATGCAGTGAATGATATCTCAAATACCACTTAAGTGTAATAGCAGTTGATTATAGAAAACTAGACTGAACTTCTTGGAACATATTACCTAATTTTTGGACATTGGCAAAATCATCGAATACAATTACCTACTTCTGGTTTTTTTGTAAATTGTCCTGTAACTAGCTTACATGTTCAATGTCGAAAATTTTCCTCTTTCGTATTCTTTTGACCACTTTGATAGCTGAAAGAAATTATGTGAGATCATTAAAGAAGAATAAACGATTTTATTTCAGGCTACGAGAAACTAGCAAACTGTTTCTATAAAGAGAAGAATTTATTGAGATAAGTTGAGACGGGAATACTGAAGTCCAGGAGAATCCTTATAAAAAATAAAATTCAAAAATGATTTCAGTGCGTTACTCAATAACGAACAATAATTGTGAAAATCTAATGAAAATCGCTCAAATATTACTTCGCGCATTTTGGAAAATCTTGGCTAATGTATGACAGCCAATCTTATTTTACGACTTCGATTAAAAATGAAAAAATAACCTCCCTCATACTTCATATGTGGTGTTAAATTCTTAAAAAAAATTAAACAAACCCACTTATCCGCAAAGGCTCTTAATGAGCGAACTGACAGACTGACAGAGTCAGAGTTTTTAAAAGTCAAATAAACCGTGTTTTTTTAAACGTGTGGTTTTCAATCTGGCAATACCTTTTCCGGAGTTGGTCTTTTTGACAGCTGTCACTTGATATATGCTCAGTTTGGTGAATAGACTTACTACTGAACAAAGTTTGCAAATCTTGCAAATTTATTACCAAAACAATGGTTCGGTTCGCGCGACGCATCGCGCTCTGCGTCCAATATTCGGTCGACATAATCGACTAGGAATTTATTCGAGCTAGCCGCGGCCGCGGTGGCCACTCGCCGGAAATCATTTTTAAAACATAATGGCAAACCCTTATCTTTATAATAAAGCTAAATTCTAGGCCATAACATTAAATTATATGATTTTTATTTCGTCTTGAAAACCAGAAAACCACACGTCGAAAAAAAAAACACTTTACAAAATAAATCTGGCAAAAATAAAAAAAATTCAATTTTATTTTGTTTCAAACTGAAATTTTGTTAAATAAAATATATATGTATTGTTGTATTGTATGTAAATCCTACATCCTAATATCAATTCAATAAATGTAGTGATTTATTGACAATGTTCTTTGGTTCACAAATTGTATTCCATATGATGGAATCATATTGACTGATTCAGAATTATGCCAATCACGAAAAATAAATCTGTTTAGTTTTAAGCAAAAACATATTGTCAATAATTACATATAACCTAAAAAAAATATTTTTAATGAGCAAACCAATAAAAGTTTTTATTTTTGGTTTCTTACTACCGGGGGTTTAATTCCTTTCATCGTCTTCGCAATACATAGTATGTATTATTTTGCAGACTTTAACTAATTTATTTCTAACAACATTATGTTCAACGCCACTAAATTCACATACATATGTACATATTTTCTTTAATAATTGAATAAGGTTGGTACCCAAACTAAATCGTAAAAAAATCGTCTAATTTATGAGACAATTTATTGTGAGTGTCAGTTCCAACCCACGAAAAGAGTTATCTCGAACATCTCACGCATTTTGAGTTTCCTCAAATTAGGTTAAGGAATTGTGTTGATCAAAAGCAAAACTGATTTTACCCATTTTTTGAAAACAAAAATGACTTAGGTATGAGGTTTTCATCGAATTGTTCAAACGCATACGTTGCGCTTAAGCTTTGATCCGAAATCAAATTTTATCCCATAGAAACCAGTTCCCAAAAATCAGCAGTTCGTTTCAAAAGCACTTCTATCCACATCAGTTTTTGATTCAAAATCAATTATATCAATAAATTTTTTTTATCAAAATTGGAAATAATCCACTAAACAATTTTTAGTTTCAATTTTCGATGAGAATTATTGAATAATATACTAAGAAACATTAAAGTTTCTGTTAAAATAATATGTAGGTACTTGCCTTACTATAGTCTTTTCAAGCAACATTAAAATGCGTCAAAATAAATAAATTTTATTTTAAAAACAATGATTTCTTTTTTGAATTGCTAAACTTTCTAATTTTAGTATAAGATTCCGAATTAAATTTTATACATATATTTATTTTTATCCATATTTATTTTTTCCTTAATTTAAAAATTTAAAACTTCAGATCATGATTTCATGACTTAATCTGTGGGGAAAGTTAATTCAATATCATTCCTGCAAAAAAAAAGTAAAAACAAACTGATTTGTTTAGAAACTACAAGTTTTTCGCAATTATCGCGAAACTATCAAAAGTGGATATAATGGCTTTTGCTTTGCCATTGTATGTATATATATTTGTATAGTAATGTCATGGAACATGCTTTTCTGTTTGTGTATCTGCTCAATGGCGGAGCTAGTTGTTTAATCTACCTAATCTACATAAAATGTCTTCTATTGTTGTTTTTGACTCCCATGGCAATCTAGACAAAAACCTCTCCAATCAAGTGTTTGTGCACTTGCTCCATAGATGGTGCACCTAACGTTCCGCATTTTAAACCTACTATATCTATACAACGGCACATCCAGTAAATCAATTCCGTTCCAAATACCAGAAAGTCAAGCTGTTAATTTAAATCGGTTTATGTCAGTAAAATAAAAATAAAATGCACGACTGGGTCGCACGAACTTGCTCTTATGATAAGCAATTGCATAGTGGCTGCATATATGGATATTAAAATAAATTAAATAATTTCGAAAATTCTTTTATTTTTTAAATTAGTTCAAGAGTTTTCTCGGAAAAACTAAGTATGCAATAAAATTTCAAAGCTATACGTCAATCTAGGAAAAAAAAACATTGAAAATCGTTGGACCAGTTTTTTTTTTAAAAGGTTATTTTTGAAAAACTTTTTCAAAAAATATTTTGAAATTTATTTGAGTATGCAAATATATGGCAATCTGTAGTTAACATTTGAAAAATAATTTAAAAAAAAAATCAATGTACCCATTTCCAACATATTTTGAAAAGCAAAAATTTTTTTGAAAAAATTATAAAAAATCAAAAAAAAAGGTTTTTCAAAATTTTGAAATGCCATATTAATAAAATTATGAATGACTTCCTGTGGCCAAAATTTTATTGAAATCGAATGTATAGTTTACGAGAAAGTTTGATTTGAAAATACTGGTTCTATGAGAGGTACCGTTATTAGACAAATTTTGAAAAAAAATTTCAAACCAAAAGATAGATTTTTTTGCAAAAATAGCATTCTGAAAGTTTTATCAAAATCGTTAGAGCCGTTTTTGAGAAAATCAATTTTTGTCTTCAAGATTGTATGGCAGGTGCCGTTATTTTTGGACCTAGAGCAAAAATAAAAAATTTATTCCGAGGGACGGCCAAATAAATCCTAAATACCAAATTTGAAGCAAATCGGCCCACCCGTTCAGCCTCCAGAGGCGCGAACAGACATACAGACAGACAGACAGACAGACAGACAGACAGACAGACAGACGGACGGAATTCCCAGACCCACTTTTTTCGACTTCTCCATCATCGTAATGTCATGTGTGATTGTTATCTCAAATTTTTTTTTCTGCACGAATCCATAACTTGCCTTATAGTACCTATAATCGCAAGTAAAAATGGATTTTAAAGAGAAGTACGAATTATGATCAGATTGAAGTATTGTTTGCATTAAAACAACTCAAGAATTCAGTACTTACCTTTATTTTGATACCGATAAAACCCAGTTCTGCTTGATAAATCTTCTTCAAACCAACAATAACAATTTCCACTATGATGGATTTCAAAGAAAGCTATAACTGATCCCTTACTTAATATAAAATGCACATCAGCATATTTTCGCTGTTTTGTGTGATCTTTCTATGCTGCCTACACCAACATCTTCAAGCTTCCAATTTAATTCAAATATTTCCTTTAACCTTAACTTAGCTTCACCCCCAAAAATCGTTTGTTAGGGATAAGTATGTAACCCCATTCCTAACATAATATTTCTATAATTTTGCGAAATTAAACAAATTCTTTTTGTTTAGAAAATAGGAGATGAGCAAGTTAAATGGTTGTAATCCACTCCTTAATTCTAAAAACGCTTAAGCTTTCAAAATCAGTTTTATTTGGATAGCTTCATAAAGAGAAGTCGAAATAAGCCACTTAAAACTTTTTGAAAGATTGCCTTTTGACCTTCCCTACCCGAAAAAATAAATTTTTCCATAAAAATACTTAATTTGACCTTGATTCAATCTCTTTTTTTTACAGATACAAATTGTCAATGGTGTTATATTAATATCGTGGCGCCAATCTGTTTTACAAAAACAAATCGATTATGGAGCTAAATTAGGTCATGTAGTTCTCTCCCTCGCCAAAATGGAATTAGAAAACTTTTTTAAAAATGTAATGCCCGTTGCCGATTATTTCGACCAAAGTGATATGTTATTAGCGGTAAGTTTCGTTTGATTTTTTTTGTCCAAAACATAAAAAAATACTTTCATCAATTAAAATGCGATCAACTTAAAACAAAAAAAAAACCCGAATGGAGGAAAAAGAACACAAAACAAAACAACAATTTCCCACTTTTATTATTTCGTTTGACTTTAGGTAAATGGCGAACGTGCCCCAACGGAAGTATATAAAGACTTTCGGACCGCCATACTTGACATCTTAAGTGCCTTAGAGAATCAAGAAGCCATTCTAAATGGAGTAACAGGTATGGGCAGAGGGATGAATGACATACCCGGCAGTATAGTTAGTGTTGAAACTGCTCCTAGTCAAGAGAAGAATATTACAGAGCCTGCAGATCGTCATCGTTCGTCTGCAGCATTTACAAGTCGCGTTCAAGATGTCGATGTGGATTATCATCAAGTTGGTGGAAAAGTTGGAGGTGGGGATGTTCAAGCTGCAGTGCCTCCCCGAGGAGCTGATGCTGTAGCCCTGATGGGACAGAATATTTCCAATGCGATAGCAGCGGTGAATCATGTTGGTGAAAGTATACCACCCGTTATTTGGGTGATTGGGGGACCAGGGAGCAATAAGGCAACACTTTGTTTGAAGGCTGTTGGATTGAATTCTGGATGGGGGCACATTAGGTACATACATATGTATTTTCTTTAGATACCTTAATCTATGTTTTAACTTTGAAATAATATATCAGCATTGGAAGAATACTCCGAACCATTACGGACTCAGCACCCAGAGCAAATACGGAAAGCTATGCTATAAAGGAGGCTCTGACCGCTGGCGAAATGGTCCCAGAGAAGAATCTCAATGCTCTTTTAGACATGAATATTCGACAGTTGATGGATAAGAAGGGTATCATTATAGATGGTTACCCAAGGAACTTGCAACAAGTTTCTTATTTCGAAAATAAAGTACGAAACATTTTTTAAGTTTTTTAATATTCAAATGCTATATTTTTTTAAAATCTTTTAAATCTCTTTTAAGTACAAAATAAAACCACCAGTTGTGCTGTTGGACTGTTCAAAACTTCAATTGGGACGAGGGCGGGTTGATGATACTGTTTCATCATTTCGAAGACGTTTAGAACTATTCCGGGAACAAACGTTACCAATGCTAAAGTCCATGGATAATAGCAGTCGATTGATCATTGTGAGTTTGGTTTTTAGAATTTTTTTTTTTTATTATTTTAACCCAAATCAATCTTTTTTCTAGGTCGATGGTGACACTGATAGTCCGTCAGTGCAACGTGAATTTGAAAAAATCATTCGAAATCATATCCAAAAACTGACAGTTAATCCAAGCCAAAACATGAATGGCTTAAATAATCGACCAAATACAACCACAATGCGGACTGTTTCCGAACAAACCGATGCAATATTAAATGATTTGGAAAACAATGTCCCAGGAGCTGTGCCAACAATAAGTCATCATGTTAGCATGATGAATGGTCATTTGAAAAATAATAATGTCAATAGTAATAATGTTAATAATTTGAATCATGTGGGGGCTAAGACTGGAATGAATGGAAATGCTGGGAAAACAATGGATTTTAGGCATATGTTGGAGGAAGCCGAGAGACATCCGGTTGATTCATATATGTAAACACATTACATTTAGGTATAATCTTTGTATTTTAAATGTGTATGTATTATATATTTAAATACATCATCAGAGTTAATATAAGTTCTTTTTTACAAGTTTCATTTGAAATATATTTTAAGCCTCTTTTTTGTTCCCATGTACAATATAATTCTTCATAATTGTAAAATTACTTTGCAAGCAAACATTTTATATTAATCTTGTGAAAATGAACCCTATATCCGCATATAAGCCAACGTCAATAGATGCGAATTAGAATCATTGATTAAAGTTTTTTAGATCAGCAGGAATTATTCCAGAAAATACTTTATTTTTGTTCATTCATTCAAGTTTAATCATATCAGCATGAGGTTGTACAAATATTATTTTTAAGGAACCAACAAAAAAAATTACCATAGCTAGTTATTTTCAGCAAAACCATTAAAAACCACTGGGTTGAAAAAATTAATGCTTCAGTACATGTTGAAGAAATACCATGGTCGGTGGCGCCATAGAATGGGCATCGAACACACCTATTTTAGCACCAAAAATATTGGCTGTTTCTTTACAGATTTTTGTTTGCATCTAATGACGTTTCACTATATGTATAAATGGATGTTTTGTTTAAAAAGGGAATAGCTATTTGGCTTTTAAAATCGTACAAGTTTTACATAGGAACAACTGTAGACTAGGCTTAAAATACTAAAAGTTATTGTTAAACAAAATCAATCTCAATGTTTGGAAATGTATGGTTACAGACAGTATTGATATGTAATCCAATTGGTGCGGATAGCCTTTGGCGGCCATGTTGCTTTTTGAGACATCTTTCAAATCTGTTGATTATTTTTCAGTAACCTCACAATTGCAAGATACACGATTAAACGACATCACGTCAAGAATTCAGCTTTCGCAGACGGTTTGTAGGGTTATCTCTTACAAGGATGACGAGACTTCGTCAGCAAGGTCATTTTATTTGACCCAGTTAGACATTTTTTTGTGCTGTGTCCACGCAGTAAAAATTTACTTTCTACCTCTAAGTTATACCGGTCATGAGATGCGTCTTTTGTTGATGGAATCTTATCACTTTAGCAGAAATTCTAAAGCTGGTAAAGGCGCGATATACATATAGTTTTTTCTTATGAACACTGTCGTAAGCTGCTAAATTTTTTGGGTTTCTCCAGGATGTAACGAAATGTTAAGTTTTGGTCAGTTCTAGATTTTCCAAGTCTGAACCCGGTTCAATCAGATTGTCAATAAACAGCTTAAAATGCTCATATAATGAGCTAGAAGGGATTTATTGGCGATGTTGAAAATACTAATGCATCTCATTTTTTGCAAATGGGGCAGATTTTACACAGATTCCAATAGCAGGGAATACTTTCCCCCTCCATATTTTTCAGATGAGTTTTTGTAAGCTCCTGATTATGTCATTTCCGGAGTGTTCATTTTCCCCCGGATGGATGCATCTCTCATTGGTTGTCAATTAGATTGACTGGTACCAGTCGCTCATTGACTGGTTTTGGCTGACTACTGAGCAATCGGTAATGTTAACATCTACAAATCTTCTCGTTCATGCAAGCCTTTGGTTTTTGGTAAGCCTTTTTTCTCCCAGCATATAGAGTTTCCGGGACGATCTAGTATTCTTGATGAGTCATGAACACCAGGCTTTCATTTTTGGTTTGGTTTCCTAACTAGGTGGTTTTTCAGAGGTAGATGTGAGAAGCCCAACTCTTATCCTATTGTTTTACTCAAGATGTGTATTTGAAATCTGCCAAGATAATTTAAGTGTCATGTTTTGGTTAACGCTTGCAAGGAGCTCATTTCTATTTGAAAAATAACATACTTTAAAGATTGCCATACTTTATGAATGATTTTTTTTTACTTGCGATTATAGGTACTATAAGGCAAGTTATGGATTCGTGCAGAAAAAAAAATTTGAGATAACAATCACACATGACATTACGATGATGGAGAAGTCGAAAAAAGTGGGTCTGGGAATTCCGTCCGTCTGTCTGTCTGTCTGTCTGTCTGTCTGTCTGTCTGTCTGTATGTCTGTTCGCGCCTCTGGAGGCTGAACGGGTGGGCCGATTTGCTTCAAATTTGGTATTTAGGATTTATTTGGCCGTCCCTCGGAATAAATTTTTTATTTTTGCTCTAGGTCCAAAAATAACGGCACCTGCCATACAATCTTGAAGACAAAAATTGATTTTCTCAAAAACGGCTCTAACGATTTTGATAAAACTTTCAGAATGCTATTTTTGCAAAAAAATCTATCTTTTGGTTTGAAATTTTTTTTCAAAATTTGTCTAATAACGGTACCTCTCATAGAACCAGTATTTTCAAATCAAACTTTCTCGTAAACTATACATTCGATTTCAATAAAATTTTGGCCACAGGAAGTCATTCATAATTTTATTAATATGGCATTTCAAAATTTTGAAAAACCTTTTTTTTTGATTTTTTATAATTTTTTCAAAAAAATTTTTGCTTTTCAAAATATGTTGGAAATGGGTACATTGATTTTTTTTTTAAATTATTTTTCAAATGTTAACTACAGATTGCCATATATTTGCATACTCAAATAAATTTCAAAATATTTTTTGAAAAAGTTTTTCAAAAATAACCTTTTAAAAAAAAAACTGGTCCAACGATTTTCAATGTTTTTTTTTCCTAGATTGACGTATAGCTTTGAAATTTTATTGCATACTTAGTTTTTCCGAGAAAACTCTTGAACTAATTTAAAAAATAAAAGAATTTTCGAAATTATTTAATTTATTTTAATATCCATATATGCAGCCACTATGCAATTGCTTATCATAAGAGCAAGTTCGTGCGACCCAGTCGTGCATTTTATTTCATAAATATTTGGTTTATATGAAGATTTTTAAAACTTAAATTTCAATGAAATTTGGTTAGCGCATTTTACACATAAGGATAGAGCTTTAAACATTTCTAACTATAACAAAAAATTGATTAGTTATATTTTTTTAAGCAAATTCATTAACAAACAATAGATAAACTAGTTTTAAATATAATTCGAAGTTTTTTAAAATTAAGTATATTAAGGGACGCAACGTATGTTAAGTGGCTATGTGCCAAGACCATTTTTAAATAAAGTTAAGTAAATATATATACATATATGTATATGAAATAATTGTAAGTAAGAAAATTAAATCAATATTGATATCTGCTTAGAAACAAAATTTCGAATTTCAACTTTCCATAAGCTATGTTTTTTTAAGTGCATATACATATATAAAAATTGATTTTTAGCAGAGTACAGGTATATCACATTTTAAGTTTCATTCAAAAAAAATTACACAATATTTATTTATACATAAAAAGAAATATTTGTTTATACAAACTTAATTACCATGCATATATTCAAAATGTACATTTAAAAAATAACAAAAATTCTTTTATATTTTGTTTTTAATTAGTAACAAAAATATTGCTAAAATAGATAAATAGGATTCTTCTTAATATGTTATCAATAAATTGAACATTAAGCAAAAAGTAAAAATGTGTTTGATTATTTAAAACGGAAGGAAATCAATTTTTTAATTTTTAATTCATGTGTAGTTTTTAATAATTGCAGGGGTGGTTTGGTTTAATAGTAGATACTCGTAACATTACAGTTTTTTATGAATACCATCAATTGCATTTTTTGTAAACAATAACAAATTTTAACAAGGAAAAGCACTCTAAATTAAAATTAAAGTGTTTGGTTTGATTTAAATATATACTAGCTACACCTATATTTTTTATTGATTCTGCCAGGACATAGCTTCATACTATTGCATGTATTTAATATATTAATTAAACAAATAAATTGGAGTGTTTTCAAAGAAGTGGAAACACTATGCTGTTGAGTGTATGGTGTATTGCCTTATAATCAGTGTTGTGCCGAGTAGACTACATGATGTCGACTACACGATTGTCTACATGTAAACAATTCAGCGTAGACAATTGGTAATTGTCTACATAGTTTTGTCAACAATGTAGAAAATGTAGAAAATTTACAATTTTGTATTTATTTTATTTTATTTCCTAAGTCTGGAAATTTCTTAAAATAATATTTAAGTTTGTAAATTAAGGAGAATGGGCGGTTTCGTCCTATCGCCATCTGTGTTTAACATAATGACCAATATCATTGGAAAAGTCTCGATGCGTGTAATAGTTTTTTGTATGGATATAAGTCTGTATCTCGTAAAGGGAAAATTCTATGGTGGTTTGAATTAAAGATGCAACTGCATTTCATTAAATAACTTGATATAGGTTATTTTATAAGAAAAACGTTTCTTTTTAAAGTTTTCAGCTGTATTTAGCAAATTTTTGTGGAACATAGTGCAAATAGCTGAACATTAATTGTTGGCCTAAAATAAACCCCAACTCATCAAACGCTTTATTTTTCGGCCTTCCCGTTCCTGACATATTTTTTTTGTTTAACTCTTCACGTCCAACGTCCACAAATTTATTTTATTTGTTTCCAATTTTACAAGTGACAGCAGTTGTTGACATTGTCGACACAATAGTTGACATTGTCGACATTGTTGACATAGTTTACATTGTTGACCAATTGTTTACGACAAAATGTAGACAATTAAAGTCGACACGTAGAGGAACAACACTGCTTATAATTATAATTTCAACTGATACCTAAATATAAATAATCAAGAGCGATAAGCGAAAAGCTCTCAAAAAAAAAAAAAAAAAAATACAAACAAATATGGGTCATCATGATTTCGGAATTTAAACTAATTATAGAATATGTATAGGTATTGAGAAAAGTTTCCATCCAATTCAGTTAGGTATAATAAATTTTTAGTTTGAGATAAAAATGTATTAATGGGATTAAAGGTTCTTGTCGAAAAAGTTGAAAACATAAAAAAGAATTATTTATGATAAAACGAAAGATGTGAACAATCATCGAAATATATGATACTGCCTAACAACGGATAATTAATTTGTTGAAAAATGAGCAGGACCAGCGAAAAAGAAATAATAAAATTTAAATTCTTAAAGTTCGCGTATATAGAGAGTTTCATATTTCGAAAACTTTCGCTTTCAGACCATGTGTATGCCAGGTATGGACTTTTTAATCGCAAAACAGATTTTTATAAAAATTTTAATCGTAAATATTGTTTAGTCAAGGGATGATTCGGGTTGGGGTCAAAATTCTGCCGGGGTCAAAAAAAAGCGCGTTCTTTTTAACATTTTCCAAATCTTTGTTTTCTTTATAAAAAATAATTTTTCTCTAAAACAGCTCCTACAATTTTGATATAACTTTCTGAATAGTGTTTTCTGTGCAAACTTTATGATGTTGCAATAGATTTTTCAGGAAAAGTGTGATAACGGTACCTCCCATCCCATAGGACCGGTTTTTTTTTTAATCCTATTTTCTCGTAAGGGACTTGGCGGATTTCGATGTGTTTTAAGTGTAGAAGCCCTTTTATAAACGAAATAATATACATTCTTAAATTTTATAAAAAAAAGTTTTATGAGTTTTTTTAAAAAAAGTTTCAAATTTATTTTTAATTTTTTTGTTTTTTTTTTCCAAAAACGGTTTGTTCTATTTTGTTAAATCTTATTTTTCTGATAAAAACTACAAAGTGCTAGAAGTTTGCATACTCAAAAAAAATTTGGAATATATTTTCGGAAAGTTTATCAAAAAAAAACTTTTTTTTGGAAAAACTGATCGAACGATTTTGAAAAAAAAAATGTCTTAAAATTCTAAACAGTAAACGAAATCAGAAATCAGGCTTACTTCATTTTTTCCAAAAATCGTTGTAACTATAGTGATTTTTAAGTGATTAATAAAATTTCATATGATTTTTTCCATGCTTTTTTTCCAAAAACTCAAACGATAAGACCACTATCACATTAGAACAAGTTCGTCCGTCGTGCAGTTTATTTTGATATCCTAGGGCCAGTGTTTAACAGTTTGATCCACAGATCAAAGTTTAAAAATCGATTTACCTCGTTTCGTGTTTGCATATTCAAAGTTTAGACGGTATTTCAAGAATGGTTTAAGAGTTGACCTAACAACAACAATATCCACGGATTGAATAATGCTGATCCACGGATCAAGAATTTAAAAAAGATGTTCAGTGCTGAACCAACCGGTACTCATAGTCGTTAAACAAATATTGTTCTTTTTGGTCTTTGTTTTTTTTTTTTTTTTTTTTTTTTGATTCATTTGTTTTATGACGTTTCTTTTTTAGAAAGATTTCTATTTGTGAAATCCACAAATATAATATAATTTAATTGGTAAATGAAAAAAGTAAATTTAAAAAAAATACTCTGATTTTTTTAATCGTAAGAGTTTTGAGAAGCAAAATTTAGAAAAGCAGATTTTTTTCCGGACCGGAATGAAAAAAGAATTTTAAAAAGTAGTATTTTGAAAACAAAATTTTGACCTCCTGATGATTCTTGTGAAGGTTTGGTGCCGATTGGTTTGAAGAGCAACAAAATTTCAGGTTTTTGGCAATGTTTCCCAGACTAGCTGTGCCGCTGTGCAGACGTGCGATATTAGCGCCCAAGAATGATGATGCCAATAGATTGGACGAACAAATTCAGATGAAACTGGCGCGGCGAACCAGTCAAATAAAAATGAATTGACACAGTTATAGATGATGAACAAGCAGTCAACTATCCAAGCGAATTTTTAAATTCGACGGAGCCACAAGAAATGCCACCACACACATATAAACATTGAAAGTTGGATCGCCGATGATGCTCATTCGAAACTAGAACGGCGCAAAACTGTGCAATCGTTCATCATTTAGCCACAAGAAATTAAAATAACGAATTCGAGGTTGAAGATCGTTAATAAACAAGTTTAAACTAAAGCGGTCCTAACCCTAATGGATTCCCCTGAGTGAATGAACATTTCTTTTGATAACACAGATCCAATTTTGACTCATTGTTTACTGTTCGTTATAGATAGTTGTGAAACGATCTTAGAAGATTTGAGTGAAATGGAAAATCATTCAATTTTGTAAACATTTCATTAGATTATTATTATTAAAATAGAAAGAAATTTCATGGCCTGAGTGCTTTTCGCAAAAGTATGACCGGTGGGATCCAAGATTTTTCCAAGTGGGATTTACTTTAGATATCTAGAACACCTTTTTTGGAAATTCTGACCAAAATATGTCTGGTAAAGGTGATAACTTATACATGGCACTAAAAAAAAAACTCATTTCTCCTTTCAAAACCGTTCTCCACAAAGCAGAGCTCATGTCGACTTAAGTTACAATGCACAAAGAGTGTTTTGTTCATCTCTTCAGGACTGTACTCGACAATAGCAATTTATTATATTTATAGAAAACGTTGTATTCTTCTTACGGGTTGCAAGATACTAAATGGCTTATGAACTAAAGTATTTGATAAGGGCTTTTGTCCACCGGTTGTTGAACCTAAAAATATATTTATTTTAATATTAAGACTTCAGATTACTACAAATCTTATCGAAACGACCTAGAAAATCTTAATTCGATATTTATGTACATACACATGTATGTCTGTACATACAATGAAACTATTCCCTGATAAAGTCAATCAATCAAGCACATACCTATGTAATGATTTTCGCATGCTTGAGATTCTGGATTGTCAACAAAGATACATAGATACACTCTTTCCAGACACTAACACGTAAGATAAGATGAGGACTGGCATTTGTCTTTTCTACATCACAATAAGCTTGAAGAACTTATCTTTGCAGCTAATCACTCCAACCAGCCAGCACCCTGAGAGAGAATAATTTTAATCAAACCGTGTCTTCTTATCAACATCCCCCATTATCAGTAGACTTATAGCAGGTAGTTATTTTATATTTTTATTTATTTAAATTTTATTTGTTTATTTTTTAATTGTTCCAACGATCCGTACGATGACCAAAGGATCAGTTTCTGTTTTGAATTTGCCGTGATCAGATGTGCAAGGAATTATTTTTGAAAAATTGTGAACCCTTAAGATTGAAAATAAAATTGTCAAAATGGTTGAGAAGAAGACTCCTAAAGTCAACAATCGACTTGGATACAGACACTACCATTTGGCGGATTACTATGTTTCAATGCCTGATGTTCATCATATTGGTATGTTTTTAATCAAAGCAGAGATTTTGAATATTTAAACAAAGGAAAAATCTGATTATTTTGATATTCAAAGTGTAACAAAATGTTTCTATAAAATCGTTGTTTTACGAAGCTTGTGTTAGGAACATAAAGTCATCAGTCATCACTAATCTCGTTGTAACTATTTGTATTTCCATTGAAAACTCCAATAAAAATAAAAGTCTCGTTAGTTAAGAGATTTTGAATACTCTAAAATAATTTTATTTCATTACGTTTCTCAAAGTCAATTAAAAATTGCAAGATACTTCATTAAATATAACTACCGTAATGGAAATATAAAGAGGGCATACAACGACTTCAGGCATTTTGCCTTAACTAATGTAGTCTGCTTGGTAGAGAAAACTTACCAATCAAAGACACGAAACTTCAAACGCTGTGACAACCGGGCGGTATCACTGTTCCGTTTTTCTGATATATAAATGACAACTGTTATTCTCGAGAGCACAAAGTCCAGGATCGAATCTAAGCTCAAAAGGCACCAAAAGTGTTTTCACGGTGGCCGATCGTTCGTTGACCACATCAAATTCTGGATCATCCTTGACCAATCGCCAGAGTACCAATCAAAGGTTTTTTGAATTTAATACGTCAAACCTCAATGTATCCTGAACCTGATATTGCTTACTGCAAGACCTGCGCCGTGGTCGTACAACAATACTTGGTGTTTTGTTACGCACAGTAGGCAGCTTAGGCTACTCCTTCGATGTGCGTTGAGGACTGAGGCAAGGAGATGCTTTTGCCACCATTTCTGTTTTTGCTAGCAATTGAAAATGTGTAGGTTGAATTGAAAGACATAATCACAGACCAATACAGACCGCCAACTCGTACTCCTCTTGCCTGAATCACCCTCGAAATATTTTTTCCTGTCTGTGAATACGTGTACATCTCCGTCTGTGCATTTTTTGATGGCAACTATCCTTGCGTATTCCAGTTATTTTTTTAGTGTGTTTGCTAAAAGGAGTTTAAAAAGCAAGGGAGAGAATCACACTCTCAAAATAAATGGCATATCATCTGACTTTCAGTTTGTAGGCAAAAAGGCAACCCTACAGTGAATTGGCGGTCTGTATCTTATTGCTTCGTGGACATGATATCCAATGGGGTCCAAACGTAGCCACATAGCTATGACTGGTTAAACTTTAATATTTATGCATTCGCTGGAATGAACAGAGAAGTCAAGGGTCAGTTTAATTAATAATAGAATGAAGAAAACGGTAAGTGTACTTGAAATCCTTTCTCTTGAAAGGATGAAGATAAAACACTTCAAATCCAACATAAAATCTGTGTCAGTAATATTCTTCTAAAAATATGTAAACGCTCTGAAATTATTGTCACGCAGCATTTTCATTCGTCTGGGGCTGGTAAGAATTTCTAAAAAAAAAAAATTGTATATAGATAAAACTTATGATAAAAAAAATTAAACATTGCCAAGGAAGTGCCTATACACTGCTTCCAGGACAAAACATTTCTGTTCTGTTAATCTTTTTATCCTTTTTAATTGGCATTTAATTCGCAGTTCATATGAGGAATATAATTTTATAATACACATTTTTTGTTGCTATTAATATCTTTGTTTTCTTGGCTTATCTCAAAAACGTCAAATGATAATTTGTGCATTCTTTGCTCTTTGATGTTATACATCTATAATTTCCTATTTAACAGTTTTAATTATTTGCACATTAAATTTGTTATAAATGATAAACAAGCGCAAACATCTGTGGAAAATATTTACAAAACAGTGAAGTTCATTGAGATTAGATAAGTGATTATTAAATTTTATTTCTATTTTTCAGTATCCGTACAGAAAAATTAATTAATTTAAGCAAAACCAAATACATAGATTCAGGTTTACAAATGATGAGTAATGTAACCAAACACATTTTTGGCGTTAGAGTCTTACGCATTCTATGAAGACTCTATTTAAACAATAATCCATTTTGACGCACACTACATTATAGAATGCGGTGATTTTATGAAAAGCGATTTCTTACCATTACCAACCATACGAAGCAAGCTTAATAAAGAGATCTTAAAATATTATTCTTTTCGTCAACATACAAACTATAGATAGTTTTTTTTTGTAGCACTTTAAAAGTAATAATTTTTTAATTTGTGCACATTATCTTAAGAGATGTTTGATTTTGTAGAATGGCTTGAAACTGATTATAATATAAGTTCCACAATATCTGATATTATAAAAACATATAAGTGCTGAATTGGTTTAAAGACCATTTAACCCCTCCCTAATTGATAACGATAAGCGAAACTTAAAATTTTCTCGTAAACTTTCACGGATTTCAATGAAAATTTTAATGCGAAAGCTCTTTTATAATCACACTAATATTAGTTCTTTAATTTTTCAAAAAAACTATTTTGAGTTTAAAAACAAAAAAAGTTATTTTTTTTTAAAGTTTGGTTTTTTAAAAACGGTTTGTTCAAAATTTTAAAAATTTTTGTTTCTGATAAGAACTTTTAAATTGCTAGATGATGACATATATACTCAAAAAAAAAAAATGTTTTCGAAAAGTTTAAGAAAAAAAAAAGTTTTTTGAATAAAACTGGTTCCAACGGTTTTGAAAAAAAAAATTCCTTAAAATTTTAAAAAAGTAAAAGAAATCTGATGGCTTACTTCATTTTCTCCAAAAAACGTTTTAACTACCTATTTATTTTCAAGTGATTGATAAAATTTCATATAATTTTTTCAATGCTTATTTCCCGAAATCTCAAGCCCCAAGACCATTTTAACACATTAGAGCAAGTTCGTACGACCCAGACCAGTCATGCATTTTATTTTGTTCGAAAACGGCATTAATGAGGTGGTCACCGACGATGGTGAGCTCTTGCAGAATAATATAATAAACCAATTTAAACAATAAGGACCTAGGCGCTATTATTTAATATTTTGCAACAAAAACAATTTCAAAATGATAGAAACTCGTTAAATCTAATGTTGAGAAGCTAAAATTTTCATTTTAATTGAAGAAAAAAAGAAATCTTTAATGAAAACAAGTTTTTCGCCGCTAATTTTAATCTGACTGTTACGAATTGTTAAACCCTATTCGCGTCACAATAAATAAATTATTCGTGCTCGACTAACCTCAAAATCTTAATGTTCAATTGTAATATACGGACATGATGATCTTTGTTCGCAACGAATAAAATAAATGCATGTATTGCATGTGAATGAAAGGTCAAAATGGACGAATGTTCGTTCATTCGTTGGTCGCTTTCATGTGAATAGTCCTTTAGCACTCCAAATCAGTGACGCGTTGTTTTTCTAAGGATGGCTCCTATGTCGTATGGCTGCCTACTACTGCCGTATGTGTGAGAGAAAGGGAAGCCATACAGAGTGGCACCGTAACGCGTTACGTTACAAAGCTGTTAACCCTCCCATAAGAAGTTATCACTTCAAAAAATGTAAACAAATAGTCAATTTCGCCCTTTTCCAGTTAAATTTTATTACATAATGTTACACTATAACACTTAAACTTTAAATACTTAAATGTTACACAATGCTTAAATTTTATAAAAATAGAACGATAAAAGTTAATCATTTTCAACAACAATTATAGTTGACCATATTGAATTAAGGAACGCACTATATTGAATTCCGAGTTTTGGCTGTTTTTGAAAAGGCCCATCTATACAAAAACTTTGATAGCATCTACCTACTAATTGTAAAATATTCAAGAAGTAACCGAAACTCTATCTGAAAAATCACCATTATGCAATCTAACTTACCACAATTATTCGTGGCCCAAACCTATTTCGAACTCGAACCATAAACTCGAAACTTAACACAAACTTACCACTGCCAACTGCGCAAAGTCTACAATTTACCATTCACAGCTGAGTTTGACAGTTCTCCTTCTCATTATTATGTTTTTTCTTACGTTTTCTTCCTCCATTTTCACCCACGTCTCTCTCATTTTTGCTTTAAAATTGAAGAAGAAAAAAAAACTCAAATAAAAATATTCATAATAAAATTATTCCCCACATTTCAACACACAGCACGAGCGGGGCAAGTGTGATTTTGTACGGAATTTGGTTGTTAAGTTTTCTTATCAAAAAAATAGTTGCATTTTTTACTCTTTTCTTAATAAACCAAACAAAGCAAGGAAGAAATTGATAAAAAAGTAAAATTCAGTTATCAGGAGAAATCAATTTAAGTGCAAAGTGAAAATTCGTTTGATTTGCTTCTTTTTTTAATTTTCGCTTTGTGAGAAAAAGTGAAGAGTGGTGGCGCTACACTTGCTAACATTGGTAACCCATTAGCTTCATCTTATGTATGTACTTACAAATACAAACTACGTGGTGCATCGTGCATTGACAGCATTGTTCTAAAGTCTAATTAAATTATCACACCCGCCGCCAATAGCGTTGTTCAAGTGCAAGTGCAATAACAAAAACAATAAATTCTATGTTCCTATGTCAATCAAAAATCGCAAGAGGAAGCCTCATTAGATCCGTCAAAATAAACACAAAGTAAGTAGCTATAGCTATGTATAAAAAGTGTCATCCTTATTATTGCTGCTGTCACACACCAACCAGCAGGGTTTGCTCTTTGCTGACTCGCCTCGCTGTCGAAGGAATGTGTTAGGGTTACCAAATGTGTGTTTTTTAAAGGATATTTCGATTATAATTCCATAGTAGTTGAAGAAAAGAGGTGTAGCGTGTAGTAAGTTGTTTTATTTAAAATTTGTAGCTTTCATTGAATGTAATTAAAAAAATTGCATTTTATCATGAGCACTTTAAAATTTCGTGCAAAAGAATAAGATAGGCAACAAGCTGAAGGACTGATTTACTTCAAACTAGGTCCTAAGTACCTATTGCTCATTTCATGGAGGCGATACCTGTCATCTTTAGCAAAAAGGTTTAGTTATCTCGAAAACTCCTCCGATCATTTTGATAAAATTTTCTGGGTGCTTTTTTATCAGAAGGATATATCTTCTAATTAGGTTGGATTTTTCAGTATTGGCCTTGTAACGGTATCTTTAAAGATTAGTTTTTTACTTATAAGATTTTTCGTTAGCCAGAGAATTGATTTCAATAAAATATAGGAAGACTTTTATAAAATAAAATAAAATTTCGAGTTTATAGTATCTACATTATTGTCTTAAATTAATTTTTGTTTGTAAATTTTTATTTCTAAAACTTGTAGTAAGTGCGCCAAAAATGGCCCATCCTTAATATTTTCTTAAATAAAACTATACATTTAAGTCTAATTCATTTATTTTTTTCGCAAACAGTCTCACAAATTATTTTAACTTCAGTCTTCAGAAACTACAATTAAAAAAAATAAACATAAAAAAAATTAAAGGAACTTGATTTCACAACTTTAAAAAAATTGCTGGTAATATTGCCCATTTTGTTTCAAATATGGAGCAGGGTGGCACACATTCGAAACAATATTTTTTGAATATTTTGTGATGAAAAGAAATGCAGAATTCACATATAAAATATTGCTTTTCATTGCCAGCCATGATGTAATCCCTTAAACCAAAACAAACAAATGGCATTTCCTTATAAAATATCGCAGTTTTCAAGAAAACTTTTAAGTCGATGGGGAAATTCTATCCTGATTTTTGTCCGTCTTGATTTTAAGGAAGATAAAAATCACAAATATTGTTGATAGGATTTTCGAACTAAATTATGTGCAAAACAAACCAATAAACACAATTTTGTTTTCAAATTTTCACAAAAAAAACTATGTCCCACTATCAAAACTCTTCAGTCATAAAGGAAATATTTTATGCCACCATTTCCATCATTCCAGATACCCAGGGTTTCGAAACCTCTCGATATTAGAATTATTACTATAGGATTATAGATTTCAGCCGGACTGAGAAAAAAAAATTGCTATGGTTTTTTTTTTTTTGTTTTGATTGCGTCAATCTGGTCACCCTAGTAGAATGTGTGTGCACTTTTAATTATCGTAGGAAAGTATACAAAATATTTCTCATATTAGCATTTCTTTCCGACTTGCAACTGTCAGATTGTTGCAACATTAAAACGGTAAACAATCTTATTTTTATAAAGTTTTTTTTTTAAATAATAATCCCATTTAACAACAACTGTCGGTTTATATTTTCTTTATTTTGGTTCCAACCACAAAAAAAAAAAAACATTTCGAGTGATGGCTGGGTGCGAATGCGTTGTGTGAAATGTGTAATTATTCTGACCTTCCTCTTTTGTTTAACTTGTTTTTCTTTTGCTTTAACGAATTTTTATATTTTGTTCTTTGTCATTAATTTAATGTTGAGTTTGCTATAAATTTGATGGAATAAAATTTGATCAATGTTTTTGAAACAATAGAAAAACACGTTTTCTGGCCTAAGATAGTGTGATGGTCTTTAAATATTTGATGAATATTAAATGTAAACATGAAGTCATAGAGGTTAGGTATGTAGGTAGTAGGTAAGGTACCTGTTACGAATACGAATTTGAAATTAAGAGCAGGTTTAGCGGTGGCCTATTTAAATTCAGAAATGGGTGATCAGGGATGGATTTGTAAGGCAATAAATAAAAATATACTGTAAGGGCCTTTTGTTGATGCATACCAAATAGCATTTTAGAAAATGTGATAAAAATTATTCCGTCAGAATAAGAACGTCTTCCAAAAGGCTTCTGTGAAACTTACAAAATTTTGTTTTATAAAAACAGTTACTGGCTTTTGATGAGAAAACAATCTGCAGTGAGATGGGCGATCTGCTATTCTATTTACTTACTGCGCTAGTCCATGAGATTTGATACCGTAGTCGGAACAAGTGAGTTCTTTAACAGCTGCAGAAAATATAATCCATCCTTTTTCATGCAAACACAAATTAAAACACAAATGTCACGTAGTTTAGCTAACAACTTATTTTTCACTCTAATTGAAATTGAAGTAAATAGGTAGGTACAAAGATTTTGACTAAAATATCTTCTGATAGTTTACTGTCTAAATTTTGTGATCCCCCATAAATCAAATATGTAGAAAATCAACACACTTTGGCGTTAGATACATGCTTACCTAAGGGATATATCGTTATCTTAAGAAAACTACTTCTTCAAACTAATTAGTTAAGCAACTTGACATTCAATTGCTTAGTAAATATTTGAATCAGACAATAATCTGTCTTTTTCTGACGTATAACTTTTCAAAAAAGAAAAAATTGTGATATAACATTTTTATATCTTATCTGCATTAAAAAAATAAAATATTTATGAAACTTTTTTAAAAGTGGCTTACATCTGTCAAATACAAATTGACAAAAGAATTTTTATGACAGGCTAGAAAATTTACGTGCGATTATTTTCATGGTTCTTCTTTTATTTTGTATGATAGGTGGTAACTAAAAAAGTTATAGATTTTTTTGTACATATATCGAATAGACTTAAAAATAAAACTTTAGTAGCTGTTGTAAATGTAAAATTTAAGAATCCAAATTGCATTCCTTTTGGGATGTTAAAAAAAAAACATTGTTTCTAAAATGTTTAAAAATGTTGTTGCAATGAAAATGATACCTGAGTTAAAAACTTTATCATCACCTTTGCTGTATTCTTAAAATTCATCTTTGATAAGCACTTATTTTTTTTTTTGTTGGAAGAAGAAATTATGAAGAATTGAAATCTGAAATAGCTTTTCTTATTTAAATTTTGAGTTTACTCTGAATTCACAAAATTTGAATTTAAATCGAAATTTTTCTATCCGTCGATAGTATTTTTTCGGGATAATAGGTACCTAACCTACTTATGTATGTACTCTATCTTTTTTCTACCCCTGTCAATCAAATTTCAATGATGATTGGTTGACTAGTTAAAGCGTGAAAGATTTACAAAGAAACAGACAAATTCAAATTCGAATGTACAGGATCAGGATTTCAACCTGAGTTTCATGGTTTCCGTAGAGGGCTATGAGCAATGTCAAAATGCTACTTTCTGCAGAATCGCTTGAACGATTATAAATTTTAAAATGTATCATGAAATAAAATGTACTTCTTAAGATATACTTAATATTAAAAAAAATTAAGAAAAGAAAATGTCAAACTAATTTTTTTTTCAAAATTTTACGTTATTAATAATTACTTTGAATTTTTTACTACAAATTTTGAAAATTATACATAGTTTGAAAATTTTGTACTTTTTTTTCTTCAAAATTTTGAGTTTGAAATATAATATTTTAAAAACGGTTCAATAAAATAAATTTAATTTAAAACACAATAAAAGAAGAGATTACTAGCTTTACAAAAATATATGGCATAGCATTGTAGGAGTTCATGTTATTTTTTTAAAATTTTCTTTTTTTAATTGCATCCCCTCCCGGCTAAACAGGGGAATAGACCCCCTCCAAACGATTTTTTTCTTGTCTCAACCCAATCTACTCGCTCTAGCTTTTCGAATATTCTTATACCTATCCTGTATGATTAGCTATCTCTAGACGGTAAAACTAAGTAGGGGAGGTAGGGGAGCATTGGGCAGTTGGGAGGTTCGGGCACCACCTTATAACTCGAAAATTTTAATTTTTGTTTTGTGTCGTGGTTAAGTTTTAAGTTGACAACGCCGCTTGACCAAATTATCATCTCTCATTTCAGTTAGGTGTAAGCACCACGTGGACTTGTTTGTTTAGTGCACGTTAAAGTAAAATATTTTATTAAATTTTCGAATAAAATGAGTAGCCAATTTGCGAAAAAATGTACCTAAGTTTTTTTTATTTATTGCTAAATCTGTGTTTATTGAAGATTATTTTAACCCATAAATTGAGTTAGACAATTCGGCTAAAAAAATATGTGAATTTTTATTTGGAAAACGATGTCATGCGGAGCATTCGGCACTGATTTTGAAGGGAAGTTTAGGCATGTCCAATGCTCCCTTTGTTACTGTGTTACGATTTTGTAAAAGTATTGTATAATATAATATTTTGTTGTTTTGAATTATTAATTTTACCGATTATTTAAATGATTTATTTAAGCAAAATGCCATTTGAATACACATTAAATATACATTTGAGAAGCCCATATGGGTTAAACCCAATTTACGATAAGTTTATTTATGTGTACCTATTATATCTTTATAATTTCTTATTATCTATTTGTTTTTTTTTTTCTTATTCTTTTGT
Source organism: Platycheirus albimanus (assembly GCA_916050605.2). Taxonomy (NCBI): domain Eukaryota; kingdom Metazoa; phylum Arthropoda; class Insecta; order Diptera; family Syrphidae; genus Platycheirus; species Platycheirus albimanus. The sequence goes on along the minus strand of OU696697.1, from coordinate 95,553,001 downwards.
TTTTTTCGTGAAGACCTACCTTTATTCTAAATGAAGTTTTATTGTATTTTTTAATAAAGAATACAGATTTTCGTTTAACCTTGGTTTTTTTTTTTTGTTAATTTTTAATACGTTTATTTTACAATGCCCAAACCTCCCACAGGGGTGCCCAAGCCACCCGACTACTGGGAGGTTTGGGCACTTTTGAGTAAGCTTACAAAATCACTTGTTTCTATGAGACCGAATGCAATAGAAAACCGTGTTTCGCACATGTGCTACTGATATTAGAAATAAAAAGTAAGTTTTGGAAAAAAAGTATACTTCTACTATCATTTTTGTAAATTAAAGTGCCCAATGCTCCCCTATCTCCCCTACATACTTATTAAAAGTCTATTTAGGTACCCTATTCAAATAATGCATTCGTTAACAAAAATTTTGGACAATCAAACATGACATCACGATGATAGAGAAGCCTAAAAAAGTGGGTCCGACGTATGTCTGTCTATATGTCTGTCTAAATGGCTTTACCAATTTGGTACACAGTATTATTATGACGTCCTACAGAGGGATTTTCGGAATTAGCATTCTAGCTAACGGTGGTAGGTACCTGTACCTGCCATATGATTTTTATTGAAACATTAATTTTTCTCAAAAACGGCTATTACGATTTTGATTAAACTCTCTGAATGTTTTTTTTGTGTGTAAACTTTGTGTTTTGATTAAAACAGATTTTTCATGAAAAGTCTTATAACTTTGCCTCCTAAAGGACCGGTTTTTTTCAATCAGATTTTCTTGTAAATTACTTGATGGATTCTGGTAAAATGTTTCAAAAAAAGTATTTTTATTAAATATTTTAAATGAAGTTAAACTTTTTTAATTTTTGGTTTTTCAAAAACGGGGTTTTCCAAGACATTAGAGCAAGTTCGTGCGGCCCAGTCTTGCAATTTATTTCCATAACTCTTGCAAAATAAAAAAAAATCGAAATTGTGAACCTAAGCCAATTGTAAATTGTTTTAAAGTCAATATTGATTTAAGGACGTGTGTACTTAACTTATGGCTTTGTTTTGTCAAACATCTGTATTGTTGATTTTGATGAAAAATGGAGTTTAATATTTATGTGTGTAGTTGTTAGGTAATTGCAGTTAAATAAAACAGGGTGAGGCAAATATATATTAGTGCTGCATATTTGAATTATTGCTAGGTTGCAATTTAAAATATCAAGATTTTTCAGAATCTTTGAGAAAACATCTGAAGAAATTGGTATCAAGAGATGACAAAAAATTAAATGAAATTGATCTTTAAAAATATATACAAAATTGTATTCGACTGTCAATCTTACTTGTTTTTATGAAGCTAAGAAAAACTTTAATCCGAATCCCGTTGATGGAATGATGAAAGTCATTTAACGGGGTTTTTAAACGTACAAGTGAATCTGAGAAAGAAAGTGTATTGTCTTCGAAAAAAAAACACTAAAAAAGGAGGAGTTAAAGGAAGGAGTTCATTAATACAAATGAGAGAGAGAGGTACCTGGGCCAAGGCCCTAAGGCGCACCAACATTTGTTTTATGACTTTGAAACTTTAAATTATTTGAATCCCTTGAACATCGTCGAAGTGTTTCAAGTCTTTCCTTATTCTACCGGTTTTTCTACAATAAATGCTCACTCGAGGTAGCCATCTCTTAAACATTTCCCCCGTAACACGAAACTGTTGCAGTTAGTTGAGAAAGAAATTTCTTCGGGATATTTCTTGAGCTTAAAAAAATCAATTTTCCATGATCTTGGAGAGATGGGATGTTTGTGCTGTAGAACGATAAAATTAGATATCGTATTTACCTTTTATACCAACTGTTTTTAATGTGCCCAAAAAAGTTAGAAATTATTTCAGATCTTATTATCTTCAAACTCCGGAACAAAAGATCTATCGAATTCACTTTTTAAATTTGTATTTATTTTAAATTTTTAAAACTACTCATTACACTATTTATTTAATTTGATTTGTATTTCCTTCTTTTTAATTTCGCGCAACAGGTTTCTTTGAACGATTTGCATTTATATGGAACATATATTCATGTTAATTTAATTAAGAACTGATTTCAAAAGTATGCCTCTGGAATCTAATGCATATCTAAATTTGCATGTCTTCAACCATAATGGAGCTTAATTGTTCATTAAAATACAAACTCAAATCAATGGACTAAATTTTTTGAACTTACGAAATTATATTATCACTGTTTATGTAAATTTTAATTTGATATTGATCAAAACAAATCATAAATATCTTCCGTCTCATTCCATAGACACTTACAAACACATCAAAAGTTAGTATTATATTAAAATTGTTTATTTATTGATAAAATTGATAGTTTCAGGTTAGTAACTTGGTACAAATTTTTCATTGCCGGTCTAAATAAATTAATTTCAAATCAAATCAACACAGTTTGTGCCTTATCAAATTGATTGATAAGCCAAAAACTGTAAACATTTAAAATATTTTAACACTCTCGCTGTCAGTGTTAGTTCGAATTAAGTAATCAATCAGCTGTTGTGTCTAGTCGTTCGAAAATGATTAAAATTTATATCAAAAAATACAAACGCACGCAGAAACACATTCAGAAGGTAATCAATTATGGTTCAGAAAAATGGCATTCGCATTCGACTGTTATCAATATTGATGAATTAATACGCGGCTGGAAAATTTTTAATTTACAGCAAAGCAAAGAGTATTCTTTGTCAACAGAACGATCTAGTTAAGTGTCGTGAGGAGTTAAGTGCGGTTGATATTTTTAGTTTTAATTTGCATTTTTAACCATAAGCATCATATTTAAGTGTTCTTAAATATTTGAACAAAGTGGGTTTTTAGTGAAGTTTCCACTATGCAAGCGATAGAATATCATTTTGGAGGTAAATAATTGTGCAAGTCATACTCGTATTTTATAGAAAGTTTATATTATTGTTGGAAGAAGTTATAAAGTTATACTTAAAGTGTATTATTTAAGCGATAAATTGTAATTTTACTAGTAGAAATACTAAATAGAAATAGTTTTTACTGAACCCAACTACTTTGCTAATGGCCTTTGGAATATTACAAACTAGCGTTTTTTGTTTGTTTATTGTTTCCTATCTACAAGAAAGTATAAACTGATAGTTGCATTTACAATATTTTTCTTGAAAATATATTATTTTGTGGTGAAGTAGGATTTTAAACTGAAAGTGCTTGTCATTTCGGGAAAAATTCTACAAATACTCACAATAACGTTGTTGTGTACAAAAATTATATGGGTTCTAAGTCCACAATTAAACAAAATTAGAAAAAGTTAAAAGTAGGTCATACTCACAACACAGTGATAACTATTCAGTGTTCAGTAGCCAATTCACTTTATCTTACCTCAATAACAAAGAAAATGTAATTGTAGAATCTAGTATATAATTTGTGCTATCTTTTCATAAAGGCCGAAATTATGATATTTGAAAATTTGTTAAAAAAGTGTTTTCATCTAGGTTTGCACATTTGGTTTGACAACAGGCTATCTTCCTTCTTTTTCATTTTTACAACTTTTTCATTCTTCCTTCTCGTTTTGTTTTGTTTACTTCCATTGCCCTTGTCCTGGATTTTATTTAAAAATTGTTATTTTGTTTTGTTTACTTCTGTCGTTGCCTTGGATTTTTTTTTTTCAAATTGACATTTTATAAAATATCTAGGTATTCAATTGTTTTCAATTTAGCTGCGTTTGATTTCTTTTCACACAATTTGCTGCAATCCTGATTTCGTCCAAATCAAAACAATCATTTAATTTTATTTTGTATGGGAAAATGTAGTCAAATTTGGAAATTTTCTACGAAATCACTTTTTTGCCCTAATGAAAACGTAGCATAAATCAAGAAAAAAATGATGGCATGGTGAGGTTAAGCTGGCTGTCAGAATAAACGCCTCTGATGTGATGCCACATGAGTATTCAAGGCAGTATTCCACTAGTCAAATATCTTGGAATTCACCACATGTTAATCACATAGCTGAGATCTTGAAAGAAGAATTCTTTTAAATGTAGTTTTCATCTTAGGGAAAGAGCAGCGCATGAACAGAAAATAAGTTGGATAGTCTCCATTTCCTCTTCGTCCGTGCAACTTCTGTAGAACACCGACCACTGAACTAAGATTCGATCTGCTTAGAGATAACATACATTTATTGCGTTAAAGATCCAGTTTTTGGCTGCTCTGCTGTGCTGTAGAGTTTGTTCATCAGTTGTTTTTGTTTATATTTTCTAGCTTTGTTCATCTTACTGGGTGAAAGTGGTCTTATAGTACCATTAATGGTGTCTAAACCGCCTTAGTTTTTTCCCGGCACCCCCAAAAATGTAGGGATATTACGTTAACTTTTCTGTCATCAACATCAGAATGGGTGAACATTTTAAAGATTTAATGTCTGCTTGACTGTCTTTGAAAGTAAGTATATCTGATATGGATATTACCTTTTTCTTGAGCCATTATATAGAGCATAATTATTCATCGTCAAAATTTCTGCTAAGAATCCGTCACAGTGGTACGGAATTACGAGACTTAGATTTAACGCCAACGCCAGCGACTCTTCTTTGGTTTTTGAGTTTTGAACCATCAGTATACAACTGACCTGAATTACCGCTCAGGAATTCCATATCGTCCCAAGTAGATCTTGATAGAACACCTTTAACCCTACTAGGACTTTCAGATATTGACGTTTATGTTTGTTCTCTTTTTATACATCCTTCTAATTTTTTTTAAAAAGAATTTACGAAAGTTATTCTAATATTAAATTTTCTTCTTATTTCAGAAACGCAAAAAATGCATGGCGTCAAAAGGGTTATAGTGTTCTGCATTCTGATCGTAATCCTTCCAACAATTCTCATTATAATTCCACTCTATTTAAGAAAATCAGTCTTTGCTGATGTCATCTACCCAGTCGCCGAATCAGATATCATTGAAATCCGTGATGGAATTTCCTCAATTTTCTGTCAGCAACACACCCTCCAGATGAGTACGCACTTTAATGCTTTCCAGTTGCACAGTAAACCAGAGATTTCCACAAATCGCAAGCACATTCGATTGAAAAAATCCATGACTTTACCTGATGATACACTCGAATACTGGGGTTTTTATCTTCTCAAAGGAGCAAAAGTTTACCTAAGATTCTGTTCGCGCTATGATGGCTCTCGAATTCTAGTGGTACGGGGTGAGAAAACTCTTAAGACATGCGGAGTACTTGAGCATAACAAGAATAAAGTTGGTACAAACCTTGCACATGGGCACGAACAAGTACGGGTCTTTTTCGAAGATACACTTGAAATCCGCAATGTATCCAATCCAAATATGGATGAATTAGAAAATCACGGAGGTGAAATTAATGATGATGATGACGTCGCCACCACTACTACTACACTTGCTCCTCCAGCAGTAACCACTTTCAGATCGAGAGGTAAGAAGTTTAGAAAACCCATCACTAAAAACAAGACTGAAGAAAACACAGAACCAGACTCAGAAGAGAAGGTTACCAATTCTCCACGTACTCGACGTCATCATGAAGAAGAATTCCAGAAACGTCACGAGGCCGAATACGCACGAAAGAAACAAGAAGTCTACGATCAGTTATACAAACATAGGGAAAAAAGAGATCATGTGTACGATCGAAAATACGTCCATGGAGGAAATGCAGTCAACTATACCGACAATGAATCAAATTCGATATCGAGTTTCGAAAACAGCTTATTCGATTGTTACAATGGAAATATTCTTCTAGCCGAAGGATTTCCTCCATCGGCGATGTGTTCGAGTGTCCATTTTCTCGAGGCTGGTCCTCATCGAATGATGTCAAAGCATGAAATCACAGAAGATGGCTACTACTATTATATTTTTTACAGTGACAATGATCTAGTTCGAAATGACATTCATGCGATATTTGACATTTACAAACCAACTTTCCAGTACTCAAATTCAACAGACAATTCCAATGGATGTGTAAATAGCACTAACTGTACATTTCCCATAACTTTTCTGTCAAATGAAATTGTGGTTGTGGAAGTACCAACACGAGATGGTATCGAACACGAAGAAGATGACATAACCTATTTGATATCAACCTGTCATCCGAGAATGGAGGTATACGCGATATTCCCTATTGCGGTATTGGTCCTAATTTTGAGCTGTTCGTTCTTATAGTAAGACTTAAAAAAAAAAAGACTTTTGAAAAGTAGCTAGATATAATATAAAGAAAAATTATATTTGTGAGACAAGGAACCTGATAGGAAAGTACATAAATTAATATTTATTAATTGAATCATATGCATGTGTTTATGACTACCTATCGGTTGTTTGACAGTGTCTTGAAGAGGCTCTTAAATTTAATTTCAATATTTTTGACAAAAAGTTTTATAAAATTTGAGAATAATTTATCATAAACAAGTAGACCAATTTTGTTCGCTAAAAAATCGATAGAGTTGTATTTAAAATGCTTTGACATGACACATTAAAAAGAAAATTCAACTGTCAGGCATTTTTGAAGAAATATCAAAACTTTCGATGTTCTTATAAAGATATTGTTTCTAAAGAATGTTGAAAAAATATAAACGAATCCAAAAGTGAATCATAATTTTGACCCAAGTGCAATTTTTGCTTTTCAGTGGATTCGTTATATTTGATGATTTTCGATGATTCTCAAATTTATTTCACTGGACAAAAAAAAGAATTCCGTAAAAGAGCTTGTTCCTTGAACGAAAGGGAGTTTTTGGAAGCAATCAGCTTGAAATAAATAAAATTTTGCGAGGGAGGTCTTGGTGATCCTTGTTCTATTAAAATGCATTCAAACGTCTTTCACTACTCAACTGAGAGCTTTAATAAATTTTATTAGCGCGTTGAACGGTTTTTGGAGTTCAGCTTTTTGCCACACTATGTGAAAATAGATTAATGGAATTCAGTAAAAAAGTATGACGACATCGGAATCACTTCAAACAATTTTGTTTCATAAGCTTAAAAAATATAGTACCGAAAGCACTATTTTTACATTGGGAAATTAATTTTTATTTTGAATTTAATGGTGGAGCGTGGAGCCTATGAAGTTGAATTTTATTTCATTATTTTATAAAAGAATTTTAATGTTTCTTTGGCTGTTTGGCAGGTAGAACCACATTTCATCGAAATTCATAGCCTCCACAAATTCACTGGCTTGGTTTTTTTTTTTTTTTTTTAATTGGCTCGATAGCTTCTTCAACCCATAAACTAAATCAAACATTGCCTTTTTCCGTATGCATATAATTATTCTTAGACATATTCTAATTTCTGATCAGGACAGAAATGCAAGAATTTTACTTGTTTGCCTACCATTTATTGAAGATGATCTTTTGCACGCATCCATTTTGAATGTTGGCAATGGTAACGCTTTGGCTGCAGGAGCTTCTTGCCAAACGCAGTTTGTGAATGTTAAGACGTATGTACGGACAAAGTATTGAGAACATCAGCAACGGTTTCGATGGATTCAACAGCACAAAGGAATTGTCAAATTTGTCACTTATAACTGGTTTGTTTGCGGCTTCCAATGTGAAACACCAAACCAGAAACCAAAAATTATTTGACCTTTCAGCATGTTTCCCTATCAAAATTAGACAGTATATAATTATATCATAAGGAATCCCTATTTTTTCTAGAAAACTATCAATAATGATGATTTAAGAATTTCCGTACTACATTTGTGATATCTGCTTTCAAAAATTATAACTATTATACAACTAATTTTGATCTTGCGAAAATGTTTGGGTTTTTTGTATTATTAAAATAAAATAAGAATGTTGGTCAAAAACATATTTATTTTAAAAACAGCAACATAAGACAAAAACGATAGGTCCAATGCCATTTTCAATCAGAGTGACGACACAGAATAACTTTTTGCAAAACGCAAAAAAATTAAATATTTTTTTTTTATATTTTTCAAAGATTTTTTTTGAACACCTGAATTTAGAAAAATAGAAAAAAAAAACATATCCTTACCAACTTCAAAATGAAAAAAAGCTACAAAATATTGTCTAATACAACTTTGAGACTCACAAAAGTTTGCTGTTGAGAGAACGATATAAGACGTTTCCTAGTATCTGTTATGAATTTAAAAAAAAAAAAAAACATGGTACATATCCAAATGATATCAAAAGTACTAAAATAAAACTACTACTCAAAAATTTTTTGTTAAAATATTAGAGACATTTTTATATTGTTCTTTTAAAGGAAATTATAAAAAAGCATCACAAGAAACATTGTCAAGAAAATGTACTGAAATTTTGAAACAGAACAAATCTTTTTGTTCCTATTAGTTACACAAAGAGTAGGTCTGTAGGTACTTACATAAGTAACTGTTTTTATATTTGTATTTAAGTGTTAACTGTAGAATTGTTAAAACAATGTTCTAATATTACTACTAGTGATTCATATTACCTCCTGGTATATAGATACAAAAAAGTTGTGTATTGAATAAAAATTAAATATTTTTATAATGTAAATATGTTTTATTTTTTGAAAAGAAACTCAAAATGTTGTGTAGTTTTTATATTAGGAGTTTAAAATACAAATAAAAATGAAATACATATATAAAAATCAGTGTGTGTATCTTTATTTGCTATGGTTTTATGAAAGTTTATTATATTAAGTTGGTTTAATAAATACAAGAAAAATATTAAACAAAAAAATACAACATCAATATGTGTTAACGATCTAGATTGATTATTATAGCTTAAAGTTTGGAGCAGGACTATGACTTTTTTGATGGATGGCATACTGTTGGAGAAGTCAAGGATACTGTAATTTGTCACGTATGAAAATGGAGAAAGAGAGCCCTGGGCGTCAGCCTCCGGGGTCACAAAAGCAATGAAGATGAATAAAGGAAAGAAAATAAAAAGTGAAGGGCAAAACAAATAAAATGCACGACTGGGCCGCACGAACTTGCTCTAATGAGTGACAGTGGTTTATGCGCTTGAGATTTTGATAAAAATAAAATTTTCAAAATTCTTAAATAAATACTTAAACTAATTTGAGCTGAAAAAAAGTACGCCATTTTATTTCTTGGATAAATTTGAATTTATGAGAATAAATTTAGAAAAATCTGTGGAGCGGTTTTCGAGAAAAAAAGTTTTTTTTGAAAAACTTTTTGAAAAAAATTTTCAAAAAAAATTCAAAAACGCCAGTTCATAGGTATTCAGCAAATACATTTATTTAAAAATTTAAAAAAAAAATTAATAAGCAATTTTCAAAATATTAATTTTTTAAATTTTTTTTTAAAAAATGCTTTTAAAAATACAAAAAAATATTTTTCAAAAATATTGGTATGCAATACAAATTGAGCTACCTACAGCTATATGTGTGTGAAATTTCGAAAGAATCGGTTGAGTCGTTTTCGAGTTAGTCGAAAGCAAAAAAAACGGTCCTATGGAAAGTACCGTTCTTAGCCATTTTTAGAAATTTTTTTTTCAGCCATATGATTGGTCGTACCTAAAAACCAACACTGATTTTTTAAATCGAAATCGTTAGAGCCGTTTTTGAGCAAAATAAGCTTTAACGTAACTGTTGTATGGCAGGTACCGTTATTTTATGAGCTAAAAAAAAAATTTCAATTTCCCCTCTGTACAATACCAAAAAAAGTCTATATACCAAGTTTGAAGCAATTCGGCCCACCCGTTTGGGCTGTAGGTCTCTATACATACAGACAGACAGACAGACAGACAGACAGACAGACAGACAGACAGACATACAGACGGACAGAATTTTTAGACCATCTTTTTTCGTCTTCGCTATCATCGTAATGTCATGTTTGATTGTTATCTCAAAACTTTTTTTTTCGACGAATGCATAACTTGCCTTATAGTACCTATAATCGCAAGTAAAAAAGGTCTTTTGAACTGCTATGGTAATGAAATTTTGAAATGGTGGTGGTCGCCAAATTCGATCTTTGCCCCCCTTTGCACAAATGCTAGATCCGCCGCTGAGATACATTATGTATCTATTCTTTTTATTTTAGAAATAGATCCCCTCTGACATATGATCACACTGACGTATGACATTTTTACTTGCGACTGAAGGTACTATAAGGAAAGTTATGCACTCGTAAAAAAATAAAAATTAGAACAATCAAATATCACATTGCGATGACAGAGAAGTCAAAAAAAGTGGTCCGACAATTCCGTCCGCCCGTCTGTTTGTCTGTCAGGATCGGCACCTATAGACTAAACGGCTGGACCGATTTGCTTCAAACTTGGTACGGTACAAAGTATTATTACGTCCTAGAGAGGGTTTTTGGAATTAGCATTTGAAAAAAAAAGAAGGTTTTTGAAAATGTTTGTTCCTAAGATACAAAACAGTAAAAGAAATTAGATGGCTTACTTCTTTTTTTTTTGTAACTAGTGATATTTAGGTGAGTAATACAATTTCGTACGATTTTTTCCCTGATATTTTTCCAAAATCTGAAAACCAAAGGCACTGTCACACATTGGTCTAAGTTCGTGTGACCCAATCTTGCACTGTATTTAATGGGTTTTGCCATCTATAAGGCTCATATACCTATTAGCTTTTAAACTTTAGTTTTGCTTAGTGCGGATTAAAAAAATAAAATGCACGACTGGGTCGCACGAACTTGCTCTTATGATAAGCAATTGCGTAGTGGCTGCATATATGGATATTAAAAAAAAATTAAATAATTTCGAAAATTCTTTTATTTTTTAAATTAGTTTAAGAGTTTTCTCGGAAAAACTAAGTATGCAATAAAATTTCAAAGCTATACGTCAATCTAGGAAAAAAAAATATTGAAAATCGTTGGACGAGTTTTTTTTTAAAAAGGTTATTTTTGAAAAACTTTTTCAAAACATATTTTGAAATTTATTTGAGTATGCAAATACATATATGGCAATCCGTAGTTTACATTTGAAAAATAATTTAAAAAAAAAAATCAATGTACCCGTTTCCAACATATTTCGAAAACCAAAAATTTTTTTGAAAAAATTATAAAAAATCAAAAAAAAAAGTTTTTGAAAATTTTGAAGTGCCATATTAATAAAATTATGAATGACTTCCTGTGGTAAAAATTTTATTGAAATCGAATGTATAGTTTACGAAAAAATTTGATTTGAAAATACTGGTTCTATGAGAGGTACCGTTATTAGACAAATTTTGAAAAAAAATTTCAAACCAAAAGATAGATTTTCTTGCAAAAATAGCATTCTGAAAGTTTTATCAAAATCGTTAGAGCCGTTTTTGAGAAAATCAATTTTTGTCTTCAAGATTGTATGGCAGGTGCCGTTATTTTTTGACCTAGAGCAAAAATAAAAAATTTGTTCCGAGGGACGGCCAAATAAATCCTTAATACCAAATTTGAAGCAAATCGGCCCACCCGTTCAGCCTCCAGAGGCGCGAACAGACATACAGACAGACAGACAGACAGACAGACAGACAGACAGACAGACGGACGGAATTCCCAGACCCACTTTTTTCGACTTCTCCATCATCGTAATGTCATGTGTGATTGTTATCTCAATTTTTTACTTGCGATTATAGGTACTATAAGGCAAGTTATGCATTCGTCGAAAAAAAAAGTTTTGAGATAACAATCAAACATGACATTACGATGATAGCGAAGACGAAAAAAGATGGTCTAAAAATTCTGTCCTGTATGTCTGTCTGTATGTCTGTCTGTCTGTCTGTCTGTCTGTCTGTCTGTATTGGACCTACAGCCCAAACGGGGTGGCCGAATTGCTTCAAACTTGGTATATAGACTTTTTTAGGTATTGTACAGAAAGGAAATTGAAATTTTTTTTTTAGCTCAAAAAATAACGGTACCTGCCATACAACCGTTACGTTAAAGCTTATTTTTCTCAAAAGCGGCTCTAACGATTTTTAATTAAAAAAATCAGTGTTGCTTTTTAGGTACGACCAATCATATGGCTGAAAAAAAAGTTTTAAAAAATGGCTAAGAACGGTACTTTCCATAGGACCGTTTTTTTTGCTTTCGACTATCTCGAAAACGACTCAACCGATTCTTTCGAAATTTCACATACATATAGCTGTAGGTAGCTCAATTTGTGTTGCATACCAATATTTTTGAAAAATATTTTTTTGTATTTTTAAAAGCATTTTTTTAAAAAAAATTAATATTTTGAAAACTGCTTATTAATTTTTTTTTTAAAATTTTAAATAAATGTATTTGCTGAATACCTATGAACTGGCGTTTTTGAATTTTTTTTGAAAATTTTTTTCAAAAAGTTTTTCAAAAAAAACTTTTTTTCTCGAAAACCGCTCCACAGATTTTTCTAAATTTATTCTCATAAATTCAAATTTATCCAAGAAATAAAATGGCGTACTTTTTTTTCAGCTCAAATTAGTTTAAGTATTTATTTAAGAATTTTGAAAATTTTATTTTTATCAAAATCTCAAGCGCATAAACCACTGTCACTCATTAGAGCAAGTTCGTGCGACCCAGTCGTGCATTTTATTTTTTTCTGCACGAATGCATAACTTGCCTTATAGTATGTACCTATAATCGCAAGTAAAAATGTAATACCTACCTACATTATGTCAAACAAAAATTATTCCTTATGAAATATTTTTGTTGATCGCTATAAACGCTTATAACTATAAGGAACAAAACAAATCCTAGTTTGCGAATGTTTCAACTTTTCCTGGTGGTTTCTTCTGATCGCTATGACTGGCCCTTTAGATGAACTGAAACAAGGATGCGCAAAGAATTTGCTAGAATCTGCCTCAAAGATACATATTAGTTCAGATAAGTTTGATATGAAACGTTTACGTTTTCTTGAATATATTTCAAAGAACTCCAGAATCCAGATATGTATGTTGATACGTTGATCTATGAACATATATGTATGTATGTATGTATATTATAATTATTTAGTATGCCAAGGGCCATCAAAAATATATCGACGCCTCTTGATGTATGAATGAACTACGTGTACCTGCTTATTTGATTGAATTTACAAAGTTTGATATGGTTCTAGAAGATGGTTTGAAAACTGTGCCATCAGAATATACAAAAGATAGACACAATATCAGATAGGTTTAGAAAAACTTAACATCAGAAACAATTATGTGCCAGGAACGATAACATAACGGTAAGAATTTTTTTCTAAATCATTTTTATAGAAATTAGTATATGTAAAAATGTATTTTGGTCAACCATGGCTTGAAAAGGCCTAGTCAGAAAAAAAAATTCTTATCCAACAGTTATCTAAGATGGCTGGGCCTTGTTGAGTGAATTGACTTCAACGCTCCAGCTGCGTAAAGTTTTCAACGCCATTTCAGAGTCAGAAGCTAAGGTGTAGGATGAATTTGAATTACCAACATTTACCATCAAAATTCAGTTTAAATATGGAGTGAATTGGAAAAAAGTCTTGAAATGATACGAGTCAGTATAATAACTTTATTATATTAAACACCTACACCCAAATAAATTAAAAATAATTGTATCCAAAAAGAAAAGGTAGGTATAAAAGAATGTAACAGAAGTTTGTTGTCAAATAAGTTCAAGAGCTAAAACCGTTAAGCTACCATGTATTATTTGACCGACGCCATCTTCGAAGGGGATGTAGCTCAGTGGTAGAGCGTTCGCTTTGCATGTGAAAGGCCCCGGGTTCGATCCCCGGCATCTCCAGTACTTTTTTTTGTATTTATTTGATCGTTCATGAAGTAAATTAAGTTGCAGAGTTTACGGATGAAAGTGCAGGCGTGCAGGATAGTTTTAAGCATTGTACATGAACTATAGTACCACGTAAGGTGCACCATCTATCGACGGAAAACAAAGCTCTTGATTTTAGAAGTTTTTGTCTAGATTACCATGGGAAGCAACAACTTCTTTTTTACGATCCTTAATTTTAATTGTTTTTGTTGCTTCCCATGGTAATCTAGACAAAAACGTGGTAGTACTATAGTATATACATAACAATGGTTTTATTGTTTATTTGAGCCAGAAAATCGTCCACACAAAATCGAGCCTCGTCCTAAAGAAAAGGAGATTGTTTGGCAATGCTCCGTAACGATTGCATTTATTATAATAAAGTGCAAGTGAATTGCAACTATGGCCGTTATTGAGGGAATGAAATTTTGAAGCCGATATATTTAAAAAAAAACCTATGCATATTAATCACTTAAAAATCATTAGTTAATAAACTTTTTTGGAGAAATTAAGTAAGCAATCTTATTGCTGATATACTGTTTTCAGTTTTAAGAAGAAAATAAATTCAAAATCGTTCGACCAATTTTTCGAATAAATGATTTTACTGTATACAATTTTTCGAAAACATAGACATTAAGCTCTTATTTTTTTTTTGAGCTCTGATTTGATAACGTTATATCAGTAAAAATAACTTTTTTTTATACAACACAACAGTACGAGTATTTCATATTTCGTCGAAATCTGTCGAGTAGTTTACGAAAAAATCTAACTTGTAAGACCGGTTCTATGAGGGGAAGGGGAAAGTGGCCTAACATGGCATAGAGCCTTAAAGACGGCACACTGCCCTTTTCTCTGGTTCTAGTGTTAGCCCAGTCAGAATGTACAAAATAAAGTGCTGAAATGGAGAAAATTCTATTCAGGTTTTTTTTTATTTTTTCATCGTTAGGGGGGTTTGATTAGAAGCCTATATAGTGGTTTTCGACCTTCTAGCTCTATTGCGTTGGCCGCCATCTTGAATTTAAGCAATACTGGTTCGTGTCAAATAACTCGCTTATTTTAAATTTTTTTTACCAAAAATTATAATACATAATAAAAATTGTTCAGAATTTAGTTTTTATATTTTTGTATATGAAAACATTTTCCCTACGACTACTTAATATTTTTCGAGTTAATCGTGAAAATAAGAAATACAAAAGTTAATAACTGTAATATAATTTATTGTATTGGTGTTATTTATGTAAATAATGTAAATGTAACATGAGTTTAACAAAACTATTTACCAACGCCACCTCGTCCTAATTATCATTAACCATAACCAACTTCAAGTAGAAGATTAGAAATTTCGAGAAGAGAAGTGATTAGAAAGCTAAACGCTTTTAGAATAAGGACGCTAGATTCATTGACCAGTTTTTTTTTTTGATAAAATAATATACGAAACAAGTTGTTTAAGTTATGTTAAAATTAAATCATTTTGGGATTTATTCCCTTTTCCTCCAACTGGTGATTCAATTGGACATTATATAATTCCATCAAATAGTTTTTTTTTTTTTGTTAAATAGCTTTTGCCAGTTTTCAAGTTTTAGTAAAAATTCACACAACAGAAGTTATTTAAAATGTTTTTTTTTTTCTTAAATAATTTTTATTTTTGACGTGACAACGTCTAATAAATGATAATATAAGGGCAGCACGCACGAAAAAGTGTCACAGTCACATTATATATCTGCTTTGATAGCCTAGAAAGTCGATAAAGTGGTAGGGGTGGGTGTTGGGTGGTTGGTGATTGTCAGGGGTGGTGGTGTGGTGTATGGTGGGGGGGGGGGGGGGGGTAGTGTCCGGCAGAGGAAGAATTGTCAAAAATGGTAGGTAGTTGGTTGGTGGTTATAGTTGCTGTGGTTGGTGAGGCGAAAATTGTCAAAAATAATGGGTGATTCGTTGGTGGCTGCTGGTGGGATGGGTGTTTGGTGTTGGAGGGGATTTGGTATGGTTTGGGTGGAATTTTCAAATATGGTGGGTCTGTCATAAATGGTAGGTGAGTAGCAGGTTGTTGTAGGTGGAGTTGGTGGTTGGATTTGGGGGAGGATTTGGTATTTGAGAGGGAATTGTCAAAAATAGGGGTGGTTGTAGGTGGTGTGGGTGGTTGGTGGTGGTAAGGAAGGGGGATTTGTGTGGGGGTGCGAGGCCAGAATTGTCAAAAATGTAGGGCTGTTGGTTGGTGGTTGTATGTGGGATGGGAGGTTGATGTTTGGGGGTTGTAGGTGGGGTGGGTATAGTTAGTGCGGTTGGTGGTTGGAGAGATACTACCTACTCATGAACTGTTTTGTGAACTGGCTTTCAAGCAAAGTTATCGTCCGTAAACCGACATTACAGAGAACCATATTTTTTTTTAATAATTTTGAATGTTTAATTTTTAATTTTATTTGAATTTTTGTTTTCTAAGTCTACTTTTTTTTTGATGATGATGTATATAGGTGAAACAGCTGGTTCAAAAGACATTTACTTTTAGAATCTGATAAATCATATGAAACCCTAACTTTTCGTATCATAACCCAAGCGGTATTAATATATTTTGCTAAGTTCTGTAGCTGAAAACCAAAAATTGTGCCAGCTTAGGCCACTTTTCCCTACATACAGATATGTATAGGTTCTTTAACACAAGGCTATTCACTTAAGATGTGCCAAAAAGGATTACCGTGTAATATGAGTCGAGAAAAGAAAAAAACAGCATATGAGTGGGATCCCTTTCACCCCTTTTAGCTGGGGGTAGCAACTTAAAAACAATCACTTAAATTAAAAAAAAAAAAAATACAAAATAACGGCAACTCCTACAATGCCACGCCATAACTTTTTGTAAAGCCGGAAATATTTTCTTTTATTAAATTTTTAAATAAAGTTATTTTAGTACACAGTAGTTTTCAAACTCAATTTTTTGAGAAAAAAAATTGAAAAAAAATTTCAGATTAATTTTTTTTTCAACATATTACGTAAGATACCATTTTTGTTGTCAAAATTGAATGTAAGTAATTCATTAAGTGACCTAAAAGTCCGATTACCTACGTAAGAACTAAAAGTGGTTTTCGTTATTTTTAATTTTCTCAAAAAGTATACAAAACATTTAAGCATTCCTTTTTTTTTGACTGAAAATTTATAAGAGCATTGAATTTTGACAGCAGAATAGTATACTCAAAAATATATAATGCAGATAATATTTTGAAAACAAATGTTTGACATTTTTTTCAATTTTTTTCTTCAAAATTTTGAGTTTGAAAATTGATTTTACAAAAACTTTTCACTAACATAACTTACATACAATACAATGAAAGCAGAGATTTTTGGCTTTACAAGAAAGTATGTCATGTTGCCATGTCTTTGTAAGAGTTACGGTTATTTTTTAATTAATTTTTTTCTATTTTCTTAGAAAATTGAACCACCCGGCAAAACAAACATAAGCCCTTATAATTTTTTTCTGCCTATCAATAAAAAAAATGATATTTTTGTTTGATTTAATTTTTAAAATAAGTCAAAATTCATTATTTTTAATAGCCATGAGAAAGAGTGATCAAATACAAAATTAAAGGCAAAGTAGAGTTTTAAAGAATAGGTATCAATAATTATTCTATTACTTTTTCCTAAAGAAAAAAGTTCCAGAATATCTCAACCTCATATAGAAAATATAACACCCCTGTGTTTATCAACAAATAATGTATTCAAAACAAAAGACGAAGGAATAACAAACACAAAACGTGTTTTCAAAAGAAATTCCCAAATGGTTTAAACCTGAACTGACAGCTACAATGACAGTGCTAGCTGCCCTGCCAGCTGCTGTTGCTCTCTTCGAGACATGCGCAAACGTAGATAGTATAGCTTATAGCATAGGTATGGGATTTTGTATCTTTTGTTCTGTATTTGTATATTGTGTATTTATTATTTTATTCTTTCTGCGCAGATTTGACGATAGTTCTGTTTTGCCTTCTGTCCTTCATCCAGGGGTAGGGTTTTTGTCATTATTCCAAAACCACATACATAGGTACTTCTAGCTAAATAGAATTAATAGTGCGCTTCTGGTCTCTGGCTCTCTTTTGATATGACGAACATTCCTCAGATACTACACTACAACAGTACAGACTTCAGAATACAGATACTCTGCGTGTGCGCTCGCTCGGGTATATGAGTGGTATCTGGTGTAAATTTTCAATATGTGATGAATTAAAATTAATACACAAAACGCGACCACCAGCAGGAAATATTATTATCACTATTATTATACTTATCTACCCGAGATCCGACCCGGCTTCAATCGTATAAATATAGTTCTAACATATTAAAAATAACGTGCAGTTGAATTATTTTATAATCACACATAGTATCTGTAATTAAAGCCAATCGGTTGGTTGTGTGTTGTTTGTAACGATTTTTCTAATCGGAAATAATCATTGACGGGATGAAAAAGTATCTTTTGTGTTAAGTTGTTGATGTGATTAAAGCCTGTATGTTAAAAAAGTATTTTTTTTTCAAAAATACATACCTAAGTGTGGTCAGTCAAAAAATAACATATTGCTTCAAAAAGTACATCAACCCCATGTAACAAGAATACCTAAGGTACAAAGTGCGTTAATGTATCTTATCCGCTCTTATCGATTATTCCCAGTTTAACACCCTGCCTTAAGGAACCAATTGTAACCATTAGGTACTCCTACATGCCGGCTCTAGAAATATATTATAGGTACCTTTCCACCGAGTTCATAAATTGAGATACAAGATACACAAATGTATTTTTAAGACATACAAAAGCATCTTACAGCCTCGGCGCTCGGCCTCTTAAAATGTAAAAATGTGTCGAAAATAAAAAAAAAAATTATAAATCACAATAATACTCTTGTGACGACTCGTAAAATGTGTAAAAATAAACAATTTTCGGATCTCCCCTAGTTCTTTAAAAACAACTTTTTAAAATCGAATGACAGATGTTCTGTCATGCTCTACTGATGATGCTCTTGTAGTTTTTTTTAGTTTTTTTTTTTTTTTAATTTGCTTTGTTGTGTCTACAGATAAGAGTGTTCCATAGTCCATAACGCCGGGCAAATTATTTTAATAATTCTTTTTTTCCTGATTCATAATGATTTTGCAATTTGTTTGCCTCTCGCTCTCTGTTCATACAAACAATCTGTGGGCTAAATAGTGTAAATTATTTGAATTAACAAGTGAAAGATTGTCATAAAGATATTATATAGAGTGCGGTTGATAGAATCATTCAGCTTAATTTGTATCTAAAAGAGCGATTAAAATCAATTGGTGGTTTTTGTCGTTTATTTTGTTTTGTATCTTTGTGGGTATCGCAAAAAACAACAAAACCATGCATGTAGTTACCTACGTATAGGTATAAAAATGGTGCTGTGAGCAAAACCAATGCAAAATGCAGGTGTTTTATTTTCAAAATTTTATATAGAAACGAGGGTTGTTTTTGAGTGGTTTTGGTTGATGTCTTAAACTTAAGGACAGATGCAATGTGCAGTTTATTGTGTCGGCAGGATTTTTTGTTGCTTTTTTATAAGGGATGCAAATGTATCTACTTTTAAACGTCTTCGTGATGATCGCCAAATGGGACCACTTGATTTTTTGAGAAAAGGTACCTACCTAACCTATTTACCTGAAAGAGTATATTTAGGTTAAAAATATTGAAAGAAAATGAGAAGGACTGACATGTAATCGAAACATTTATATACCTACCTATCAAGGGGACAACATAAGAAGTTCTATGTGTTTTTTGCAACAAAAATAACTTTTTTCTTTGAGCTCAAAAATCTTTCTGTTTTTAATCTTTTCCAGGTGCATACCTATTTATATGTCATTATGTTCCTAGAGGGTTTTCTAATGAGAGGTGTTATTTTGATATTCAAAGAAAATGGCATTTTTTGAGATAAATTATCGGATGTTTATTTTAATGTTAAGAGGAAAGTACCTATGCCATTAATTAATAGTGGAAAACAATATCAGCCAAATGGCCGCCACGGCTACACTTACACAACAATATCCTTTTCATGAAATTTTCAATCACCAAATTGCAAAGTGGCTGCTATATACGAGCCCAAACGCAAAATAGTTGGCCTAGTATGTAATTTTTCATCACATACCTACATTTTCCAAAATGTTGTTTTTATGAAAAATTTATAAAAATGCTATTTTTTTTTCTTAATATATAGTTCATTAAAATGTGTTCTTTACAAAGCAATTGATAAGTTCGAACAATGAACGTCTTTTGTCTCAGTTTGAAAATGTAAACCCATTTTTTTGTATTGCAAATTAGTTGGCACGCTGGTTTCCTGCTGCAAAATAGTTGGCCCAAGCCAGACAATGTCTCTTTCTATTGATATGTTCCGTTAATTGTTACGTTATTTGAATGTGGTTGTCTCAAGTGAAGCATGCATTGACCTCAGTTGCAATCAAAGTTCACCATGGCACGCGGCAAGTGCTTATCGGAAGACATGCGTAACCTTATAATAAAAGAATACAAAAAAAAACGTTTCGGCATATGATATCGCAAAGAAATTTGAAATATCAAGATCTTCAGAACGAAATATAATTAATTTATTCAAGAAGACCGGTAATGTGAACCCACTGAAGAAACCAGGAAGACCTACAATTGCTACACGGAAAGAATTTTTAGATCAGATCAAGAAAAATGAGCTGTAAATCACGAAAATCTTATGCAGTTTCTCACCCTAGCTCGGGGTTTTGTAAATTACGACTCCTTGTTCGCAATTTTCAAAATTGAACGAAATGAAGATATTGACACTCAAAAATAGCAAATTATCACTTTTTGGGTCAATATCCTGAGAAATAAAACATTGCCATCGCGAATCGAAAATTGATCCAAATTTGTATCAATTTTAGATTTACTCGATTGTAAATTGCAAAAAGCGAGTCGTAGATTTCCATCTTTTTGTTTTGAATCAAAAATATGTTTTTGAAAAAATGAGTGGTAAAGTCGTAAATTGCAACCCCATTTTACTCAATTTGTAACAAATTATATCGCTTTGAGAGAAGCAACGTTTTCTATTTATTGAAAAGCATATATTATTATTTATTGAAAAATGTAACTTTTACTTACTTGGCTGATTCTAGGAATCGAACTCGAGACCCTCTGCATACCAACCTAGCACACATCTACTAAGCCATGGTGATGTATCCAAGTCGGATATCAAAATTAATAATAAGAAGCAACCTGAATATGAGTTACATTTTAGGGGTGTTTTGAATTAAGATTATGTTTTATTGGCGAGAAAAATATAGTCGTCTTATTTTGGACGTCTAACCTCTAATGTACAATTTTTTGTGATGATCATTTAAATAAAGGTAAGAAATTGTATATAATGTGTAGTTGAAATTCAACCTTGTACTCCCTATGTACATAATAGAACTACAAAAAAGGCATTATTGGAGACACAAGCGGGCCAGGGCCTAATTACTTCTAAACGATTCCTGTATGTGCGTTGATATTCTGGTGGAATATCATTTCCCGCTGAATCCGAATGGCTTACAAAGATCCACTTTTAATATTAACCAGATTTATTTTTCGAGGATTTTTCATTTTCCAAAAGAGACAGTACCAAAAAAAAAGAAGATAATTATTAGTTGGAGGCAGGGATCGAACTCCGGACCTTCGACGTAGCCGTCAGACACACTTGAGTTGATTTTAATACTCAGTGATTGTAAATCACGAAAAATTTTTAGCAAATCCAGATTGGTAAAAAGTATAAATGGAATTATTCCCTTGAAGTAGTAAATTGCGACAAAAAGGTTGTAATTTACTTTGAAGGGCACAAGCTTGAATTATAACTTTTAATTGTAAATCTCAACTTAGGAATTGTTGTAATTTCAGATGAATTGAAAGTTAAATTGCCAATTGTTCTATCAGTTTCGAATCAAAGCGCCGTGATTTACAAAAAAAACATGTTTTGTAAATTGCAACTGAATATTTCGCAATTGGTGATTTTTCAATTCTCTCCGTGTACCGATCGTGACAGGAGGGCTTTAAGAAAAATCCTCAAAAAAGATCGTAGTATACTACGACGGCAAATATCACCTTAGAGTGGAAAAATGTGATTAAAAAGAAAGTTTCAAGAGACACTTGCATTCGAGAAATTAAGACAATGGGATACAAATTTTATAAGGTAATTCTTACTATTCATTTTTTTACATTATTACCTTTGAAAATAAATGTTTGTAACAAACCGTTACTTAGGCAAAAGAAAAGCCACTTTTAACTCCTTTGCAAAAAAAGAAGCGCTTAAGGTGGACCCGTGAACATCAAAACTGGACCTTGGGACAATGGAGAAGCGTAATATGGAGCGATGAGTCCTGGTTCGAGCTTTGTATTGGAGACTCGCGATCAAGAGTCTTGAGAACACCAACTGAAGCATTCCACCCAGATTGTTTTCGAAGAAAAACTAAATTTACAGCTTCAGTAATGGTGTGGGGATGTATGTCAGCTCAAGGCGTGGGAAACCTTTGCTTCATAGACGGCACTGTGAATGCCAGTAGGTATCAAGACATCTTAGAGCACCAACTTTTACTCTCTATTCCAAGGCTCGAAACAGAAGATGGCAGCTTTTTATATCAGCAAGATGGCGATGGGGCATCATGTCATACAGCTAAGCGAAATATGAGCTGGCTTCGAGAACACAACATTCCAGTTCTAACATGGCCTGCAAATAGCCCCGATCTGTCTCCGATTGAGACTTTGTGGGGGGAAAATGAAAAAAGAATTGAGAACAAATTCGGCTAAGAACTAAAATGAGTTGAAGGAAAAAATCCAAGAAGTTTGGGATGGCATAACCACTGAATGCTGTCTTAATTTAGTGGAAACACTCCCAAGTCCCAAGTCGAATCACGGCCGTTATCAAAAACAAAGGCGACGTCACTCAATGGTAAAGGCCAGATATTTTTATTGGGCCAACTTTTTTGCGTCGAAAAAAGAGTGGGCCAACTATTTTGCATAATATGCTTCGAATAATTTCGTGATTTTTAACTTAGTAAATGAACTGCTATTATTTTATGAAGTATTGTTTTTAATGTGTGTATGTTTAACACTTGCACAATATCGAAATAAATTTTGAATTACTTTGTTTAATAAAGAATGTCAATCTTTTATTTCAACCTCGTAAGAAGAAATTTTAACCAGGCCAACTATTTTGCGTTTGAGTAGTATATGCCCTCAATAGCTTCACGAATTCCATCTTTGAGGTCTTGAATCGACGCTGGGCTGTTGGCGTAGGTAGTTCTTATCGGCCCTACGTCCTAGTTCCAAAATCAACTAACTCCCACGAGGCAAAATGAACTAACTCCTACCAAATTTTGTAGTGGGATTTAGTTCATAATATTAGGAGATAATTCAGTTGGGACATAGTTCATTACGAACTTATTCCCAATGAACTAGGTCCAGCCCATCAACCAGTGGGAGTTAGTTCATATTGTGCACAAAGAAGAAGTGGCGCTGTTTTCGTGCTGAATATTTGTAGGCAAAATAGGATAAACCTGTAAGAAATTTAATTTTAAAAAAAGAATTGAAACTTAAGTAACCTAACAGAGTGACGAATAAAATAAAATTCGTGCAGTGTTTGGAAAATTATTTTGGTAAAAAATCGCATACCAAACAATTTAAAGGGAACAAAAATTATATGAAAAAAATGAGCAAGGGCGCTTGACGCGTGGCGCAGGGGGGCCTGGTCACGCCGCACCCACGCCCACGCCGCACCCGCGTCCACACGGCCGGCCGGCCAAACACTGCACGAATTTTATTTTATTCGTCACTCTGTTAGGTTTCTTAAGTTTCAATTTTTTACTTTGTTAAAAATTGCATTAAAAATTTTATACTTTTTTCATTCCAAAGCATTAATTTTTGTTTTATTTTCTAACGATTGGGAGTTAGTTCATTTGGGAAAAACCAACAATACTCAACTCTTGCGATTTAATTCATATTTATGGGACTAAGTTCATTCTACATTTGGGACATAGTTCCTTAAAAATATGGGAGTTAGTTCACATGAACCAAGTCCCATATTCGGTGGGAATTGGTTCATTGGCAGTTAGTCGATTTGGGAGCTAGGACGTAGGGCCGTCCTTATCTTACACGTGGTCCCAAAGGAAAAAGTCACAAGGTGTTAAATCACAAGATCTCGGTGGCCAATTATTGTGATCACTGATCACCTCTTCGAGAGATAACACGGTCCGGAAACTTTTCCCGTAAAAGATCGATGGTTTCGTTGCTTGTGTGGCTGTGGCACGTAGCGCCGTCTTGTTGAAATTAAACGCTGCGTTGTCCAGATTAATACCATCCAATTTCGGCCATACAAAAGTATTAGTCATTGCTCGATAGCGCAATCCATTCACCGTAGCAGTTGCTCTAGGATCATGTTCGTAAAAGTAAGGTCTAAAACGACCACACCGGACCATACAAATGGCTTTTCTTCAACCCTTTGGGCTACAGCGGCAATATTCTCAGTTTCCACCAATTTCTGAATTGCGGTTCAACAAGTAGGTAGGTACTTCACGACGACCAAAAAATGTTTTAGTTATACGAACCGTCTCTGCCAAGTTTTCACGCTATTTTTATATAGGTACTGAATTTTAATATTTTCAATCCGTTGTTGAAGCGTGCATCGTTCCATTTTTTTGATAATTAATTATTACTGGCGTAGTAGCAGTAGTAGTAGTTTTTTAATGAAAATAGTTTCTTCTTGTCAAATGTCAAAAAGTTACAGCTTCAAAAGTGACAACTACCGAAATAGCGGGCAGTTCAAAATAACACCTCTTCCTGATTTATTAAGTAGATTGAGTTGTGTTGGGGTAATTGAGGATAGTTTTTGCAATTTCAAAGACATCGATTGAGATCGACAATGCGACCTATTCTCATTGTTTTAAAGGCTTAACACTTTTAGAAGTTTAAAATTGCTGGTAGCTAGTTCTTTTTTTTTTTTTTTTTTTTAATTTAGATGTCTTTGAAATTCCAAAAACTGTCCCCAAAAACATTCTTTGATTTCTTTAGCAATGGCAGGTGTTCGCCTAGATCCAATTGTTATGAGATGTGTCTTTCGGCTTTTTATTCTGTTGAAAATACCAGTTTTTTGAATATGATAATATTCATTTCATTTTTTTTGTTGAGAACATCATTTAAAAAACTTTTCTTACTACCCCAAATTCATTTTTTCATTTACCCCCGACGTTAATTCTACTGACGTAAATGAGAACACTTTAAATTTGAGAAACTAACAACCTACCTACTTAATACGAGAACTGCTTTAACAGATTATAGTACATATTGCTATTCGTTACACTTGAAAAAAATACAATATAACTCACCTCTTTATTTAAATACACTATGAAACAAAAATATTTAAAATACTTAATTAACTGACTTTTACTTTTTTGAGACACGTTGACTTTGAAACAGAAATTTCAACTTAAAACTAAAAGAAAGGAACCCGAGGTATAAAATGCACCAGTTGCACGAAAATTCAAAATGTACGGCTATTATTTCTCTTGAATTTAAATTATGAGTTTAACTGCAAAAAAGCTGACGTTTCCATTTACCCCATGTTTCCATTTACCCCAAGTGGCCCTAAAAGATTTTACTTCGAATATAAAATATCAATCATAAAGAAAGAGATTACCAAAATGGTACATTTTATTATAATAGAATTGCATGCCTAAATTGATTCAATCAATGTTTCATTTAATATTTATTGATGGTAACCCCGGTCATCCTTTGGAAACACCTTAAAGCTTCTGTTATTCAATAGGAGTAGGTATTCACGATCTGGTGAAACTGGCTTGTATCATAGTAAAAGTGCGAGATTTTCTTGCACCACAACAACAAAATATACTGGGGTGAAATTTTTTGATTGTGACTTTCACTTATCACAAATCACCTTAGCCGATTCCAAAATACTCAAAAATAATTTGGAATATATTTTCGAAAAGTTTTTCAAAAAAAAACTGTTTTTTGAAAAAACTGGTCCAACGATTTTGAAAAAAAATTTCGTCAAAATTCAAGAAATAAAAGAAACCTGATGGCTTAATTCATTTTTTCCAAAAAACATTTTAGATATTGATTTTAAAGTGATTTATAAAATTTCATATGATTTTTTTAACGCTTTTTTCCCAAAATCTCAAGCACCCAAAACCATTTTAACACATTAGAGCAAGTTCGTACAACCCAGTCGTGCACTTTATTTTTTTTTGTCTCTAAGCATTTGGAAAATATTTCGAATAAAATTGTATTCCCGAAAACAATGTCTCTCTCAAAGTGATTGACACTGACGATTTCGGAATGCCCCATTGCAATAGAAAAATACAACGGTGCAAAGTTTTTACTTCTGATTTGTAGGTACTTGATTTGACATCTCTGCGTCAATTTGGAAAAAGTGCGTTCAAGGTCTACAAAAAATAAACAAAATTTCGCAATTTTACAAGTCTTTTTGCACCAAATCGTCAATACCCCTAAAATTTAAAATTTACACAATGTACTTCTCACGACATTTTTAGCATACAACGCGTTAAAAAAAATTGTTGGTAGGTATTTCTTAAATAATAAGAAAGTTTAAGAATTCACCAAATCTCTTATAGAAAGAAAAAATGTTTTTAACTTGGCCAAAACAATGATGTGCCAATAGTGAATTTTTATTGATTTTATTGCTTGGTTTACTACATTCACATCATCGTGTTGGGATTTTCTTTTATGGATTTTGTATTTGCCCCTGGGTTTCTCGTTTTTCCTGTGGATTTTCTTTTTGGGATTTCCATTTGATCAAGCATCACTAATCCTTTTAATAATAATAATAATAATAATTTTAGCTAGGTTTATGCCTTCAAGACCCAAGGTCTTTTGAATGCAAACTGGAAGTAGCAAGTAAAAGTCTCTTTTCGCTGTTTGCATGGTGTTACTTAAAAAAAAAAAAAAAAAAAAAAACAACAACCAAAATTGTTTGTAAAATGTAGACTCACTGAACATGGACTGTCATCATAAACAGAAATGTGAGGTTGCTGACTGTCACTATTATCTGATTTTTTTTCGATAAATATAAATAAATGTATTGATTTGCCGGTTTTTATTATGTTCTTATATTTTTATGGTATAATTTTATAATCATAAGACAATTTGCTTAAATACTGAATTCAAAAATATAGTCTTCACTTGAGAAACAAAATAATTATAAAAGATGATAACGACGTCATAAAATACCAAGATGGAGATTTGTATTTGTGTCTAATCAGCATACCTTGTATTCTATGTATTATGACTGACTGTTACATTTCAAATAAATAATTTTTAATTTAATTCAGTGAGTTTTTACAGTACTTTCCGCCGCGCATGATTACGCATGATCGTGCATGATTCCTCCACTAGTGGCGCGTCAATCGATTGTGTCGAAAAATCAAACTTAAAAAATAAATCATTACTATTTTTGAATATCAAATTAAAAGAAAACAATTCATTAAGTATAGTGTGTTGATGTTTTTTAGCCATTTTCTCTACCTACATGATTTTACATTTTCAATCATTTTTAGTGAATGTAATGGAAGTCTGAATGTTTTCATCAGTGACTGTGATAATTACGCCTTGTTTTTGAATAACACACAATGCACCATATATGCTTATCGTATTTAATTTCGAAACCAGTTTGATTTTCTTGATATATTTTCAATCAAATAAAATGAATTTGATTGTCCTATGAAGTTGTCCCTTGAGAGCTGGCTTGTGACGCGCGGACAATAAATGTACGAACACATTGTCATGTAAAATAGTTATACAACGGAACCTATCTATTTGCAGAGAATGATGACGAAAGTGATGCATTGTTCAATTTTGCAAACTCTTTTATTTTCTATCGTAATCTGGGATGCAAATGGTTCAACAAAATGTATACGTAGTTTTTATTTGGGCTCAGATTTGTTTGTATATTTGAAAGATAAAGATATCAACTTGCCGCAGTTCAATGTGCCTACCGTTGGTAAGCGTTGGAGAAAAGGAAATACAAAAAAAAAACTCTCCTTATCTTGCGTGGCTTGGCTTGTGTTACGTTTTTTGTTGATAAAACAAATATTAAACACATAGAAACAAAAGACTTAAGGCCTCAGATTGCACAACCCAAGTGTGTTTATGCATCAACCACGTTATAAGTTATAATGTCTTATTTTTTTTACGTTTATTTACAGATACAGATACAACGTTGATTCAGATGTTTTATTTCAAGGAGCTAATATTTGCTTTCGATAGCTTGATAGATTCAATACAAACATGTGTTGTTTTTCTTTTTTTTTTTTTTTCTTGACAAAAGCTAATAATATCTATACCTAACTAAGTCAGTCAGATCTAGATGTAGGTTCTACGGTCGTCTGTCAGTTTTAGGTTCTGGATCGAACTATAAAATTCGAAAAAAGAAGCAAAATTGTACTTTTCCATCACCGAAAAAAAATTCGTTTTAAAAACACTCTGATTTATTTTACTTAGGGGTCAGTTATAGTGATACGGAAAACCAAACCGAACAAAATTTAAAATTTAAAATTTTGTATGTTCTTGTTCTGATTCGATTTTTAAGACAAATGCTACATTGATCGATGGCAATCAATGCAGATAATGTTTTTTGTTCATAATAATTTTAATTGAACAAATACTTTTTGTTAAAATTGTAATTTTTTATTTTTCTTTTGTATACGTATAACAGAAAAATGAATAAATACAATTTAAAAAAAAAGTACAAGTTCAGTTCAAATTTTTATTTGCAAAATAAATTGTCTGAGTTGGCTGCCATCGATCAGTGTAGCATTTGTGTTTTAAATCTGATTATATTATACCAAATTTTCCATTTGAACATTTTTTCGGTTTAGTTTTCCGTATCGCTATAACTGGGCCCTTACTAGGACTATTTTTACAACAATGGTTTAAACTTAGCTATTGGAAAATGCTTAGCTTTCTCGAAGCTAACAAATTTTGTATCACTGTTATACAGTTGACCTTAACTTTTTTATATAAAAAAGAGCCATTAAATGTCATAACAGTTGTTCAACGTCATACCTATAGTGGTTAAAAGATCTTTTCAGTTTCTTATAAAATATCTCAAAAATCAAATAGGAGTCAAATACTAGGTATGATTGAATGAAGTAGTAAAGTATAAAAAACATACTATTTAGAAAGTATCATCGAAATCATATAGGAGCATTTTATGAGTATCATTAGTTTTTAATTAAAAATTATATGGCATGTAACGTTAGTTATACAGCTACAGAATGCCGATGTCAGAAACACCTCTTTTATCTAATTGACTTTAAAGAAGGCGTCGAAACAGAGTAGGTAGTGTACCCTCATAGTACTCCCTTCCCTTTGCTAAGCTTTGGATTACCACAAAAACTAGCAATGAATATCACCGAGTTTACATAAATAATCTTTAATTCCAATTTTAAAATTTTCTTCTGGAATAGGAAAACGATGCTGCCTAAAAAAAATAATTTTCTAGCCATTAGAATCAATCTCTGAACCAAGCATCGTTTGAAAATTCTTCGGTTTATATTTTATTATCTATTTAATTAATTTAAGACAGTCAACTTTTCATCATAAAAAAAGCAAACAAATAAAGCAAAGCAAATCAAAGAAGTTCAAAACTGGAATATTTCAGATGCATTTATCAGATTTGTATAAGTGCTAAATAACGTCTAACATTAAGAGAAAACATTTTCGAATTGATTGATACTACGAAGTATTACATTTAATGAACGGCTAGTGATTTAAAGAAGTCAACTTAGAAAATCGTTTACATAACTAAATTTTCCTACAGGCACATTTCATAATGTATTAACAATCAAATCTTTGATGTAAAGTTACATTAGAATTCAGACTGATATATACATACATTTGTTTGTGCAAATATAATTGATTCTTTTAAATTTAATTGATTCGTTCAACTTGTTAAACTAGTAGGTAATTAGGTGAACAGAATTCATTTATTACTTCATCTTTTTTGAATCTTAATTGTTAGATAATGCCGAGTTTTTTCTAATGCTTTTTGTACTGATTCTTATAATAGATGCTTCAATAGATAAAAGTCAAACAACAGTCAACAGCATCATCCACATAAATTTGTCTAGGAAAAATAAAATTGTTTTGAAATTAGTTCCTAAATGCAAATTGCATGGTCTTGCTCTGAATGATGAATTAAAAACAAATATACAAAAGGGGAAAGCTAATAAAGCCAATTAAAAAAAAAAAGGTAGATTAGTAAAGAGCTGATGATCTTGCCGACATTTTTTTTATACTTTTCAGGGATTAAGATTGAATCCGAAGACATTCTAAGGTAACGCTACGATTGCCCGCAGACCAAAATCACTAAAAAAAAAAATCTCCCTCTTTTCAAATATCTTGCGTGGGAATTTCGTTCAGGGGTAGTACCTAAACTAACACGGTGGAGAGGGGGGATGCTTCAAAATATTCGACTTTGCTCCGTTTTTCCCTCTAAATCTTTTTTTACTTACGTCCTACAGCGAAAACATATTCAACTTTTTTGAGGAGCGTTAAGCTTTGCTCTAATTTAAGATTATAAAAGCGTTTTGTGTTTTCAATAAATCAACTTTCTCAGGTCTACTATAAATAAAATGTAAGACTTTGTCGCACTAACTTGCTCTAATGCTAGATATTTGCTTAGAGGCTAAATATTTAAAAATATTTAGAAAAATCTTTAAATTTTTAAGAATTTTCCTGGAAAAACTAGGTATGTAATAATATTTCATTGCTTTTTTTTTTATCTAGCATACAAATATTGAAAAACAAATATTTAGAAATTGTTCTTAATATGTCATTATAAAAAAATCTTAAGTACCTACTCACCTGGTTAAGTTATTAAACAAAATTTTGTAAGAAAATTATTAAAAATCAAAAAAAAAACAAGTTTTTGAAAATCTTGAAATGATATTATATATTTTTTAAATAGCTTCCTGCATTAATTTTTTATTAAAATTGGAAGAATAGTTTACAAGAATAGGTCGGTTCTATCTGTGGTACCGTTATAAGACACATTTCGGAAAATCTTTTTCTACTTAACGATAAACTGTCCTAAGAATATAGTATCCCGAAATTTGTATCAAAGTCGTAGGAGCCGTTTTTGAGATAATCAAACATTTTGTTTATAATTGTATGGCATTAACCGTTATTTTTCGACCTAGAGCATAAATGAAAAAGACCCCCTACCCCTAGGGAATCCCAATTTCCTGATCCACTTATTCTGACTTCTAAATCATGGTAACAGGTAATGTGTCATGTATATGATTGTTATCTCAAAATTTTTTTTCACAAATCCATAACATGCCTTATAGTACCTATAATCGCAAGTAAAAAGTATAAAGATGAAGTTTTATCCCGCTTTTAATTTTTATTGCTTATAAGTTAACAAAGATCAAAAACAGTGAGAGCTTATTTTCACCTAATTATTCTTATCACGTACTTTGTATCCATACAAAACCTCAAGCTTTCCGATAGATTGATTGAAAGGCGCACTAAGATAAATAATATTAATAAAAAAGAGCGATTAAATGAACTTATTGAAATTCTTGTTGTTGATGCATTTCAATTGATGACTAATAGTTTTTCCGTATAGAAACGAATAGAGCAATTAAGATGGTTATCCAAATTTACAGTAGTGAACCCTTAAGAACAGTACACAGTTCAACTGAAAATAAAATTCAATACAAATGTTCTGCTTTTGATTCTAAAACGGAACAAATTATTCGAAAGCTGTTTTTTCCACTGCTGCCCTTAACTCCATACTTCCTGACATTCAAAATATAGCGTGGAACTATTTGACTTTTGAATTGTTAAACAAAACACATTATCTGCATGTATAGTTCAGAAACACTTCTTCCCTCCCAGAACCCTAGTACAGCTGACTTTCTCAAAGAATGTTTGTAGAAAAACGCCCCACAGAGCTCTTCAAACTGATAGGCAGTCTAAAAACTATAAAAAATATGAACCAGTGTACCGAATTTGATGAAATTTTCAAAAGAAACCTTTTTATTTTAAAAATGATCAATTCATTTTCAACTTGATAAGATAAAGGGTTGTGTTCTTCAGTAATGGCTAGAAAAGTGTTGTCATACTAGCTTTTATATATGTATTGTGTCTATTCTTTCCCTCGGGAACAATTTTTTTTTCGGTAAAAGGTTGTAACAGATTGATTCGTATACCGTGTGAGTAAAAGCTAGAGTGCGTAGGTCGATGCAACAACAAAAATCGTATAGGAGGGGACCTACTCCCCTCCGTTTAGCCGGGAGAGGCACTCCAATTTTGGACACCAAGTTGTTGGAGGTCTCCCTCTACCTGGTTGCTCCATCGCAGACGCAGTTTACCTTGGCTTCTGACTCCCTCTGGTTTGGCGTTGAAAACTTTACGAGCTGGAGCGTCAATCTCCATTTGCTCTACCTACATGGCCCAACCATCTTAGTCGTTGAATTCTTCTTCGCCAAATGTTGCCTTCTCGGTTTACGCAAACAGGACCATAAATCGTACGCAGAAATTTTCTCTCGAAGACTCCAAGTGAATTTTCATACGATTGGAAGAGAGTCCATGATTCTGCACCATATATCAGGAGCGGGATGATGAGTGTTCTGTACAGTGTCTCCTTGGTTCTTCTCGAAAGGGCTTTATTCCTCAATTTCTTATTCAGCCCATAGAAACAGCGATTAGCAAGAGTTAGTCTGCGTTTGATTTCAGCGCTGATGTTTTTGCCTGTGTCTACAGCAGTACTCAGGTAGACAAATTCACTGACTACCTCGAAGTTGTACCTATCAATGGTCACATTCTGACCAAGTCGGTTGAGGGATTGGACTTTTGTTGATGAAAGCATTATCTATACTTAGTCTTGTCGTCGTTTATTTTCAGTCCCATTCTGCTTGCTGCTCACTCCATAGTCATAGTGAAGGCACCGGTTATTGCTCGCTTTGTTCTTCCTATCAATGCCATCCGCAACACCAAGTAATAATTGTGTCGATTTTTTAAAGATGGTGCCTGTGCCCGATGTGCTGGCATGGGTGTTCCGTATGACATTTTCAAGTATAATGTTAAAACAGCTGCATGACATTGCGTGTTTCAGTAGAGTCCCTTAGCTAGCAACTTTGACGGAACAGTGAGCATTTTCCAACGTCATCCTGATAAAGCAGGGATTCTAAAATTAGAAATAGCACGCTACAGTTCAACTCTATTAACACTGTCGTAGGCGGCTTTAAAATCGACCAACAGGTGGTGGGTGTCGATGTTATATTCTTGTTTTTTCTCCAGGATCTGGGGCAATGTAAATATTTGTGTTGGTCTTAGATTGTCCAGGTCTGAATCCGCATTGGTAAGGACCTCTATTAGGTCATCCATCAGCAAACGGTTTGAGACGTTCACATAAAACGTTGGACAGGATCTTATACGCGATGTCATGACATACTTTTTTGTTAATCCAGTGTTTCTTGCCCATACCAAAATTAAGATTAATTTTATTTCAATAAAACAAAAATAAACACTCACTCTAGAGCAAATGTTAAGGTATGTAGGATAAATATTATAAATTTTTTAAATAAGAATAAAATGGCATGTTATGAACATTTTTAACATATCTTTCCTACAGTTTATAAAAGTTCATTCGGATGTCAAAACCACCGAAACCCATTAACCGTTATGTTTTAGAAACCGTTTATTTAAACATAAAACATTTACTGTTCAATCTACAATCCATACGATAAAACAAAAAAGATATTTTCCCCAAGAGATTCTAAACGGTTCGTTGATTTTTACTGGCAAAATGTTGATAAAGGTATCTCAATGAAATTCACAAAATAGGTACAAATTGCACTTGCTCATGCAAAGTTATGTTACAATGAAGCCACTTCTAAACACTTAAACCTCCCATGTCTGTTTAAGAATCACAATTATTTTACCGAATAAAAAAAAATACATTTTAATTATTATTATCAATACAGTCTATACGCGATAAATTAAATAATGTGCGACCCTCCATTAAGTTCGCACCTGACTGACCACTTTATTCGCAAAATGTAAATTCCAATTGTCGATGCGAAACGCCAGAAAGAATAGAGGGCACGGTTAATGTTGTTTTCATGCATTTTTTGTGTAAATATACCTTAAATTAATAAAATGCTCCACTAGGTTGCACGTACTTGCTCTGTGGTTGTTGTACAAAATAAACCAAGAATTTTGAATTTGTATGTAAAACTTAAATTCCATCTTGCTGGTTTTTAACCTATTACTAAAATGTCTTTGCCGACCAAAACGAAATATCCTTTATTTTAATTTTGAGATAAAGTATAAAAGTGCAGTTTTCTTTCAAATACTTCTAGTAATTTACCTACAACGATTAATCAAAGCCGTTAGAACCGATTTCGGGCAGCTTATAAAAAAAAAATATTGGTTGCTAACATTTAAACAAAGTTAGTGGAAAACTATAAGGAAACAATTAATCCAAGCTTACGTGAACTATTTCAAGTCGTTGCCAACTTATGGTCATTGAAAATAAGCCCTTGCAACCAGGTGTTTTGTTATGACTTATGAGTTATTTGAGCCAACAAAAACGCATTTTTTCAAAAAATACTCTAACTTTGTTCGTTATACATATTACAAAAGTTTAATAAAAATCACTAGAGCTATTCCTGAGCAAATCCAGAAAGGTGCCAGTTTGAGCCGGGCTTGAACGAAACAAAAACCTCGACAATTGTTTCAAACTGCTGAAGTTTGAGAAAAATCCATCAAACAGGTAAATCCTGTAGCTACATACACACATCCGGTATGGCGTATGGCGAATACAAAATCGTTGGACATTTTCTTTCACCGTAAAATCATATTTGATTGAAATTTTGATTTTTACTTGCGATTGATTATAGACAAGTTATGCATTCGTAAAAAAAAATATTTTTGTTTGGATAATAAAACAACATATAGCATTCTAGATCCAAAACTGACGGTACCTGCCATATGATTTCTTATGAAAAATTCGTTTATCTCAAAAACGGCTCCTACGATTTTGATAAAACTTTCTGAATTGTATTTTTTGAGTAAACTCTATGTTTTGGTTGGAACAGATTTTTCAGGAAAAGTCTTATAACGGTACCTCCCATAGGACCGGTTTTTCAAATCAGATTTTCTCGTAAACCACTTCACAGATTTCGATGGAAATTTTAATTTAAAAGCTCTTATATAAACGAAATAATATAAATTATTTAATTTTTCAAAAAAAAGTTTTTTGAGTTTTTTTTTTTAAAAAGTTAAACTTTTTTTTTAACTTTTGGTTTTTTCAAAAACGCTTTGTTCAAAATTTTTAAATTTTTTATTTTCTGAAAAGAACTTTAAACCGCTATATGTTGACATACTCAAAATAAATTTGAAATATGTTTTCGAAAAGTATTTAAAAAAAAACCGTTTTTTGTAAAAAAAACTAGTCCAACGATTTTGAAAAAAAAATTTATTAAAATTCAAAAAAGTAAAACAAATCTGATGACTTACTTTATTTTCTCCAAAAAACGTTTTAACTATTGATTTTTAAGTGATTAATAAAATTTCATATGATTTTTTCAATGTTTTTTTCCCAAAATCTCAAGCCCCAAGACCATTTTGACAAATTAGATCAAGTTCGTACGACCCATTCGTGCACTTTATTTTCTGCACGAAACCAATAGAGCAAGTATAAAATAGATAGCACAAAAAAAGCATTTTCAATGGCACGGAAGTAGGTGGGCGTATCTGCATTACATTATCACCTTTTTTTGTATCTTTACTTTCACTCTCTACTGTATAGGGACACATCAGACTAAAATATATTTAGCAGATTTTTTGTTTGTATAAAAATGATAAGTCTGGCAGAGTTCTCTTTCGCATGATTTTCTTTGGAATATTCAGATTAAAGACCCAATGAAACGTTCCTTTGCTAAGAACCCAACACACATATCAGGGCATGGAACATAGAACAGCCACATGCAAGGCAGTATGTTGTTCACCAATATCCCCAACAACAACAACAACAAAAACAACGAAATCAGAAGCTTCCATCCCATGTTTCAAGTGTGTTCTCATTCTCTCTTGGCAATTCGATCCGCTCCAGCTCCAGTGTTGTTTTAGTGGTTCTTGTCATTCGAGCGATATCAGTTGACTTTAAATTTATCCATCCCTATTGGCGCAAAATACGTTAAGCAAATTGAAGCGGATCGCAATTTAATAGTGTGTTCTTTTTTTTAATTTTTGTTTTTCCTATAACAAAAAGATCTGAGGTTTTCGTATTATATTAACAGGCGGCAGTGGTGTAAACGTGGTTTTATATTTAAGAACTTGAATCGAATTTTCCGATTTGATATTGACACCTATGCAAAATATTTTTACTAAAACATACCCACTTCTAAGCCAAGCTAATTTATTGTTATTAATCGAGTATTAAATTTTGTTTTTAATTCCGCTTCTTTGTCACCCGAATAGACTCATTGATCAATGAGACGTTAAAGGTTTTATTAATGCCGGCATGTAGCGGGGGTGATTGAGTCAAGTCGAGACACAGGCACATAAAAGGAAGACTTGGAAAAAAATTATAAAAAATCAAAAAAAAAAAAATTAAATGTGCAGTGCATGCTCATCATAAAAATAAATCGAATGCACTCAAACTTGAGCTGGACTTGAGTTAGAATTGCATCGGAGTCAGAATTTAATACAGATGAATGAAGTACAGCAAACTATGTGATATTATCAATTAAAAAGGCAGGAATTAAATACCTATGAAAGAAAAAAAAATTGGTAAGTAAACAATAATTTTGCTTAATATTTTCAAAAAATTATTCTTAGAATATCTTGTGTTTGATTTATGTAAAAAACGATACAATTTATTATAAATCATCTTAGAAGCGTTTCCTACCTTAAAGTAAGTATAGATAAAAAACTAATTTATTTTGTAAACATTTCAAAAATATTAATGACTTTTGTGAAATGCAGTCATATGTATTCAAATATTATGCAAATGGGAGCAAGGTCTTGAAAATAAAACGTTTGAAATGAATGAACAGTGTTGTTTTTTTTTTTATTTCGTTGGAGTATATTGAGCTTCTGAAAAAATAGACCGATACCCTAACTCGAACCTCTAACTTGGTTTGTTAAATATCGTTTAGTTTTATCACAGTATTGGATATATCCCCTATGTTTCCTATCAATTCCGACAAGTCTTTAGTGATAGTCATTAACAAAGGCTTTAGACATATTTTTAACATTTTTTTGTAGTTCATCATAAAATAATTTCTGTTGAGGCTAAGGCTGAAGCTAACCTATTTAAAAGAGATTTGTATCCAATTTTGATGAATTTTAAAATAAATTTTTTCGTTTTTATCAGCATAATAAGCTTATCATGAATTTACACAGGACGAGAGTTAAGGAAAGTTTGATAATGGATAAAATAAGATATCGATTAACACATTTTTTGAATGTCTGTAAATCCCAATGAGAGGGGAAAACCGCGCCAGTCAAAGCATTTTATATTCGTGTAGTGCGGTTAAAAAATGATTCTCTAGTAAATTGTACGTCTGAAACTAGGATCGATGCCAAACTGGCGAGAATTACGGAGGAAGCGCTGTCTATTTCGTTGGAGCATTTTTTTAGTAGCGATTGAAAGGTCTCCGTAATGCTGGTTCTTTCACCTATAAATTTGTAAATTTCTGTTCTGAGTCTTATCCGGGCTATACAAGCAGTTTAGCAGGTGCACGTGCACCTGTTTATATTTGGAGCTTTGAGGGAATATTTGCCTTGTGGATTAGAGTAAGATCCGATGGTGACAAATGTTCTTGCATATTCCAAGGAATCCCCAGTTTGTTCTGAATCAGGAAAAGCCAACTAAAAGAAAAAAAAAAAAAAAAAACCAGGAAGAAGTCTTCGATAAGAGAGCCTGGTGCCAAAACAATGTACAGATTTGTTCTACTGTTTGGCGAAACCTATCTTCCATCGTATCACAAGTGGGTCTATTTATATGAAAAGTTTCCGGTCAAAAATATTTCTTTATCTTATAATTTTTCGGCGTTTCCATGACCTTGGAGATAAGGGCCGTAAGGGCAATTGGTATTTTGAAGGGGATTCAAAAAAGTATTTCAAGGAACAGAAAAGGTGCTTTCCAACCATTTTGAAATTGTCTTATATAGAACAGGACAGATGGAAATAATTACGCAGTTGTGTTGCCAGTGTGGAAGCACACTTTTACAAAATCGTAATAATTAAAATGGAGATTTGTATACCAACCTGTTTCTGCTGCGTTTGTAAAGGCATGATAAGCTCTCTCTACATTCTTATTCTGTGCTGACGAATTATTAACTGTAATTTCTGAATGATACTATAGTGTATAGTGAACGGAGGGAGATACAGTGTCCTGAACCTGCGGTTTGATGGTAGTGCGATTATAAGCCTGTCACCATTCGAATAATTTAATGCCAACAAATTCCAAACATCTTCTCTAATAAACTTTTAATTTTGAGTGTTTTGTACTTTTTGTTAAAAGATTTATTGAAATGGTTAAAACAAAACGTTTGGCTCTTTAGTCCTTGTTTAACTCTACATTGATGCCTGAGTCGTACAAAATGTTGGCGTTGCTGTGTCTAACTGTATTACTAGAGGTATCTAATTACTCAATTTTTATTATGTTGATTAAATTTTTTTATTTTTACAAGTTTGAATTAAGTAGACCTAATTTGAGTATTGAGCGATGGTAAACATTTCTGTGGTATAGATTTTCTCCTTTAGATTTGTACTTGCGATTATATGTAGGTACTATAAGACAAGTTATGGATTCGTGTAGAAAAAAAAAATTTGAGATAACAATCACACATGACATTACGATGACGGAGCTGTCGAAAAAAGTGGGTCTGGGAATTCTCTCCGTCTGTCTGTCTGTATTTCTGTCTGTCTGTTCGCGCCTCTAGAGCCTGAACGGATGGGCCGATTTGCTTCAAATTTAGTATTTAGGATTTATTTGGCCGTCCCTCGGAACATAATTTTAATTTTTGCTCTAGGCCTAAAAATAACGGCACCTGCCATACAATCGGGAAGAAAAAAATTGATTTTCTTAAAAACGGCTCTAACATTCGATTTCAATGAAATTTTGGTCACAAGAAGTCATTAATAATTTTAATAATATGGAATGTGAAAATTTTCAAAAACTTTTTTTTTAATTTTTAATAATTTTTTCAAACAAATTTTTATTTTTCGAAATATGTTGGAAACGGGTATATATTTATTTTTTTTTTAACATTATTTTTTCAGATGTAAACTACAGATTTCCACATATATGTATTTACATACTCAAATAAATTTCAAAATATTTTTTGGAAAAGTTTTAAAAAATAACCATTTAAAAAAAAAAAACTGGTCGAACTCAATATTTTTTTTCCTAGATAGACATATAGTTTTGAAATTTTATTGCATACTTAGTTTTTCTGAGAAAACTCTTACTAATTAAAAAAATAAAAGAATTTCCGAAATTATTTTAAATTTTATTTTAAGAGGAGTTCGCCTGTCACTTAATCAACCCGTTTGGTTGTATGTCCTGATTTCACTATTAAATAATGTCTAAAACACAGAAATACAATACAGACCGCCAACTCCAGACTATCTCTTTGCCCACAAGCTTGATAAGCATTTTATTATGAGTATGTGAAAGCTCTCCCTTAGCACACCCGTGCATTTTAAATGGGAACCAATGCACGACAAAATAAAATCCACAGGCAGAGATATAAGTACACATATACCGTGCTAAATAAAGTATTTTAAGGGTATTTAAGGCAAGAGGAGGACGAGTTGGCGGTCTGTATTGTATGTCTGTGACCTAAAGGCTGAACTATAATGGAGGGAAGCTAGTGTCAAAAAAGAACGAAACGTTCACTCTCATTTCTGTAAAATTTACCCATAACCAGTGATCATATAAAAAAATACCAGGCATGCCGAATTGCTAAATGTTAAACACCATCATGGTAATATGTGACGTCACAATACGCTTATTATTTTTAATTTATTTCTATAAGTGAAGATTGGTGAAGAATTGAATGTTAAGGAATTGTTTTATATGAATTGTTACAACTTGAGTAAATTAATGAGTAAATTAAAGAAATTAAAATAAATCATAATCTGTATCTTAATTTGAATTTAATTAGAACACAAAATGCTGGTTTTACTCGTATGTTATGATTGCTATTCCTGCCGCAATGGCAGTTCTAGTGCAACCAGTGTTGGCATGTAAGTTACATGAAGTAAGTTACTCGTTTAGTTACGCGTAACTAATATGAATTAGTTACGCCCAATATTTGGCGTAACTAATGTAACTAACTGTAACTAAATAAAACTAACTCTAACCTAATAATAAAAAATAAAAAAAATCACATCTTTCCATGTACAATAATTTGTTTCATCCTAGCAAGGAATACATATTGAAATTACTATGTTCCTGATGAAAAGGAAATCTAATAAAATATTATATTCTTGGAGCATACAATAAATTTTTACTTAAATTTAAAGTTTTCCCTTCTTTCTTGAGATTCTTGGACATTTCTTTGTTTATTGTGATTTCTTTTTTTTTTTTTTGGTAAATTCAGATTTGATCTAAGATTTTATCTCAAACTTCAGATTTGACTCCCCCAAAGGAAATCAAACGAGATCTATTTTGTTTTATTTTCCAGGGTAGGTTAAAAGTATAACCAGTCGCCGACAAGCACCTACATCGACAGTTTTTTAATTTGACAATGGCGAAGCCTGTGATACTCTGTCAACAGTGCTGCTTGAAAATGGAAATTTGTAAATAGGTATGATATTCGTACCAACAAAATGTAAAATTGAAACGTGTCAGAAATGTCAGTGCCAAACTGCTAAGAAAAACAAACAAATCTGGTGAGAAAACAAAATCTACCTTTAATGTCTAGAAGGCAATCAACAAATATTGAGGTAATGGTTGTCTTACTTTCACGGCTACAGGCGCCGGTAAATTCATGCAA
The DNA here is from genome assembly GCA_916050605.2 of Platycheirus albimanus. NCBI lineage: Eukaryota > Metazoa > Arthropoda > Insecta > Diptera > Syrphidae > Platycheirus > Platycheirus albimanus. The sequence continues at coordinate 95,512,309 of OU696697.1, read as the reverse complement.
AAGTAAACCCCGCAGGAGTCACCTGCACCGGTGAATCCACTCATAATGCAAACCCTTCATGAGTGTCAAATAAGAAATCAAAATCTGTTTTTCTTTTGGTCACAGATCATATTTTTTTCATTTAAGATCAAATCTCAGATCAAATCTTAAATCTCATTTTCAATCGAGATTTAACACATATTTGCAAACACACCACAGTATTTGACATTTGCTTTTAGAAGTGTTGTTTCATTTTGATAAAATATTTGTAGAATTCGTGAATTAAATGAATAGTGTAATAACATAATTATTTATGGCTATTTTGTAGGATTCAACATACATTAATTGTCAAAAAGCACCCACACGAAAACAAAATAGATCTCGTTTGATTTCCTTTGGGCGAGCCAAATCTAATGTCGATTTTTATTGGTCACGTTAGATCAATCTCAGATTTTACTGTCAGATTGATCTTTTTCCCAGATTTTACTGTCAGATATATTTTTCTTGTGCAAATGAAAAAAAGAAACGAGATTGACTTTTTTGTAATTGTGTCAGTGGCGACTAGTCAGCGAGTTCATTATTTTAACAAACTCATTGGGGATAGTAAAGTACCCACAACGACAATGACTACGATGACGACGACGACGACGACAAACAATAACATCAAGATGCGTTCCAAACGTTCAACAGATAGTCCTCAAATAATAAAACCACCTGGAGATGATCTACTGGATTCAACTGAGGCTGCTAAAAAATCAGCAGACGCAGCAGCTGAAAAAGAAAAGGAAGCATCACAGTCCCAGTGTCCAAAGCTTATTGAACAGTTGGTTTTCCCCCACATTGATCTCGTGCGAACAGGGAAGGAAAATCAAGAATACTGTCTGATTCTGACCCACGATCAAAACTACAAGATCTACGGCTATTGCAGGCGTGTTTTGCCTGAAAATTCGGATACATGTCCCCCGCTATGTTACTGTATTATAAGCGAATGTAAAGCTCTGGGACGTTATCAGAAGCTCAAGCTACTAAAGGAAGTTGAGTCCCGACATGGACAGACAGAGACTGAAATGAATGTGCTATTCAGTGATCTGCAGAGCTGATATTCCACCCGCTGACAAGTGCTTACACATAAAGATTCCACTTTTCTCACGTCCTGTGATCTACTCCACAAAACATGAGTTTGGGAGCAAATTCCAAGGGTTTGAAGGAGTCGACGACACTAGAATCTCTACCAGAGGGTTCATCAGCAACTCTCCAAGATAGTAGAAGAAGTTTAGTTCTTGCCATATGACCCGTTGGTTAGTCGAAACCTAATCAGGGATCCCCGCTCTGATGAAATATTTATCCGGCGACCGACTGACTTGCGCCTGGAGAATACGGAATTAAGTGAACTGCTCATCTGCCTAGGTCCTGAACTGCTAATTGATGTCTTCTCGAACCTGCTGTTTGAACGAAAGGTCATCCTACAGAGTTGTAATATTTCTCTGCTCTCAAAAGCAATTCTGGCCCGGCAGACAATGCTGTATCCATTTCAGTGGCCTTACATTATTGTGGCTATTGACACTATTGCCTGTAGGCCCGCTACTTTCTGCATCTCTCCCGTTAAACAAACACTACCGACAAATTAAACCTACGCCACTTCTTTCACAGCTCATGGACATTTTGATAAATCTATTCAATTCCATATGCCTCTTTAATGAAAATATAATAATCATAAACAATTAAAAAGAATTTTCTTTACCAAAAGAATTGAATTCTCGCAATAACAAAAACCAAACTTCACTTTATAATTATAAAGAATTTTATTTTGCCAAAAAGAATTGAGCTCTCGCAATGCCAAGAACAAAACTTCACTTTATAATTAAAATAATTCTTTTACCAAATACAAAACTTTATTTTATAATTAAAAACAATTTTCCTTAACACCAAAAAATTTAATTTTCACAATGTCGCAATGCCAAAAACAAAACTTAAAAAACAGATGTTCGAGAGTATTGTGATGGTATGCGTTAAATCTCGAAAAAAAATGAGATTTAACATATATTGATCTAAGATCGAACAAAAAATTGATTTCTTGACCAACAAGTACATAAAATCTAGCTGTCAGATCGAAAAAATCGATCTAGATCGAAAAAGATTGATCTAACGTGACCAATAAAAATCGACATTAAATTTGAGATCAAATCTGAATTTAAAAAAAAAAAACATCACAGTAAACAAAGAAATGTCCAAGAATTTCAAGAAAGAAAGGAAAACTTTAATTTTAAGTAAAAATCTATTGTATGCTCCAATAATATTTTATTAGATTTCCTTTTCATCAGGAACATAGTATTATTATATTATTAATTTTTTTTTTTGCAGAAATATAGTAATATAAAAATGTATTCCTTGACAGCTGGCAGCTGGCCCGACGGCAATTCATCAATCATCCAGCTTTGCCCTAAAACAGTGGTGTAGTCAATCGTCATTCGATCGGGTTTGTGGACGGAACTTCTAAATTTCAATTTAACATAAAATGTGAGTTTTTGTATTTGAAAAATTCTATTAGTTATAGTTTAGTTACATTTAGTTACAATTAGTTACATTTAGTTACATTAGTTACATTAGTTACGTGTAACTAATTAAAATTTCAAAGTTACGCGTAACTATCCAACACTGAGTGCAACTTAAAAAATCCAAAACCCTTTTCTTTAGGAATAAAATGGCTTTGATGTCAAATAAGAATTTACTTATTTGTGAAAAACGATATCCTCTCAATTTAATTAACATATTCTTTCTTTTTTAATTCGAGTTTAATCAACTGTTGACAATAAGAACTAATATTTTATATGCCAATCTGTGTTAAAACAACATAAACGGATATTTATAAACATTGTAATTGCAACATTTTTCTAAAGTTAAATTTTTCTCTAAAAAAAACAAACAAACCCATTATTAAAATCATAAAACTCTTCAGCTTATTCATAGTCAAAGCTATATTATGTTCCATATCCATACGCTATACGCAACTATATTTCAAGCTGTCAGGCAAACAGAACCTACATAATTAGGCATACAAATAGGTAATAAATAATGTTTTGATTACTCTTATCGTTGAAAATGTAAGTAAAGGCTCGTGGTGTCAAAAGTATTTTTTGATATTATAGTAAACGACATTATTTGTTCTATTGTTATCTTAAATGGGTTTCGGTTTTCGGTGATGTTTGGGTCGTGCCGACTGTGTACAATTGCAACATTTTTTTTTTTTAATGAAAAGGTGTCTGGTGTTCTAATTTTTTAAGTAATTTTTCTTGTTTTTATAAGATGAATTTTAGTATCACTTTCAATCTGATAACGTTCGGGTGCTTATGAATAATTGTTTTGAGTTATTTTAGTAATTAATTTGATTGGTAAAAAGCATGTGCATGTGAGTAATATTTTAACTTTTATACCTATAGTGGCTATTAATAATTAAAGATCATTTAGTCAATTCCGCAATGATTCTATAGTATTTTCTCGTTAATGGTATGCACGGTAGGGTAAGTGTTCATTATAAATATGTTAGAGCCCATCTGTCCGATGAAGTCAAGAAAAAATGATAATGAACTGGGAGCGGGTCATTATACCGGTTGTCAAAATTCTGTATGACCAAAATTCTGTTTTTTTTTTTTTTTTTTTTTTGAAAATACTGTATGACTAAAATTCTGTATATCATAATTCTTTATTTCAAAATTCTGTATGCCAAATATCTGTTTATCCAAAATGCTGTTAGTATAAAATTCTGTTTTTGAAATTCTGTATTTTAAAAAAGTTGTTGTTTTTGTTGTTGTTGAACTTTTTAATGTTGTTCATATTATACCTATTCATTTTGATTTTCTGTTTTCAAAATTCTGTATTTAAACAAAATTTGTTTTGGTTATGCACCTACAAAAGTGCGCACTTTTGTATTATCAAAACAAATTTTGTTTAAATACAGAATTTTGTGTAACCAGAATTTTGCATTACAGTATATTGCATACAGATAGGTAATAAATAATGTTTTGATTACTCTTATTGTTAAAAATATAAGAAGTGTAAGACCATGCATCTAAGAAATTCCCAATATAAATGTGTGTTCAAGTATGTATTTAGGTTCTACTATTTTAATTTTTTGTCTCAGCCCAAATTTCATGCTTCGTTCATTTCGGTACGTATGCACCTTCAAAACAGATGTTTAATTTAGTTTTTTTTTTTAAACTTTATCGCCACTTTTGTTGACATCATAGATTGTTTTGCTATAAGCCTAGTTAGCGGTGCTTACTTCCTGTGATATGAGAAATGAATAAATTCCACAACCTTTTCCACGTATTTTTTTTTTTTTTTTTTTAATGTGGCAGCATGCGAAAAAATTGAGTATTACGTATGAAATTTATGAATTTTGGTTTTAAGTAAATAAAGTTGTTCCTTCTTATGTTTAGTTTCAAAGTTTTGTTTTCACGAAAAATGCATAACTCTGTGTACATAGGATCAAGTAAAAATCTTAAATTCCATGCAAATGTTTTGGCATTGTTTTAACACCTTAACCTTGCCGAAAACAAAGATTTTGGTGTAATGCATATTAGAAATTATTATATCTTTAGTTTTTCGTATTTCATTTCACTGCAGGTAAGTATGGGTACCTATTTTATACTTCAAACATACCAGGACAGTCAAGCAAAGTGTTAGAAAAGGTCAGATCTATAGGATTCTACGGTAGTGGCTAATGTGTGTTCTCAACCAGCAATGCATTTATTGCTTTTCATTTTGAAAAGTTTGAAATTGCACTAAATGCATGATAATTACTGGAACCTTTCTGTTTTCAGCGTGTGAATATCAGATGAAATATTTTTTTTTTTAAACTTATTAACTTTTATAACAATTATACAACGCAACGAAGTTCTACTGTTACTATGTATTGCCTATTCATGACATTGACATTTGATTGTTTGACCACTTTCCACCAATGGCCTTTACTTGGAACTGGGCTTCAGTAGTAGGTATGTGTATATATTTGTACATTTAATAGTTCCAAAATGGTGTGAATTCATTATTTAAATGTATGTACATATTTTGCATCTCAAAAACTGAGCGATTTGGCCAGACTTGGGTCAATGAAATTCAAGCGACTTATACTAAGCCATAATAGAAATCACCATAGGTACCTAGACCTATGTGGTTTTTTCAACTTAATCTAATAGCACTTTCCACATTGGAGAAAAAGAATCATTCAGCATTTTTTTTATTTTTCGAAATCAGAAACTTTTCAAAGGGTGTAAATAATTATTTTTATAGTTAAAACAATAATAATAGGGTGGTCAATCACTAAGGTATGCCAAAAAGCTAGATCGTGTAGGTTGAGTCAAAATAACAAAATAGTATGGGTATATATATTCTCCAATTTCTAAAAAAATTAAAAAATTAAAAAAAAATATTATATTAACGGTCTCTCCTACAATGCATGCCATATCTTCTTTTTTGAACAGCCAGAAATCTCTTCTTCTATATTGTATTATCAAATAAATAAACATAAATTGATTAAAATTTAATAATAAACTCAACATTTTGAAGAAAACAAATTTTCAAATTAATTTTTTTCAAAGTATTACGTGCTTATAAATACTACTTCTGTTGTCAAAATTCAATGCTCTTTTTAATTTCGAGTCAAAATAGAAAACCAGATGCTTTAATATGTTTTATGTTTTTGAGAAAATTAAAAATATTAACTTGAATTTTTTTTTAGTTCTTACGTGACTGGGCTTTAAAAGCTCACTTAATGAAATACATGATTACATTTTTTTTATTTTTAAATACCTACATATCCAGCACCTTTTCATTTTTAAATAACTTAATTTTATAATACAATATTAAAGAAGAGATTTCTGGCTTTTGAAAAAAGTATGGTAGGCATTGTAGGAGTTACCGTTATTTTAAAATATTTTTTTTTTCAATTTAATTAATTTTTTTTTAGAAAATTGCCTATCCGATTTTTTCCCTGTCTCGACCCAACTTTCAAGCTATTGCGTTTTGGCATACCTTTGTTAAATCAACCTGTATAAAGAACATTATGTACATTATTGTTGTTTAAACAATAAAAATAATTATTTCCCTCTGAAAGTTTTTTGATTTTGAATAATATATTTAGATAAAAAAAAAAAAACAAAAATCATCAAAATCGGAGCTGGTTCCTGAGGACTTTCGAAGATTGTATGTTTTACGGCTTTATTGACACGACTAATAAAAAAAACAGGGCCGGATTTAAGAGAGGGCTTCCGGGCAACTGCCCCGGGTTCCACTAAGGTATAGCCAATCTTGGCAACCCATTTGACCCATTTTTACCAAACTGCTGTCATACTGGCGAAGCCATAGTGAACGCGTTACTCAAATTTTTAGGTGACCATCAAATGGAAATTCTAGACTGCCACAGCCAATCATGTGACAGTGCTGCAAACATGAGTGACACATACAAAGGGATGTAGGCTCTTATTTTTGAGAAAAATCATTTATCGGTGTTTGTATACCATTTTGTGATCATTCTCTCAATTTAGCTATGGAAAGCAGCTGCTAACTCTTGTTCATCGGCGATTCAATTCTTTGATTTTGCTTATAATTTATATACGTTTTTCACAGCAAGTACAAATCGATAACGAATTCTTATTGAAAAATTATCGAAGAAAAAAGGAGGACAATTTTATGTTTTAAAAAAGCTTAGCGACACTCGTTGGTCTTTTCGACTTAAAACTACGAAGGCCATTGTCAAAGACTATTCGGAAATCAAAGAGGCTCTAACCAGTCTATTTTCCGATAAAAAGATATCGTGAGGATCAAGCATCGCACCTTCTACAAAATATTATTTACAATCTTTTGGAATAGTACCTTAGAGCGGTTCAACGCTTGAAAACATGATGTTGCAGGACCCGAAAAAAAATTCTTGAATCTGCAGTGCGTGCATTAGAATCATTTAAAACATTCATGGAATCCGTAAGAAACTATTTTGATAAATACGAGGAAGCAAATAGCCTACACTGATCAATACGTACAACGGATAAGAAATGTGAGGCTCGATCTTAAAAGCCACAGAAATACAAAATATCAGGCTTCATTCCAGCTGTGTGTTTCTCTGACTGAAAGATTGCACACGTATGAAGCAGTATGTTAGAGGTTTGGCATATACCTACAAAAAGGACTATGGAAAAGATTCCGGAGCTATTTTACTATAAAATTATCGAAGACCATAGAATTTCAGGGCTACATTCCCAAATCTCGAAATCGCATTGAGAATGCATTTGGTTTTGATGGTGTCAAATTGCACTGAAGAGCGCTCATTTTCAAAAATGAAAATCATAAAAAAGAGGCTGCGCACCACGATGGGACAAAACCATCTATCAAAGCTATCGCTCCTAAGCATTGAAAGTGATGACTTCGAGAACTGGGGTTCAGCGAAATCATTATTTTTTCAACGAAAAAAGCTCGGAAGCTTCCGTTCGTTATCTCTTAAATTTGATTTCAGATAGCTAATTCTCGTTTTCGATTAGGTAAACCTATTTATGTGTCTTTGTTAAATGCTAAAAGAATCTATACTTGGTATCACAATAAATTTTATTTGTTGACAAACCCGAGTGAACAAAATTGTTCATTTTGTTTGGGAAATAATTTGTGTTGGGGGGCCTCCACTTGTTTGTTGCCCCAGGGCCTCCACACCTCTAAATCCGGCCCTGAATATGAATAGAATATAATTAACGATTCTAAGAAGAGAATTTTGCTTCTGGATTTTAAGTCACAATCTTCCTTCTCAAGAAGCACAGGCACAAATATATTTAACTTAAAAGTCCGTCAAAGATTTTTTTTTAGAAAGATGCATGAGCTGTACTGAATACTATAATGAAGTTAGAATTCATTTTTGTCTTGCGAATCGGGATGCACACAACAATTTAATATTTGAAAAAATTGTAGAAATGGTGAGAAAATTGAGAAGCATTTTTTCGTTTTTCATTGGATTTCACAATGAGTTGTAGGCATTGTATACCTATATTAACTATAGTACTTCCACTTGAGGTGCGCCATCTATCGACAAAAAACTAAGCTCTAGAATACCATGGGAAGCAACAACAAGAATTAAAATTAAAGAAATTGTTGCTGTTGCTTCCCATGGTATTCTAGTGCTTAATTTTTCGTCGATAGATGGATTCAAGTGGGAATCCATAGCATTGCATATATAAACTATAGTATTCCCACTTGAGGTGCGCCATCTATCGACGAAAAACTGAGCTCTAGAATACCTTGGGAAGCAACAACAACCATTTCCACCATTTGAATTGTTGTTGTTGCTTCCCATGGTATTCTCGAGCTTAGTTTTTCGTCGATAGATAGCGCACCTCAGATGGTAGTACTATAGTTTATATATACAATGACCATAGTTTATATTATGTATATGCAATGATTGAATGCGAAGCAGCTTATTACTATTTCCCCAAACTTGAGCTCACTTTGATTTTTCTTTTGTTATTGCTTATTTTCTAAAATATGTACATCAATATGCAAATTTATAAAATCACATGTTTTTACGCCTCCGACTGAATTAATGGTGAATAAATTGCACTTATTTTATTTTGACAAGCCATAGAAACAACCAAAAATTTACTTTATGAATTTCTTAAACAAAATGCTCTCGAAAAATGAAATTATTTTGTAGTTTGGCATTAGGCGCTTAAACTTCAAAAACATAAAGGGAAAGGTAGGAGTAACTACCTATTTATCTACATGTTTTATTTTACTTGATGTCCGCCATCGTTAAAAGTTGTAATCGAATTGCGAAAAATAGAATGTATAGATATATCAATATGATTTTTATATGCCAAATTTAATAATGAAGCAATTTAACTTACCCAATTCCGCAATAAATTATTCTAAATATGTAGGTATATGCGTCGAAAATCAGAACTCAATAATTAGAAAACACTGTTGACACACATGTATAACCTACATTATATACCTTCAATAATTATTTAAATTATTATATATTTTACGCTGCTTTTCCCAACACACAAAACATGCTCAAACTATTTAATTATTTCATTTAACACACTTAATTCATTTTTTTTTATATCGTAGGTACCTATAATTCCGATTATTAAAAATAACGAACACGGCACAACGTACGCGACGCGGAGCGATGGTTTTTACCAATCGCACATGTAACGGTTTAATACGAACGAAAATAAACAACGCCATGACAAAAGTGTCTTCGACGCTCGCAAAATACATATTAGTGCAAAAAAAAAACACTCATTTTAAAGCAAAAAAATGCACTTTAAATCAGTCAACGCGAAGCTTACCACACTCTTACAAATTTAGGAATTCGTTTATTCTTTTTGAAAATATAATTTTATTCGTAGCAATATTATGTTAGGTGGTCCCTCGATAATGTGAACTAATTAAAACAAGGCGTTTTCGGATTTTAGAGGTGTTCACATTACTGGAACATTTTCTTCGGTTCTTATTAAGAGTTTGAAATAACTCGTATCCATTTATTACAAACAAAATTACGGGTAAAGCACAGTTTCAACATTTATCAGAAAAAAAACACATTTACCTATGTAGGCTAAGACGAATATCAAAACTATCAAGAAAAAAAAATATGTATGTGTAGGTAGGTATACAAAATTTCCAAAGGAATTCACATTTAAGAGTTCCAAAATTTCGGAAGTTCACATTATAAAGATGGCAATGTTAAGTTTTGGCGATTCACATTTTGGAGAAATTCGCATTATCGGTGATTCACATTATCGAGAGACTACTGTATATAATTACACAGAAATAAAACTGTTAGAACCGATCGCGAATGTTAGGCCCCGACTTACTATTACTACACTACCGACTTTTGACACTAGAATGTAGAAAGGTTTTGTTGTTTGTTGTTTGTTGGGGTCGCGTTCTTCTTTCAACCAAATCCTTACCTACTACATTAACATTTTATCAGCGTTCACTGAAGAACAAGACAACAAATTATTATTATGAGATGGTTTTCAACTGTCTTGTAAAAACTTTCGGACGCAGCTGGATGACGGACGAGACAGTAAAACCATATTTTCAATTAACTTGACTCGATATTTTAATTGTTTTCCTCATAATAAGCACAAAAAAAAAACAACTCGATTTCCGATTTATTTTTCATAAACGGCTTATTTAAAAAAACGACTCTTATTCAAGACTTGTAATCTGTTGTAGTTTGTAAGTTGTAAGCGAGGAGCTTTCAAAAACACATACCTTTCGACTACATCTGCTTCCAAATTAAAGGAAAGCCACTGCAATTGTATTTATAATGTATAGGTAGTACTCGCAATAAGGGGAACCTTTGGTGCGCCATCTATGGACGAAGATCACAAGTACTTAATTGGTGTGTTAGGAGTGGTTTTTGTCTAGATTGCCATTGGAAGCAAAAACAACATTAGAAGACATTTGATGTAAAGTAGATAAGACAACTAGCGCCGCCATTGCCTAAGTTCAGAACTAGAGAAACATGTTCCATGAAATATAAAAATGTATATATACAATTGCCACTGCTACAGCTTCATTCTTAACCGAAAGTAAAGAAAGTAGCTGTAGTACCTTCGTTATTTCAAAAAAGAAAAAAGTAGCTAACTGAAGCAGCATGGACGGTGTAGCACTGAACTCAAACAAGAATCTTGTTTGACATTTCGTTTTTTTTATTATTATTGAAATGTCAAAAATGCAGTGCAGCACGTTCGTGAGTTAAGTCGATTTGTACTTGGATACTTTTGTGCTAAGCTGCAACTTCATATTGTAGCCGTGCAAAACAAATAACGTAAATTTTTACTTTCACAATCTTACTTAGGTAAGTACTACAGCTGTAGCTACACCACTGTGCCCGACAGTGGATAACATAGTAATTGTATATATAAACTATAGTATTACCACTTGATGTGCGCCATCTATCGACGAAAAACTAAGCTGTAGAATACCATGTGAATGCCACAACAACAATGAAAATGGTGGAAATTGTTGTTGTTACTTCCCATGGTATTCTAGAGCTTAGTTTTTCGTCGATAGATGGCGCACCTCAAGTGGTAATACTATAGTTTATAACGGGTGATTTTTTAGCTGGTTTGGTTTTGGCAACACTGGTTTTGACAGCTGACGTGTGTTTAGTACCTTGTGTCACTGTCAAACAGCTTCAGTTTGGTTTGCAATTTAACCATGGATCGTCTTACAAATGAACAACGCTTGAAAATTATTGAATTTTACTATCAAAATTCGTGCTCGGTTCGAAATGTTCAAATTGTTCAAATTGTGTTCAGCGATGAGGCTCATTTTTGGTTGAATGGGTACGTAAATAAGCAAAATTGCCGCATTTGGAGTGAAGATCAGCCAGAAGCATTGCAACAGCTACCAATGCATCCCGAAAAAGCCACTGTTTGGTGCGGTTTATGGGCCGGCGGCATTATTGGGCCATATTTCTTCAAAGATGATGCGAATCGCAGCGTTATTGTCAATGGTGAACGCTACCGAGCGATGATAGCAAACTTTTTTTTGCCCGAAATGGAAGTTCTTGACTTGCATGATATGTGGTTTCAACAAGACGGTGCCACATGCCACACAGCACGCGAAACAATGGCGCAATTGCGAGGCGAGTTTGGTGAACAGTTAATTTCACGTTTCGGGCCGGTCAATTGGCCGCCTAGATCGTGCGATTTGACACCATTAGACTATTTTTTGTGGGAGTATGTCAAGGCTAATGTCTATAGGGACAAGCCCGCTTCGATTGACGCACTGGAAGCCAACATCCATGCATTCATTCGTGAGATACCGGCCGATATGTGTGAAAGAGTATGCCAAAATTGGACTCAGCGGATGGGCTACCTGAGACGCAGCCGCGGTCAACATTTGCATGAAATTATCTTTAAACATTAAATTGTAAGGTTCAAACTATCGATTCAAATAAATATTTCATTCATTTTTTCGAATTGTTTGTGTTTTTTTTTTTTTTTTAAAGTTCTAAACCTCTTAAAAAATCACCCATTATATGCAATGGTATAGGAGTCTATCGGAGTATGCCACTTCGTTCCAGTAAAGTGCAGCTCCACCTAGCTGGTATTGTGTATGCAGTTCTCCTTTTCGTCTTTTTTGATTTTGTCATAACTCCTAACTGTGTTTTGGTCGAATCGAGCTTATTCTGAGCAGTTAAATAGTTTTAAGCAAATTAAAAATAATGAAGTGTACTATAACGTGCTGTAGCTTAAGTGCAGTTCAATATAATTGCAAAAAGTGCAAAAATAGCAGTGCAGTTCTGCCTAGTGCGGTCTTGCCTTAACTCTCCCAAGCAAACAACAACAGCTAAATTGTTGCTGTCAATGAAAGAGTGTTCGGAAAATGAGACTTTCAGTCTGTAATTTCTAAACTTGATTTGAAAAATATAAGTAAATCATTTTCATTAATAGTTTTTTAAAAAGAGGTAGAAATGCTGACATTTCTTTAAGTCTCCGTCGATATGATGGACGGAGTGAATTTATGGCTCCGTTTTTCGACAGGCTGATGACTTAATGTTCAGTGTGAACGCCTTACTCGTTATTATACCTACGAATAGATACATAGATACTATAAGAGCATTCATTTTTTTGACAATTATTATTGTATGAAGCTGGAACTAGACAAGCAATCCATACATAATAGGTCCATGACTATAGGTTATAAATACAATGTTAAGCAATGGAATGTCAATTTGAAACTTTTATAGGGTTTTCACACCGAGCCGAAAACCCGGTTTTCGGCTAAAAGTTTACGAAAACCTGAAAATCATTCACACTGGACTTTTCAAGTTTTCGTTTGACATTTCACTTCATTTTTACAACAACTGACTATCAAATTTCGAAATGAAAATATTTTCGGCTGCTATGATTGATTTTTTGTTTGTTTGACGTTTATGCGCTTTTTAGGTGAGTTTGGAAAGAATCACAAGAAACTTAGGTGTGTTCTGAAAGAATCACAACAAATTTAGGCGTGTTCTGAGAGAATCGCAACAAACTTAGGTGTGTTTACTTTGTATTCCAACAAGTTTTCGACAGGTTTTATATAAAACTAGTTGTTTTCGAAAACTTGTGTTTAGCAAAAATGTATGGTAAAACTTGTGTTTTCGTTCAGGTTTTGGGGGCTTTCAACGAAAACCGTGTTTTCAGCTCGGTGTGAAAACTCTTTTACATTATGAGTAGGAACTTTGTTTGTAGAGCCCTGAAGTCGCCCTGGTTTCGCCACAATTCGTTTTTTTTTACGTCATAACGTCTTAGAAATCGATGAACTTCGGCTGCACGCACTAAAAATTGTCACGTTCCGTAATTTTCACGTTCCGTAGAAAGGTTATCACGTTAAATTATCGTACGTAAACCGACTTTACAGACAACTTTTTTTTATAAAACCTCAACTGCTTTAACGAGAAAATTTTCTGTTTTTTGATACCTGGGGTCGCCCTGAAGGCGATTTTGGAATTTAGCTGAGGCGAGGTGAGGCATTATAATAAACTATTGTATTACCACTCGAGGTGCGCCATCTATCGAAGAAAAACTAAGCTCTAGAATTTTTCCTTCTGTTTTTTATTTTGTATTTAATTTTTTCAAAAGCAACTAAAAGAAATTCAAGTGAATGAATTTATTTTAATAAAAGTATGTAAATCAAAATTAAACAAATAGGTATAAAGCAAACTGGAAACTGTTCATTTTGTGCGTTGTTCTTGAGGCAAGAAAACCTTGGACGACATAGTGTATACGGTTCCAAAAATAAATCTAGTGATTAGAAGATGACCTTCAAAGATGAAGATGATCGACTTCTTGACGATTACGATGAAGTGAAAGAAAATTATGATGTTAAGTTTCATCCATCAATGGAGTAAACCCTTTGGAAAAAAGATAATAACATAAAGGGCTACTTCTAAGACGTAGTTTCTTCGTATTCGGAAAAATAGATTTGTACTCATTAAATAACGAAAGGGTCATTGCTCATTGTTGAGGCATCTCTCGTTGTTCCTGAGTAAACTAAGCGTTCCACACAAAGAAAGCGCATGAATCCATACAAAATTCAAGTACATTTTTGTTTAATTGTCAAATTTCACTTCTGACAGAACTCACATTTCTGCCCGATGAAATTCTAGGGCTTAATTCGACAGGAAGGGGAAATTTTTGATTTCCTCGTAAGCTATAAGAATTCGCGTATAAATGTGCGTTTTTATTTTTGTAAGTTTTTCTTTCAACTTACAGAGCCGTTTACATTAGTAATTTTTTCAGAAGCTGATTAATGAGTAACTTTCGTAAGTAAAACTTACATGTGTAATCTTAGCCTTGAACTACCCAATTTGTGTGTTATCGAACAAGATTTAGTTGAAGTTCGTATGTATTCAAGTATTCATATACAGGGTGATTTTCATACGGAGTGACAAAAAGCTAGGGCGTGTAGGTTGGATCGAGACAAGTCAAAAAATCGTAACAGGGGGTGTATCTGGATTCCTTTTAGTTTAGACTTTAGAGTAATAACTGATTATAAATCAATTATTTCAATGTTTTAGTGTTTCAACGGATGTTTTCAAGTGTTTTGAAGTGGTTTAAAGTGAAGCACAGACGTATAATAACAGAAATTTGGTTGTAATTGCAATTTTTCCATTATATTATTCATGTTTTTTTCAAGATTTGAGAATGGGATTACGTTAGAACATGGTGTCGTCAAAGTAATATGACATAGTTATTTTAACGTCAAAATTTCTTGGTTTAAAAAAAAATTCAAAACAGATAAATCATCCACCCACTTGAGTAAATATTTTTCACCGCATCTATTATCTTGCCGACACCGGTAACTGTTTTGCTAGATACCTTATTGAAACGGAAATTTACCTTACTTCTGGAATTAAAAACATTTATTGTTCTAGAAGCAGTAGCTAGAAGTTAATTTTAAGAAGACTGACAAGGAACACAAGTTATCAGTTGTTAAACCTTACACTTGCAATCGGAAGAGTTATAATTTTATCTAGAAAAAACTTGTCAAGTCTATAATCTTATTCTTTTGTAAGTCACAGCTCGCAGGTTATTGAACGGAAGGTTTCAGACACGTTGATAAAAGCGGATGATTTTTGACAAAAGAGTGTAAGGCCTAATGGCCTGTTTGCTTATCATAAAAAAAATGTTCAATCAATCGAAGTTAAATATACTTTTTGAGATAAGATAAAATTGTGTATAATATTTTTGTTGTTGTTTTCGATAAAATAAAAATAAATCGTTCCCTGAATTGCAATTCCATTAAACACTTAGGTAGTAGAGTCGATATCAATAGAATGAAAGAACATATTTTAAAAACTTCAGGTATAGGTCTCAGGAGAAGAGTATCTGCATTGGAGTTCTACAAAAGATACAAAAACTCAAACAAGATATCATTAATGGTTTGAACTTGTATGTTTTCTATAGATTGGACAAAATTGATTGCTTTTTTCTGTATGCATTTCAAGTATGCTTTTATTGTGAAGCGTTTTTTCCGATAGACTTGAGTTTTGTATCAGCTAATAACTGACTACCATATTTCTACCACATATAGATACAAAGATACAAAAGATTTATTTTTTAAAAATATTATTGCTTAAATTATTCTTTTTTAACTGAACGAATTTTAATTTTTTTCCAGACACCATCGAACCAAAGAACTCGCTTTCAAATAATGTAAACAAATGAAATAAATTCCCACATTAAATTTTAACCTGTAGAAAGGAATTCCTAGTCCTTCCAAAATAAAATATTAGTTCCAATAAACAAACTCGTTGGACAAACAAAGTTCTAGAATCTTATAAAATCTCCCCCTAACCTTAAGAATATGACGGCAAATGCTGATTACCGATTGCTTGGAAGGCCAGTTGGCGACGGTAAGATATAGTTTTATAGTTTGAAACTTTTTGATTTGACAAATTTTGTATCTTTATAGGCTATCGGACTCTGACCAATCGCCGATCTCTAGTCTGTCTGATAGTTGGCCTAGTCGTTGGGTTTTGTTTTGCTGAACTGTTCCTTCTATCCACGCCCCAACGTCCAGAGTGGATGTTATACGCTGGACATGAGGTTGGCAATGTTAATGACCCCCATAATAGCCATGATATGCTCGAGTTGAGCGGTCCTGAAGGAGAAATCGGAACCCATACTCATTCCAATGAAAATAACTCCATAGCCACTCAGCTGTATAATGAAGTTCGGGTGCTGTGCTGGGTCATGACACAACCAAATAACCACAAAAAGAAGGCGAAACATGTTCAACGGACCTGGGGTCATCGTTGTAATAAGGTTGTATTTATGAGTTCCAAAGATGATCCCGAGCTAGGAGCTGTGGCGTTACCAGTTTCCGAAGGACGAAATAATCTTTGGGCCAAGACTAAAGAGGCTTTTAAGTATGTCTATGAAAATCACTACGACGAAGCTGATTGGTTTATGAAAGCCGATGATGACACTTATGTGATTGTTGAAAATTTACGACACATGCTGTATCCGTATTCCCCAGAAGAACCAATTTACTTTGGTTGTAAATTCAAGCCTTATGTGAAGCAGGTTGGTATTATAATACAGGAATTTATTTAAAGATTTTTTTTTTCAACGATATCATGTTTGTCTTTTAGGGCTACATGTCTGGTGGAGCTGGATATGTTCTCAGCAAGGAAGCTTTGCGGTTGTTTGTTGAGAAAGCTCTCAGAGATCCTGCTCTCTGTAGGTCTGATAATGAAGGTGCTGAGGATGTAGAGATGGGCAAATGTATGCAGAATGTTGGTGTTTTTGCTGGTGATTCGCGAGATACAAACGGTCGGGGGAGATTCTTCCCTTTTGTGCCAGAACATCATTTGATACCGGGCCACGTGGATAAGAGTTTCTGGTACTGGCAGTATATTTTTTATAAGACTGACGAGGTGAGTTAACATTAGCTTTGAAGGTATTATGTAAGCTACATATTTGTTTTTGTATAAAACGGTGACTGAAAACCACAAGCACCTGTCCATTAGAATAGGAGGGACCTCGAATTTACCGACAAACTGCCACCAAAAATGCTCTTTTCTTGGCATGATTTACACTTGAAGAATTTTGACTAAGGTGGAATTAGGAATTACACCCAATCATTAAATGTGGCATTCTGGTTGTCTGTACGCCCACCAGTGCTATACAAGAAGCCTAAAACCTAATTTTTTTTTTACAAAAATGTATCTATATCTTCATTTCCTTTAAAGGCTGCTATTGATGATATTAAAAACCTGACGAAAATATAGTCTTGAACTGTCTCTGTTCAAGAGGTTTTTTGCACCTCAAAAAAATATATTCAACAATTCAAATGCATTTGAGCGGAGGGCGCAGTTAGCATAGAGTTCAGTAGGTTTCAAAATGATGATCCAAGGGAGGGTTACTTATATAAAGTTGGGTATCAAACTGTAAATTTTCATGTTTCTTATTAAGGCTTTGTTTGTTGAGTAGTGAAGTCGCTCTGGGGTAACTGCAAATTGTTTTATGAAAAGCGTCAACGAAACATTTTTGTTGTCTCTGTCGCTCTAGAAACTTTGCAGGAGCGAGTAGAAGTAAAAAATCAGCTGTTGAATTGAAGTTTATTATATAGTGTCAAGCATTTTTTGCAGGATCACGCCTTCTATGTGATTTTTATTTTCCATTTTTGAAATATTTTGTTGTTGTCTTTTTTTAAACTTTTAATCTGAAACAACTCAAAAAAAAAAAAAAAATATGAATCTAACGTTTAACTGTAATTTTATTTCCAGGGGCTCGATTGTTGTTCGGATAACGCTGTGTCCTTCCATTACGTTTCACCAAATCAAATGTACGTTCTTGACTACCTAATATACCATCTCCGGCCCTATGGTATAGTTAACACCCCAGATGTCCTGCCACAAAAGATCTCTAGAGCGGAATACCTAGGTCAAGGACAGCCTAAAACGCAAACTAAATCCGATGCTAAAACAACAAAACTATAGTTACGCTCAAACATATAACCTCAAAAGCATTGCAAAGACGATCACTATCATGTGTTCAATTATAAAAGCAAAAATTGAAAAAAAACATACACACACACTTTAAGACATTTTTTTGTAAATTTAAAATACAAAATATCCAAACGACTAAAATAAAATCAAAGACTTAAATTAAAAAATAATTATAGTAATTATTAAAATTTGTAATATAAAAATAATATTTCTTAAAATCTTGTCTCAGTGGTTCGCTTTCCTTCTTTCTTTTTATTCATAAAATTATGAAATTTCAAAAATTATAAATGATAAAAAAATATTTGTTATACAACAATTTAATGAATAAGAAAAAAAATCTAATTGTGAATTTAAATCTATTGTATACCTTCTCCTATAAAATATAAATAAATATGTTGTGTTATTTATAAACCTTAACCAAAATCGGTTTGCCATTTTATTAATAATATTTTATAATTTAAAAAATATAAATATTTTTAGATATTAAATTTAGTTTTTAAGTTTGACTGTAAATTTTCGCACTTAGAATATGTATGTATATGTTTTTGATTTTGCAATTCGTTATAAAATTTGTTAATAAAAAAAGGGTATAGTTATAAAATAAGGTTCTTGTAAAGTTCTGTATACCAAAGAATGAGAGAAATAAAATTATTCCAAATATGAAGAATCGTTCATCTAAAGATGATATTTTAAGTAGGTTTAATTTTTAAGCATTTCTATTTTATTTTGAAAATAAAAACAATTGCCACAATATTTTATTAAAAAAAAACTTAACATTTAAGACGTTTAATAAAAAATTTAAATTGTCTGTGAATCTTAATATTCTTTTATTAATTTGAAATCCTTTAGAAGTATTATAACTTTAAGATTCATGACTGTAAATCTCAACAAACTTCTAAGAGAAGTGTCAAACATACAAAATTCAACATTTTTTGTAAGCTTTCAGGATTTGAGGGGTATTGAAGAGTAAAACACTAACACATGCCCTTACATGAAACTCGATTGTCTCTTAATATTTTAGAAACAGCTTGATTTTAATTTTTAAATATACATAGTAGATTCTTTGTTGCAGATTTTTGAGACTGGTTTTCCGTCCTTATATTTGAAAGCCCTTACAATATTTTATTCTCCGTTAATAAAATTCAATCCGCCTATCAGATAACGATGAGTGGATACAAGCTTCCCTGATATAAAAGCTGGAATCCTTCCCTTTGTATGCACTGCAAGACTTATCATTTACGAATCTTTTAAAATTCTACGTTGACTCAAAGCAATAAGCTTTAAAAAGTTGGTGACACATTTTTTTAATTGGACAACCTGCTTATAGGGTTTTCACACTGGACCAAAAACTCAGAAAGTTTACGAAACCTAGTTGGAGCATTCACACTAAAGGTAGTTCCACACTATCCCACAGTGTAGTACGACATGTCAAAAAAAAGTGTGAAGGAATGTGTGATGGTTTTACATTCAATCCTAAAAAAATATTTCAGATCTAAACACATGTCAAATCGTATGAGATCTGCGCTGTCATATTCTGTTTCCACACTATTATACATCTGTTTCATCACACATTTTTGACATGTCGTATTACACTGTGGGATAGTGTGGAACTACCTTAACTAGGTTTTGTTTGACGTTTCATGAAGATGTGAGTGTATAAAGGTACTTTTTCCAAAAAATCCCTTGACATTTAGTGAAAATCCCACTCAAATAAGAAATACACCTCGCTTTTTCTCTCTTGTCGGTAAAAATCCCATACTCTGAGAACACTACACTGTTTTATCGACGAGTTGATGGTGCCAAAAGATCAGTTTGTTTTCACATACTTGCGATTGCAAGTAGGTTTTGAGGAGATTTATCAAAAACTACTAGTTTATGAAAGAGAAAAATGTATGGGAAACCTTGTGGTTTTGGTGTAGGTAACCGAGTTTTTGAACCCGTGTGAAAAGCCTATACCTTACGTTATATAAGATTTTCGACTCAGACATCTTTTAAACCCTTTACAAACCTGCCAAATTTTACGAATGCACGATACCTGTAGAATAGTACACATATCTACTAAATAACTTTATTTAGGGTGTGTTTAGTCACCATGACCATTCGGCAAAATTTTAAATACACCACTTGATGATTTTGATAGCTATTCAGTGAAATGTATTAATAGCTTCTACACAACAATGGTTGAGCACAAGGTAAGCCGTATTAAAATGTTCATCCGAGGATGAAGAACTGTTTTGCAACTATTGTCTCACACCAGGCTATAGACAGGGGGATTATTCCGAAATTTGCCGGGGATCGTATTAAAAGCGATATCTCGTCTTCGACCGTCTTCGCTTTTGGGTATTATCAAATGCGAACAGGGCGTAAATATTCTTTCCACTGCCTTCCACTTTTTCCAAATGATCTTTCCACTTTCTTTCCAGAACTCCATTTTTTTTTTCAAACATTTGACAACTGTTTCCCGCCATCAATTATCTATTTTATCGTTTTTGAAAAGATATAGGCAATTGTTTGCGTTTAAATTTTTAAATTATAAATAATTAATTTAATAATGTATTTTACAAAACATATATTTTTTGTATGGCCCACCTCCTTTTCCGTGAATGGCTTTCTGATTTTGTCGAAGTTTTGATTTGATGTGGTATCCTTCCATACCTAAAGTACAAATTAAATTTGGACTTATACAAATTAATGATAGTCATTTGTCATTTGATTGTATTGCACTTACTTTTTTCCATCCATCCCTTGATTTAATAGGATGACCAAGACCATTTAAAACATTTGTATAATGCCTTCCCAAATAACACTCTTTGCTTTGTATTCGGGTGCATTTATATACCCTTAGCAAGTCCACTGTTCTCTTTGAGAAACTCAACGAGTGCAGAAAACTGTTGAGCGGTAGTATGTTTTTGACTCCTTTGTCTACGAAAAAAAAATCACAAAAAATACTAAATTCAACTAAAAAATCATTTTTAATACACAATTGAAGGTTTAAGTAACTTAAATCTTCTTGGTTTTATTAAATATTTACATTTTTTAAGATCACACAAGCAATCCGATAGCAATCCGTCACCTTAATACCTATCGCTTTCATTTTCAATAGAAAAATGACATTGGAAAGTGCTTTCGCTCTACTTTTGGTCGAATGGAAAGCGATTCGTGTTTGGATTTTGGAAATATGAAAATACAAATCCGACTTCCAAAGCGATCCGCCGCGCATTCTGGAATAGGCCCCTAGTTCTTAAAAGCCAGGCCATTGAAAAAGGGTCGATACCATGCAACGATGCAACCTGAGCTATAAATGAAAAATCTCAAAATGTTGCTTAGATTTTTTTTAATGTATTCTCTTTGTGTTTTTACAATGTAATCTCTTAAAAACCATGGAAGAAAGGGTCCGTCGAACGGGTAAAGCATTCTTGTAGTGCGGCTAAAACAGACTCTCTATACTTAACAGTACGTCCGAAGTTAGGATCTAGGGTGAATTTATGGGCATTCCTAGCGATGCGAGCGTTATGGGAGAATCGCTTAAGGAGAGGAATACATCTGGCTATTTCGCTGGAGCATTATTCATAGAAATAGCGATAAAATAAGGTTAGGCAAGAAACATTACGGCGATGTTCGAGTGAAACAAATGTTTCTGTAATGGTTCTTTCACCTATATGTCTTAAGGCTCTTTTTTGAATCCTATCCAGAAAGCACAAATTAGTGCCAGGAGCACCTGCCCAGATATGAGAATTATACCCAATCTTCAGAAGGGAAAATATTTCTTACATCGATATAAGAAACCTAAGCATTTTGCGGCATTTTTGGCGACGTCAAATATGTGATCGTTCCATAAATTGTGGTTTGTGATACACATTCCTAGGACGCAAAGCTGTACGGTTTCATTGTCCCCTAATGGACAATGGAAAATTATGCCTTAACGACAGAAGACAATATTGAGTTTTTGAAGCATTTAATTCCACACGGTCGGTAGTTCCCCATTGTAAAATGCTGTCAAGATCGGAATTTAATGAACTTGACACACGATGCCGTTGCAGTTCCACATCTGAAGAACATGGATGTGAATCTGGAAACGAACATGAGAAGCTCAGAGTACTATCATCAGCAAAACAATTAAGTGGATTGGAAGTATTAGACAAGAGATCTTTAATAAAGAGAAGAAAGAGAGTCGGAGACAGAACGGAGCCTTGGGGCACACCAGCATTTATTTTATAGGTAGCAGACTGAAAACCATCCATCAGAACAACGCGAATTGAACGTTTCGAAAGGTAGTTTCTAATCCATCGAAGAAGGGGTTTACCGATACCAAATGCACGCATTTTCGAAAAGAGAGCCTCATGCCAGACCCTATCAAATGCTTTTGAAATATCGAGCGCAATAATTCAACATTCTCCAAAATAATATAAAGACTTGTTCCACTTATACACATCATAACACCAGTGGACCTATTGCTTCGAAAACCGTACTGTCGGTCATCAAGAAGTTTCCGTTTTTCAAGATATTTATATCTTTATCTAAAAGCTTATCAGAGTTTCCATGTAAAGAAGGGATGTAAGTGCAATTGGTCGGTAGTTTGAGGGAGATGAAGATAAATCTTTTTCGGAACGGGATAGACAAATGCTATTTTTCATCCACTCTGAAACAGACCTATAGAGTAGGACAAAAGCTTACGTAGTGGTTTTGCCATCGTGGAAGAACACCTCTTCAAAATTATGGTTGATGATGCCAAACTCTATCAAAAACTTTTGAAATATCAAACGCAACAATCTCATGTATTTCCTTCAAAACAATAATAACTATGATTTCCACTGTTCGGTAAGATAAATCATCTTTTCAACAGTGGACCTATTGCTACGAAAACCGTACTGCCGGTTTCCGTTTCTCAAGAAATTTCTTCATATTATAGTTTATCAGGGTTTCCATGACCTTGGAAAGAAGGGACGTAAGTGCGATGGGCCGGTGGCTTAGGAAGGTAAAGAAACGCCTTTTGTATAATTATACGGGCTGAGCAATTGCTGGTTCTTTTCATTCGGAAACCGAGCTGCAGAAAACGATAGATTGAAAAGTGGAAGGACAACTCTTCAGAAAAATGGGAGATCTAATACTGGGCTGAATGTATTGAATGGATCAAATTTTATTTGATGTACTGAGCAAAATGCTCGTTAATATATTTTGTTTGTGAGATTTAAGACATTTTAGTGCTCATAAGTCACAATTTAAAAGATATAAAAGAAGGGAGCTAGCTATTGAAATAGTTGTAATATACCACTAGGCAGAATTACATATTACCATCAAATATTTCCAGGTAAATTTTAATATGCCTTACCCTACTCTGCACTCTACTTAAGTGGCCCAACATATTTGCCTCTCCGTCATAACCTTGGCCGACACACTTCTTCATGTCTAGATGTTCCTGCAATATGGTTTTTGTCAGGTTTTCAAAAGTTTTATCATCAACAGGAATATGAGCAAGACTTCGTTATGGATATCTGGGCTTAAATAGGTATGTTGTATTTTTTTGAACTGGTTACGAAGTGGTGTTTTAAATTCGTTCCCCCAGATTCAATTCTAAAAGCGGGAGTGCTTTTAAGTTTCCATCGTTTTTTGTAGGTTGAGCTAAAGATATAGCTAGGTCCCCACTATCGTTATGTAATATTCTTTTAACGTAAGCTTCTATTCTGCACAAAAGAGAATAGTTTGGAAAATCGGTCTTACTGCAGCTCTATTTTCTGCTATTTATTTTGCGCTGACCATTAAATTGGGAAGCAATATCTTTTTGTTTTCCAACACATATATTTCTGTTATCAAAATGGTTTTTGTAACTTTATCCGTCCTAATAGATGCGTGTATGTATATAGATACCATTTGCATACAAATGTCATTTTTATTAATCCAATTATGTTCAAGTAGAAGCTCGTACCACTCCATACAAAGAATAAGCGCAGATCTTGTGGCAGTATAGTTCCGCTGAAAAGCAGTTTGGTCTAACGGGACTGTGGAAAATTGCCATCCTAATGTAGGGATAAGTATTAAGAATATATCTAACTTATCTTATGCAATATGTAAATATATTTAAATTTCTGTCTAATAGTTCCATTATAAGCGTACTGTTACAATATATTCCTTAAAACTAAAGTCTTTGAAGTCATATAACATACAATATTTAAAATCACCAATTTTTTTTTTTCAAATGATTATTATAAACTATTTTCTGAAGTTTCATTTCGCCATCTAGCAATAAGTTTATCCATATCATATTTAGCTACCAATGTATCGGTTTTATAAGATACACCAAACGGTCGCAAGTGATATATCAGATAGTCCAACATATAAAAAGTATCCGGATGAATGTAATGGAATGAAATCGCATGATCCGAACAACAATTGACACCCTGTTGTGATAAATAAAAATAAAATTTTATTTCAATCTGACATTTCAATAAGATTCAAGAACTTACATCCTCTGTAGCATAAAATATGTATCTCCAATACCAATGACTTTTATCCCTTGCAATTATATGTGACTGTGGTCCAGATGGGAAAAATCGTCCTCGTTTATCTTCATCTCTGGAATCTCCAGCTGCAACCCCGACATTTTGAAGGCAGAATCCCATTTCCATATCTTCAGAGCCCCCATGATTCTGGCGGCATATTGTTTTATTCGGATAAGCCAACTCCACGAATCGTCGCAAGGCTTCACGACTCAGAACATAACCAGCACCACCTGACATGTAGCCCTTGATTAAAATAAATGTTTATTATTTTATCATTTGCGATGTAAAATCTTAAATTTTTAATTCACCTGTCGAACGTGAGGTCTAAATTTGCAGCCAAAGTACACGGGCGAATCTGTTGAGTAGGGATGTAGAAAGGCACGGAGATTTTCAGCTATCACGTATCTAAGAAAAAGTGAGAAGTAAATTTTAAGAACTTGCTTTTTAAAAATAACAAAAATTTGAAAATAACAAGTTACATGTGGCTATGGCTAGGCTATTTGGAATAGACATTTTTATGAGTCATATATCGTTGAAAAGGTATTTTTGCGTAGATCAATATTGCTTATAAGGTGTCAAGTCTCAATTCACTGGGGGAAAAAAGTTATAGACATAAATTCAGAACAGAGTAAGATAAATAAAATAGACATATTATATGTTTACAAAATAAACAATAGCTAGTTTTTGTAATATAAGCTTTTTATGTATTTTTACTTAACCGAGCCATAACTTTTTTCACACAGTGAATTGAGACTTGCTTCCATATAAGCATTTGATCTACGCAAAAATACCTTTTCAACGATATTTGACTCATCGTTATTGGTCTGTATTCCAGCTCCCAGCTCCCATACAAAAATTGCCATTCTCCTTTGAAAAAAAAGTACACCATTTTATTTCTTAAATAAATTTGAATTTGACCGTTACGTTAAAGCTTATTTTTCTCAAAACCGGCTCTAATGACTTTGATTAAAAAAATCAGTGTTGCTTTTTAGGTACGACCAATCATAATGGCTGAAAAAAAAGTTTTAAAAAATGTCTAAGAACGGTACTTTCCATAGGACGGTTTTTTTGCTTTCCGTTATCTCGAAAACGACTGAACCGATTCTTTCGAAATTTCACCCATATGTAGGCGTAGGTAGCTTACTTTGTACTACGTACCAACATTTTTAAAAAATATTTTTTTATATTTTTAAAAGCATTTAAAAAAAAATTAAATTAATATTTTGAAAACTGCTTATTAAATTTGTTTCTAAAAATTATAAATACATTTATTTGCTGAATACCTATGAACTGGAGTTTTTGAAATTTTTTTGAAATTCTTTTTCAAAAACTTTTTTTCTCAAAAACCGCTCCACAGATTTTTATAAATTTATTCTCATAAATTCAAATTTATCCAAGAAATAAAATGGCGTACTTTTTTTTCAGCTCAAATTAGTTTAAGTATTTATTTAAGAATTTTTAAAAATTTATTTTTATCAAAATATCAAGCGCCTAGACCACTGTCACACATTATTTCTATTGAAATCGGAAGAATAGTTTACGAGAAAACCTAGTTTGAAAAAAAAAACGTTTCTATGAATGGTACCGTTATAAGACAAATTTCGAAAAAAAATTTTTACTGAAAGATATATTTACTATCTTAAAAAAAATAGTATCCTGAAAGTTTTATCAAAATCGTTAGAGCCGTTTTCGAGAAAATCAAACTTCTTCTTCAATTTTGTATATGGCAGGTGCTGTTATTCTTGGGCTTAGAGCAAAAATTAAAAATACTTTCTGAGGGACGTCCAAATAAATGCAAAATACCAAATTAAAAACAAATCGGCCTAGCCGTTCAGGCTCTAGAGGTGCGAACAGACAGCCAAACAGACAGGTAGACTTCTTCATTGTATATATAAACTATAGTACTACCACTTGAGGTGCGCCATCTATCGACGAAAAACTAAGCTCTAGAATACCATGGGAAGCAACAACAACAATTAAAATGGTGGAAATTGTTGTTGTTGCTTCCCATGGTATTCTAGAGCTTAGTTTTTCGTCGATAGATGGTGCACCTCAAGTGGGAATACTATAGTTTATATATGCAATGACTTCTTTTATATCTTCTTCGTAATATCATATGTTATTCTTATCTCAAATTTTTTGTTTGTCCGAATCCATAATTATATACATACTATAATGTATTTATTTGAGTTTTGTTACTAAAAAAAAATGTTATATAAATATAACAGAACTTAAGATATACATATTTCAAAACCATTTTCGGAAAGTTTAATAAAAAAAATCCCTCAATCCCTTTGGTTTGCAATTTGCAATATTTTTGTCTTAGATTGATATTTGTTTTTGAAATTGTGTTGCAAACTTAGTTTGTAAGACAATTCCTAAGCTAATTTAAAAAGTTTAATTTTTTCTTAAATAATTTAGTTTTTTTAAATATGAGGCATGAAAGCAGCAATCAAAATCCAAATTTCCATTAAGCAAAATTACACTTCAGATCTCAGAGCATTCTAAATGATAAGAAGGGACCTTAATCAATTTGTTCGACTATTTACCTTCAAACTTTCATCGAAGTCTTAATAGTCGTGGAGGCATGCAAGTGGGAAAAACATCCCAATATCCAAGCATCCAAATGTATCTAACATACAAACTTACACACATGCAGGTATGTAAAGTAAATTATAAAAAGGGTTTTTGTCGCAAACCCTTTTTCGTCTTACCGGTACATTTTTTTTTTGAGAACGACAGTTCAGTTTGAAATAAAAAAAAATTGATTGATACATAGGTATCTTATTTATGATTTTCTTTTTGAATTCTGGGCTACCAGATGTCACTATTGGAATCAATAATACCATTCGGTGCATAACATAACCACACTATTCAAATCAAAATCTAAGATACCTTTTATCTACTCAAATACCTTGCAATATGGCTTATATAGGCTTATGTAGGAAGTCACTCCTTTGGAAAACCTAACCCATCCCCAAACTCAGTTATTTTCATAAAAAAAAAAAGATTACAAAATTCTCAATACATTACAAGCATTTCCATTGCACATTCACATGCACACCTTCTGCACACATAACCTGCTCTACCCATTTTTACTTGTTTTTTCTTTTTGTTTCATTAAGTCACGACAAATAGTTACTTATAAAAAAAAAAAAAAAAAAAAAACCAACTTGTGTACTCACGTATCATCATCGGCCTTGAGAAACCAATCTGCATCATTCCGATGGTGATCCCAAATGTACTTGAATGCCTCTCTCGTCTTGAACCACAAATTTTTCCTACCCTCACCAACAGGTAACTTGATCGTTCCTAGTTCTTCGTCTTCTGCCGAACTCATGAACAACAGCTTATTACATCTTGATCCCCAGGTCTTCTTAATGTGAATTGCCCTCTTCATATGGTTAGCCGGTCCTGTTAATATCCAACATAAAACTCGTGTCTCATTGTACAATCGTGTAGCAAGTGAGATATTTCTTGTGATGTTGTTGTTGTTGTTGCTGTTCGTCTTATGAGATGAAATTCCATTATCCACCACAACCAGATTGTTGGACTCGATTTCAGTTAAGTCATCTTCATCCTCTTCATACCGAGCACGTAAATTCCTCCTTCGCAATGCTATAACATCCAATGAATCATCATCACAATAATTTGGTGTCCACGATGTCATGTGCAGCAATTGTGACAGGCAAAAGCCCAGAATCATGCCAAACATAAAAACTATCAGAGTCTTCATGGTGTTGTGTCTATTATAGGCTTTTAAATACATACGAGAGCATACATAAACATATATGTACACACGAATGACATTGAGAGATCGAAATCGAAATCGAAATGATTTAAAAAAATAAATATCACTTAAAACTTTTATATCTCACTCAACAATAACAAGAAACCGCTCAAAATATGTATCTTCGAATCTCTTAAGAGTATCTTTTGCTAATATATAAGCCTAGATTTGGCACACTTTTGACTTGGCTTTGAATATTATAATAATAAGCCTTGAAATATAATCTAACGCAACGTACACCTATTTCGAGATCCAATTGACCAAACAATACTGTCAAGTAGTAAAGTTTGTAAAACACTGAAGATCACTCAAGCTTGACTCATCATCGTCACTATAAGCCATAGCCAATGCGAACACGCTGAGTATCGATGATCGATGGTAGCGATCGGGCGGGAGTTTTATGAACTCACAACAAAATAAACAACAACAACAATTTAAACTGGTATTTCAAACGTATAAACTATGATTGCAACCGAAACCGAACAAAATTAACACTCTTTGGGTTAAACATTCCCACTGAACACTCAAAGAGATACTGAGATACTTTTTGTATCTTCTTCGTGAACGTGATCAATGCTGTTGTTGCTATGTTTTTGTCGGCTATGGGGACGACTTTGACTGTATTTAAGCCGGTATCTTGGATTGAGAAGCTCTTTTTAAGGTTTTTATTGTTTACATTTTGGTATTCTCGGATTAAAGTTTTACTAAGATTCTTCTGAGAGCTGAAAATACATTTTGAGTGCCATTTTTGTGTCTTTTAAGTGGTGTTTAGTGGTTGAAAGAGAATTTGATTTGTTTGAAAGCGAGAGTGACGAAAAAAAACTCAAAAGTTTTTAAATTTTATAGACACTCAATTTTTTAGTAGTTTTTTGATTTTTTTTTTTTGTTGATAGTATTAGCGAAAGTTTAATTAAATAAATTAAGAAAACATGTATACTCTATGATAGGATTTAGCCTTGGCGGTTTAGAGAGAAGCGGTCATATTAACTCGATCATACTTGAGGTAGTTATGAATGATAAAAGTCTTAGGCTATGGAATTTTTTCGTATATACTTTGAGAACTACATATTATTGTTGTTTTTGATTGATTGTCACTCAAATTTTAAATTCTAGTCACGATGCATTGGAATAAAATAAAGAGACATTAGAAGAAATTCCATTGAAGCATACAAGATTGCGGGACTAGTCGTAGGCGGATGTGGTATCTGTGCAGGTGGGGTGATATGTGTTAGTTAGGAATAATCAGAAAGCAACCGCTTTATGAACTTGGTAGTAGCTCACAGAAGTTGTCATTTAAACCTTTATGCGATCGGAGATAAATTGATATGAGCAGACTTTTTGGACTTGTAGATTTTTTTTGTGCAAAGCAGGTAAATGTCAAGGCAGCACTAAGTTTTGGCATATACAAGTGATAAAAATGGCATTTCGACGAGCAAAGTAGTTCGGCAACATAATTAACTCTGGAATGTGCTGCTGTACTGAAACGCTGTTTTCCATTATCTTATTTGATGTTGTTGTCGTATTGCACATATAATCAATAGGCCAACAACTTCCTTGAGAAAACTGACTCAAGAAATACATTGCAGGCTGAGTTCCAAGTACTTCCATCTATAGTAATTGTAGACGATCAAATAAGCTTCTTACTATAGTGAAACGAAATAAGTTCATCTTTATCGAAGAAATAAACAGATTAAAAAGATGATTTGTTGGACAGATTTCAATTTGGAATTTTTTTTATTGCATACATTACTTTTATAAATATGAAATTTGTTAAGAATTGGTTCCGCCGTTTTTCAGAAAGTCGAAGGAAAAAATCCGTTGCTATAAGATTGGTTTTAACCACGAGAGATTTTCAAAATCGGACTTGGAGTGGTCATTGTACCTTACACCTTCTCATTATGTGATAGAGGGTTGCAAGTAGTGCAGTTCTAAAGAAGGAAATAGGAGGTTTTGTAAACACCTATAGTTTAAGTCACCAAGTTAAAAATCCTGCCCAATCGTCTTTATTTTCTTCTTCTTGCTTCCTGTTTTCCGGAAGTTGTTGTTGGCAGCAGCACTTAAACTGCTCCTGGAGCATTGTACGGCATACAGATCTTTTTATCTATCTGTGCTCGTACCACTATACCTCAGCTTTGAACACGACTGCAAATTCTGGGACTGAGCTTTGGTTTCCAACCCGCCTTGCACCTTGAGGAATCCAGCTCTACTTTCTTTGCTTGATGTCAATATCATAACGCAGAAAACAGTTGACCAAGACTTGCAACCTACTTGAGATGTTGGCTTTGGATAATTTATTCCACACTGGAAAAAGTATTATAACGCTAGTAGTGCTTTAAAAATATCCTAAATTCACAGATAAATATCGCCACTTTTGCTTGAGTTCTTGCATTTCAATAAACTTTGTTTCAACAGAACGGAGTCACAGTTTTAACTACTCTAAAAGGTGACTTGAACTTTTCAGTTCAGCGCACTTATCAGATTTTGTCCATTGCAATTTTTTCGTCCCAAGACCCTGGATAGCTAACAAAAATAATTTTCTAACCACCTTCCTCCAGATTTTTGGTTGAATGCTCAAAAAAGTTTAAGAAAACATTATAATGTGGGTTGTAAAGGCCACTATTTGTTCTATTCATTGCTTAAAACTGTAGAGACTTCATCTTCTAGTTCATTGTCCGCTTCGTGTTTTTAATTTGCAAACATGATTTTTCGACGGCTCAACCCACGTCTCAGAATTGGGGTCCTGATGGTGGCAAATGATGTCTTCTATCGCAATGTTGCTGTTCATCGAGTCAAGAGATTTTTTGCCTTTTGTTCCATCTATTTTATCATCAAAGCGAAAAACCCAATGCTACACCTTAACCTTGAAGATTTCGGATCCACACTTATATTGGTACGCAAAACATTTTTGTTTGATAAAATCCTGACTTCTTCCTTTTCAAGCGACCGTTCTTATATTCAGTTCTGTTCTGGCAATTAATACATCTCCAAGGATATCAGTTTGACGCCGGATTAATTCACCATTAATCTGCTAGTTGTATATACTCCTTGAATAGGAAATTGGTCCTTAGTTTCCACTTGGAAATGACTTTTCAGAATATGATGAATTTTAAGGCATAATAATATGCAAACTCGTCAATCATCCTACCTTTTTAATGAAATCCCTTCCTGTTCCTCGCGGTCTATCAAGAACACTTGATCTCAGCGGCGGATCTAGGTGCAAGGGGGGCCAAAAGTCGAATTTTGTGCCTACCACCATTTCATAATTTCATTACCATAGCAGCTTTGAATGTCTTTTTTTTTTGCTCTTCACTTTCAACCTATAACAAATGACAGTGGTTGTATGCCCTCCAAAGCCTGACGCCCGGGGAAAGTCCCCCCTTTTCTGTCCAGATCCGGCTCTGCTTGATCTTGTTTCTTTTTTCTGTATCCAAACGGAAATTCTTTGTAAATGCATTCCAGTTGTGTTAAATGTTAATTCCCTCCCTAGATGTACATATATACATCACATTGATATTAGGCAGAGACTCTGGCAGCACTTGGGGGCGCTGCGGTGATTATTTTTATCTCCCTTACTTTCTTCCAATAATAACTTTCTATCCTTTTCATTTAAAAAACAAAAAACCAAATTTTTTTTTCCAATTACTTACATAATAACTTTCTATCCTTTTCATTTAAAAAACAAAACAAAAATAATTTTTTCCAATTACTTTAATTTTTTTTCATTATACATATTTAATATTTAAATCTTTTAATTAATTTCATAAACTCATAAGAATAAGTTCCAACTTTGCATTAAATACTTGCTCGCCGCTACTGTATTGACCGTATGATATAAAACGCTCAACAATTCATTGCTTACTTTCAGGAGCTCTAGATGCTACTGTTAAAACAATTTACTTATTTTTAAAAGTAAATTTTTGACACAAAGCCCTGCGACCAATCTTATAGAATTACATTATCATCTATCATTAATCATTAAACACTCCTTTCGTACAAACATTATGTGTGATGTCAACCTTAACCTATATAAGGTTATACCATAATCGTGATTCGTGATGCTGAAAGACCTCTTATAATCCTCTATTTAAACATACCTCTTTGAAACTTGTCTACAACGTTCCACTTTCCGCATTCATCGTAAAAAAACAAACTAAACTCCATAAAAAAAAGTAATGGCAGCTTTATTGCTTCCCAAGTTTTTGTTAAACGTAATTTTTTTTGGTAGGCTATAGATGGTATGAAGGTATGTTCCTCTTTATTACTTCATTGCATTCTGATGTAATCACTTTAAAAATGAATAATTGAAAAATTTAATTTACTCAAAACCTATCTATCGCCTGCTAACGAGCATTAAATTACACACACAAAACAAAATCAATTGCTCTTCAATGAGCATCATAGGTGACGAAACCCTGAGGGAAACAACCAGCCCCACCTATCGTCCCAGGTCTAATATATCTTTGTTACTAACCTATAAGATTTTTTTTTTTTTTTTTTTATCTATTTTTTTATTGTCTAGATACTTTGAATACCTTTTGAAACAAATGCCCCTGTCTGGCTGTCAAAATGAAATTGAAAGCTAAATGAGTAGACATTTAGGCTGGGGGAACTCTTACACTTGAACTTTCTTTATAAATAAACACTGTAATGCACTGAGATGGTACAGTCACATCTAAGACATATCGGCAGATAGTTAGTTAAAGAAACGAAAACAAAATCCCTAAACCTATTCAAAATGTCCCTCAAGGTAAGGATCAAGGATCTTAGCTGGAGTTGTTAATTTGTGTTTGACTATTTATTTTTTCTCAAGATCGTTATTGCTATTTGCATCATTGGCATTGTCGCAGCTGGAGAATACGAAATCCCACATGAATCTCATCATCACACAGACTATTATTCTCCTCCCAAATATGACTTCAACTATGGCGTCCATGATGAACATACTGGAGACATCAAGAGCCAGACAGAAGCCCGCGATGGTGATGCCGTTCATGGTCAATACAGTTTGATTGATGCCGATGGTTTTAAGAGGACCGTCACATATACCGCTGATGACCATAATGGCTTCAATGCTGTAGTGCACCGTGAACCTTTGGGCTATGATGCTCATCATGGACATTCCAAGGGCTCAGCTTCATACCATTGATCGGGAAATAGCTATTTTGATTTTTTTATAATCACGACATCACACCTACTCATATATTTTTTGTATTTAGTTGATTTTTTGTTTCTTTTTTTAATAAAAAAATTATGTTATTAAATCTTTAAAAAAATAAAACACCATTTAGTATTTTTATTAATAAATTATGTTAAATTTATTCAAATTCGATTGATTTGTTTATGAGATAGAACAATAAATTCATCGCTCACCCAGGTGTGTCCCTTAATATTCCAAGACCGGTTAAACAGAGGAAATTCCAATAGGTACGAGTATCGTCTTAAATAAACATTTTTTTTAAAAATATAAATGTGATAACTAAATTTATTTTGTACCTCCATTTTTTTTCTGTCATTCATTTTTTTGGGTGTGAAATTGTTAACTGAAAGTGAGAAATGTTTAGAGTCCAAGTCTGAGAAGTGGTGCAGTAAATAAAATTTTGTGTTTGCGGCAGTTCATCGGAAATGATACCTAATCGACCGGTGTTTTGAATAAAGTTTGTTCAAACAAAAATTAAAAGGTCAAGGTTATGGGTGGCTTTGATTTAAGTTGTATTTTTTTATTAGTTCTCAAGCTTAGCTATTTATCAACAATATGATTTAATTGCTGTGAGATATGAATTTTTTAAGTTTTATGTTTTTTTTTCTGTCTGAACAGTTTAAAGAAGAAAAATGTCAACAATAGGATTTTATGAAATCGAGTTGCCATTTTTGTGAACAAGATTTTTGGAGTGGGTTATTGATAATTAATGAAGGAAACAATTTAGATGACATTTTAATTGAAGCTAAAGTTTATTTGGATTAATTTTAACTTCATATGGCAAATGGACTATCATTGGAGATTATATGAATGCCATTTGTCAATTACTCGAAAACATGGTTAACTCTTGCGATGTTGATGAAAGATTTCTTGTATTGATTCAAATAAGCTTTTTATGGCTTTTCTTCTTGGTATACCCTGGGGTATACCCCACCTTAGATGTGGTCTTCCAGTACTGCGTTGGCCCCTCAGGGTTGGAGTAGAAAACTCGGCGGGCTGGTGTATATTCGGTCATTCACTGCACATGCCCAAGCCTTATAAACCGCTGGTATTTCTGCTTTTTGAATAGTTCAATGTCACTGTGTACCGTACACCACAGCTCGTCACTGAATCTTCTCCGCCATAGGTACTCCATTGAAACATACAGGACGAATATCACCCGAATAATCTAAGCCCGAAGAAACAGCTATTGGCAAGATTTATTCTTCGACTTATCTCTTCAATAATATTATTTTGAGAACTTATATGTGGTTGAACCCGAAAATACTTGACTACTTTAAAGTTCAATTCCTCCGATTCCACTTGAATTCTTGCTAATGCTATACTGACAGCGCGCATCGTTCTTCCAATTATATCAATATCATCAGCATAGCCAAATACTTGAAGGGATATATGTATTTATAAAATAAAATGCACGACTGGGTAGCACGAACTTGCTCTAATATGTGACAGTGGTCTAGTGGCTTGAGATTTTGATAAAAATAAATTTTTCAAAATTCTTAAATAAATACTTAAACTAATTTGAGCTGAAAAAACAGTAAGCCATTTTATTTCTTGGATAAATTTGAATTTATGAGAATAAATGTATACAAATCTGTGGAGTGGTTTTTGAGAGGTATTCAGCAAATACATTTATTTAAAATTTTTAGAAACAAATTTAATAAGCAGTTTTCAAAATATGTATTAATTTTTTAACTTTTTTTTTAAAATAATCGGTGGAGTCGTTTTCGAGATAGTCGAAAGAAAAAAAAACCGTCCTATGGAAAGTACCGTTCTTAGACATTTTTTAAAACTTTTTTTTTAACAGCCATATGATTGGTCGTACCTAAAAAGCAACACTGATTTTTTTAAATCAAAATCGTTAGAGCCGTTTATGAGGAAAATAAGCTTTTACGTAACGGTTATATGGCAGGTACCGTTATTTTTTTGAGCTTAAAAAAAAATTTCAATTTCCCCTCTGTACAATACTTAAAAAACTCTATATACCAAGTTTGAAGCAATTCGGCCCACCCGTTTGGGCTGTAGGTGCCTATGCATACAGACAGACAGACAGACAGACAGACAGACATACAGACGGACAGAATTTTTAGACCATCTTTTTTCGTCTTCGCTATCATCGTAATGTCATGTTTGATTAATATCTCAAAACTTTTTTTTTCGACGAATGCATAACTTGCCTTATAGTTCCTATAATCGCAAAGTAAAAATCGTACCGCTGGTATTTGCATGGGAGTTGCGTACGATCAGAAAGATGTTGAAGAAGTTGCATGACAGCGCGTCACCTTGTGCTGAGCCTTTTTTTCGACGTCAAAAGAGTCGGTAGTGTTCTTACCAACCTTTACGAAGCAGCGTGAACTCTCCATAGTCATCTTGCACTCGCTTGAAAGTTTAATAGTCTGTATCAGAAGTGTTCTTTCTCAATTTTCAGCCCATAAATCAACCTTCCTAAGATCTTCATTAAGCCAAAAGTCACATCCTATAACTAGCGAAAGCAATTCATTGTTCCATTCCAGCCAGTTCGTTTGTTGGTAGAGTAAAAGTACATAGTTTCTGCGAAGACAATGTGAGTAAATATTGTACAAATAGCCGTTACCAGCATGAGAATATACATGGGAATGTTCGGCGGAGATGAAATGTTCTTTTTAGATATCGAACCTCAAGAGTTTGTTACCTGCTTGCAGGATCAGACTTAAGCAGCAAGAAGTGATATAGATTCCAAAAGCCCACCTCCAGAATTGCTACTATAAGTTTGTTCAATGAAGAAAAACTAGATCAGAACAGAACAGAACAGCACAAGTGTGTGAAAACTGTCAGAACAAGTTAGAACAGAAAAATGTAGTTTCGTATTTGACAGCTCCTCTATCAGCTGTGAAATTTTAAATTTCAAATAAATCTTTTGTAAAATTTTTAGTTTGCGTTCAAATCTTTTTAATTATAAACTATAAAAAAATAAAATGAATATTTTGGAGGTGTTATTGCAAGAGATGTTAGAAGATTCAAGCAGTTCAAACTTTTTAAGTTCATCGGAAGACACATCCTCGAATATAAATGAAAGTGATGAACTGGATGAGTTGACTCTATCATTTGTAGGCAAAGACGATAGAAATGCAATTTCAAGATATTTGGAAGAAGTAGTTCCTTCTATTTGCACTTTATCCATTTTAGTTTTTAGTTTATAATTTTATTTTATTTTATATCGTCGCAACTTTTCAAATAATTGCAAAAATTCAGTTTTCAAATAATTTCAAATAAGTCAGCTGACACTTTTGACAGTTCTCACGCACTTGCACCACCGCAAAAGTAGGTGTAGGAAATATTGTTCTAAACTGTGTTGGACAACTTCATTGAACACAAAGTGTCAGATTGTAGAACAGAAAAGAACAGGATTTTTGCTCATTGAACACCAAATTTTGTACTTTTCAGATCTTTTCTGTTCTTTTCTGTGCAGCTCAGATTCATTGAACACACTATATGAAGACAACTTTTATTACTTAATCCATTGTGGATTCTTTAAATTTTTTGATATGATGGCGTTTCATAGTCCTATTTTTACTTCATCGTATTTGTAATCCTTGACATATAATGTTTAGTACCAACTTATATTTTAACAGTTGCTTTCACGTTTTACCTTTAATCTTTAAAAATCCTTGTTTTTGACTTACCAACATTTACTTCAAGTTTACATAAACTTGTATGGATATAGTCTTTAATCATAGATTGAAATGATTTATTCCAGTAAGCAAGAGTAGTACCTACAAGATAGAATATTCCCCAGATAATCCACTCCACCGGACGAACAATGATCAGATCTTCAATAAAGATCTCAAAGCGATTTTTACTTCGTATGGATCCTGGCATTGTTTCTGATATTGTTGAGAACCAGTCCGAAAGTCTCTTTTTCTTTAAAATACTTACCCTTCAAGTAATTCTTCAGCTGTTTTGGTAAAAAATGAATGCATGCCTACACCTTAGGTAAATCACGCTTATAATTTAATTTGGAAAAAAATTTAATGTGGACAACAACACAACAAACCCAAAATTCATCAAAATCGTTTAAGTTACCAATTGCACAATTTCGAAACCCAAATTTTAGCACACAACAGAATCATACAAGAAAAGTAAAATGCTTGCATAACACCAAAAACAAAGCCTGTTCCATTTCCGTTCTATCCAAGAAAAACCATCATGCCTTAATAAAATTCTCCGGCAATTACTTTAAAAATTTATCTATTTTGAGCTCCTGGATGTCATTACTATATTTTTGTTGACGCCCGATCATTATTCTCTGTCTGGTTATTCAAATTACCTTCTGATATAAACAATATTGTAACCGGTCACCGGTCTATTCAAAGAATCAGCTTAGATATCCGTAAGTCTGCAACTCGCAGACACAGATATTAGCTTAATGTATTTTGTCAACACAAAAAATCCATAGCCATCTGCTAGTCAATGGATGAGCAAGAGCTTTGAAGCTGAGGCACACTTTTTTAAGCATGAACATTGATTAGTCTCAAAAAAATTGGTGATGAGTTCGGACGTACTTTTGAGTCGGCGTCGTAGCGGCGGCGGCAGCAGCGACGGTGATTAGCTAAAAAAATGATACAAAAAATTGACATCTTGTTCTAACAAAAGTTATTCTTTCTGATTCCCTTGTCTCAAGATAGTGTCAAGCCTGAGGGTTCGCTTGGCAGCTTTATTCGGCTTTGTTTTCGGCTTTGCGATGGCATTTCTAACAATTTTATCTTACGGCACTTCGGTGACAGAGATACTCAGCGAAAGACCAACTACTCTGTTTGTAACCACAGGAGAGGGTTCATCTTACGGGCCATCATCATCTAGTGCCATTGGTGTCGCCAAATCATACCCGGATTTATTTGAAGAAGTACGGATAGTTTGCATGGTACTTACTTATGCTGACAATCGCGACAAGGCGACACATTTGAAGGCAACTTGGGGCAAACGTTGCAACAGATTGATCTTCATAAGTAACCAAGACGACCAGGATCTGGGTGCAGTTAATGTTGGAGTTGAGGATAGTCATGATAATTTGTGGACAAAGACACGCGAGGCATTTCGTTATGTCTATGAGAATTTGTTGCATGAAGGCGAATGGTTTCTCAAGGCAGATGATGATACGTAAGTGCTGACAGAAGGATCAATAATATTCGTTGGATACATTTATTTGACTTTTATCTTCTGGAATATTTTAAGATACATTGTGATGGAAAACCTGCGATATTTGCTATATGGATACGATGCTCAAAAACCTATCTATTTTGGACATAAATTCATCTATGAAGACAAAGTGAGTATAGGAAGGTTTATCTTTTAAGCTATAGTAAGAGGAGGCTCAAACGGTCGCGGTCGGTCTCGGTGGTGTCATGCATCTTATGGAGTCTCTTCCTTTTGTTTGGTTAGATTATTCAAATCTTCTTCTTGAGTTGAGCTGAAAGATGCATTTGAATATTCAACAAT
Organism: Platycheirus albimanus; assembly: GCA_916050605.2. Lineage (NCBI taxonomy): Eukaryota > Metazoa > Arthropoda > Insecta > Diptera > Syrphidae > Platycheirus > Platycheirus albimanus. Next base: position 95,473,370 of record OU696697.1, on the reverse strand, counting down.
GTCTTGAGTGTTGTGTGCAAATATTGGTTTTATTTGCTTTCAGTATACATTTGTATGTGTATGAATAGAAAATGGACTGTGATTTATTTGCCCATGAATCAATAGATGGTATTGTAACTGTGAAGTGAATAATTTGTCTATTTTTTGTTTTGTGAAGTTACATAGGGAAATTGACAATGTTAATTAGTATATTACACAAGAAGTTTTTGTTGAAAAATAAAACTATATTACATTGTTCTATTTGATTTATTTGAAGTGATCACTTTTAAAATTGATTCAAATGCAAAACCATCAATGTCAGTTTCTTAGCTGGAGCTGATTTTTATTTAAAGATAAACCGCGTAGATATTACCTGTTAGTTTATATTCAGATAAATATTTAATAACTGCTTTATAGCAAGATAGCTATAAAATGATGATCAATGTAGTTATCTTCTTGCCTTTGACATTGAAAACCGTTATATTTCAAATATTAAAAAGCAATTAAAAAAACCAGTCTTAATTTATTGATATGATTGCTAAGATGTACTTTGGCACTTGCAAAAATATTTAGATATACATACATACAATCAAATTGATCATGGTTTATAAATAAATACAAAGTGATTTTAAGATACAAATATTTTGCCTTTATAATGGATTTTTGTTTTCTATTGGCAATAGTAGAGTATAAGAGAGGTTTAATAATTGTGCCAAACTTTTGGACCACACAATTTTTACTTGCGATTATAGGTACTATAAGGCAAGTTATGGATTCGTGCAGAAAAAAAAATTTGAGATAACAATCACACATGACATTACGATGATGGAGAAGTCGAAAAAAGTGGGTCTGGGAATTCCGTCCGTCTGTCTGTCTGTCTGTCTGTCTGTCTGTCTGTCTGTCTGTATGTCTGTTCGCGCCTCTGGAGGCTGAATGGGTGGGCCGATTTGCTTCAAATTTGGTATTTAGGATTTATTTGGCCGTCCCTCGGAACAAATTTTTTATTTTTGGTCTAGGTCCAAAAATAACGGCACCTGCCATACAATCTTGAAGACAAAAATTGATTTTCTCAAAAACGGCTCTAACGATTTTGATAAAACTTTCAGAATGCTATTTTTGCAAGAAAATCTATCTTTTGGTTAGAAATTTTTTTTCAAAATTTGTCTAATAACGGTACCTCTCATAGAACCAGTATTTTCAAATCAAATTTTCTCGTAAACTATACATTCGATTTCAATAAAATTTTGACCACAGGAAGTCATTCATAATTTTATTAATATGGCATTTCAAAATTTTCAAAAACTTTTTTTTTTTGATTTTTTATAATTTTTTCAAAAAATTTTTTGGTTTTCGAAATATGTTGGAAACGTGTACATTGATTTTTTTTTAAATTATTTTTCAAATGTAAACTACAGATTGCCATATATTTGCATACTCAAATAAATTTCAAAATATTTTTTGAAAAAGTTTTTCAAAAATAACCTTTTTTAAAAAAAACTGGTCCAACGATTTTCAATATTTTTTTTTCCTAGATTGACGTATAGCTTTGAAATCTTATTGCATACTTAGTTTTTCCGAGAAAACTCTTAAACTAATTTAAAAAATAAAAGAATTTTCGAAATTATTTAATTTTTTTTTTAATATTAATATATGCAGCCACTACGCAATTATTGAACATAAGAGCAAGTTCGTGCGACCCAGTCGTGCATTTTATTTTTTTTAAAAACGACTGTTTAAAAGTTGATCCTTAATAAGAACCTTAGATTGATCAAAAGCCCTCAGGATATAAGTTTCTTCTTCAATTGCTGAAGATATGAAAAAATATGAAAAAAATTAACCCCTTCTCATAAAACTGATTTTTACTTGCGATTATAGGTATGTACTATGTATAAGGCAAGTTATGCATTCGTCAAAAAAAAAGTTTTGAGATAACAATCAAACATGACATTACGATGATAGCGAAGACAAAAAAAGATGGTCTAAAAATACTGTCCGTCTGTATGTCTGTCTGTCTGTCTGTCTGTCTGTCTGTCTGTCTGTATGTATAGACACCTACAGCCCAAACGGGTCGACCGAATTGCTTCCCACTTGGTATATAGACTTTTTTAGGTATTGTACAGAGGGGAAATTGAAATTTTTTTTTTAGCTCAAAAAATAACGGTACCTGCCATACAACCGTTACGTTAAAGCTTATTTTTCTCAAAACGGCTCTAACGATTTCGATTTAAAAAAATCTGTTTTGCTTTTTAGGTAAGACCAATCATATGGCCAAAAAAAAAGTTTTAAAAAATGGCTAAAAACGGTACTTTCCATAGGACCGTTTTTTTTTTGCTTTCGACTATCTCGAAAACGACTCAACCAATTCCTTCGAAATTTCACACACATATAGCTGTATGTAGCTCAATTTGTATTGCATACCAATATTTTTGAAAAATATTTTTTTTGTATTTTTAAAAGCATTTAAAAAAAAAAATTTTTAAAATTAAAATTTTGAAAACTGCTTATTAAATTTTTTTCTAAAAATTTTAAATAAATGTATTTGCTGAATACCTATGAACTCGCGTTTTTGAATTTTTTTTGAAAATTTGTTTCAAAAAGTTTTTCAAAAAAAAAACTTTTTTTCTCAAAAACCGCTCCACAGATTTTTATAAATTTATTTTCATAAATTCAAATTTATCCAAGAAATAAAATGGCGTACTTTTTTTCAGCTCAAATTAGTTTAAGTATTTATTTAAGAATTTTGAAAATTTTATTTTTATCAAAATCTCAAGCCCTTAAACCACTGTCACTCATTAGAGCAAGTTCGTGCGACCCAGTCGTTCATTTTATTTTTTTTTTTAATTTTTGGACATAATTTTCCATTTAAATTCATCATGAGGAGGGTAACGAGGAAATCTAATTTGAATTGAAAACCCGTCGTTCTATGAAATGTACCGTTATAAGGCTTTTCTGAGAAATCTATTAAAAAAAAAAAAAACTTTTCAGGAAGTTTCATAAAAATCGTAGGAGTTGAGAAAAATGAGGTTTTCATTAAAAATCATGTGACAAGTAGAGTTAGTTTTAGAGCTTATGCCTCTGTTTGAAAATAATATTTTTTTTCTCATTTTTAATTGCAATTTTTACTTGTCACTAGGTCACAAGGCCTAAGCTCACTGAGTTGTTAGCGACAAATTATTATTAGGGGAGAGTGGGGTAAGAAGGGCCACGGGGCAAAAGGACTCAAACCTATTTTTACCATTACTCTTAACTTCATCTTATTTTCAATGGTTAGAATTAATAAGAAGCCTACTTTCCCAACACATCCCTAAGTTTCATTGAAAAACTGAAATAAGTTGTGGTTTAAATGATGAAAGTTTGAAAACGGCCTATCTTTAAAAAAAACTTCAAATTTGTAAAACGCACCCAAGACGACAGGTTAATAATCCCGAAGGTTTTGTTCATTTTGTTTTGTTCGTGATCGTTAGTGTTTACTTGAACTGCTGGAAATAAAGGTTAATAAGTAATATTAAGAAAAAAAAAATATTTTTTGTAAATAAACTCCTTATGGGGCAAATGGAACCAGCACGTAGTGGGGCAAAACGGACTACCAGTCCATACTACCATCACACGGAGATCATTTAACCAATTTGTTCGTGTTTTTATGAAAAAGTAGGTTCGGTTATTTTTAAATAGTTTTGCAACAAAAACTCCTAGAGCCATACGGTTTTTAGTGTTGTACTTAAAACTAATAAATGCATTGAATTTTGACAACAAAAAATAGTACTTAATTACGTAAAATTTAAAAAAAAAAATTATTAAACATTTATTTTAATTTTTTTTTTAGTTTGAAAGTTAACTTTTCAAAAGCAGTTCACTAAAGTAACTTTATTTCAAATAAATATAAAAGGAGAAATGTTTAGCTTTACAAAAAGATATGATTTGGCATTGTTGGAGGTACCGTTACTTTGTAATATGTTTTTTCCAATTTAAATCATGTTTTAAGAAAATTGCCCCTCTCATAGGATTTTTTTCTTTTCTTCACCCAACCTAGTAACTTTAGCTTTTTTTATGCACCTTATACTAAATACATGTATAGCATTGTTAAATGAAATCAGTCGTTCGTTTTGCCCCATTCAAAGGTCCTTTTTGCCCGCTAGTGGGGCAAAACGGACTTTTGAGATAAGGTTGTAAAAGTGTGTATATCTCTAAATACAATTGTTCAACTATTTTCATTGTATACTTTGATGAAGTTCAAAGGTTGAAGTATTATTTGAAAAAATATTTCCTTCACTTTTAGGAATAGAAACAAATTTAAGAGTGTCTAAAGCTTAAGTGGTCCGTCTTGCCCCACTCTCCCCTACTTGTGATTTAGGTACCTACAATACAAGGCAAGTTATGGGTACTTGCCAAAATATTTTGATATAACAATCAAACATTACGATGATGTCGAAGTTGAAAAAGTGTTTCTGAAATTTGTGTCTGTCTGTTCCAACTTTTGACACAGGCCAGACGACTGGACATACCCTTAGCGGAGCAATGAAGTCATGTGAGCGGGTGGGCCCCCGAAAAAGGTAGTTCAAATCCCTAGATCCCGCAAAGCGGTTCATCCGAGTATACTGGCTGGTTAAAAAAACTGTTGACACAGGAATTATTTAATTTTTCAGTATTGATTGCTTTTCGGGATTTTTTTGGGGATTTTGAACTTTCGGGATTTTATACCAGATTTTTTTTTACTATAGAGTGAATTGTGAAAATTTTTCAGTTTTTTAAATCATTTTAAGCAAACTTTCAGCGAATCGTAGGGGATGGCACACGGTGTCCGTAACAAAATAGCAAAAACAATTGAAATACGTACACTTTCTGTAGAACATTGCATATGCATTATATGTATGTATATATTGTATAGTTGATTTATTTCGAGAACACTTTCAGCTAGACGCTTTAGCTCTCGAAAAAACTGAAAATCTGCCATTTTTGTTTGTTGTCTGTCTTCCTCTTGTATTGTCATTTGTGATTGTTATCTCAGTTGCGATTTTTTAATGAATGCAATAGTTGTATTCTAAGTAAAAGTAGTCTTGTAAGATTGGAACTCGATCAGCTCAGAAGTCTTATCGTAATGTAGGAAAATATATTTTTTAAGAGCTTCATAAAAACGCAATCTTATTGAAAGTTTCGATACAATTATGATCTGCTTGGGTGCAGAAGAAATTAGATCAAAACATATTTTTTAGCAATAAACATCATAGCAATACAAAGGGTTTCAGATATATTGATATGATCCCATTGTCAGAAAAATTTTGAAAATTTTGTATTTGCAAGACATTTAAGACTACTTTTTCTTGAAAATTGTGTGGTTGGTTTTCATTAAAAAAAAAATTAATACTCCAAGTTAGGTCTACATAAATTTTTAATCTTGAATTAATTTTGTTTTTGAACATCACAATTTTGTTGATTAAAAATAATTATCCCATTGAAAAGATATACCTATTCATCAATGTTATTATGGAGTGTGCAATATCTTACTCGTCATATGAACGGGTGCCGTACAATATAAGGTCGTGCGGAATAAAGTCAAAGCGGCTTTATTTCGATTTGTCAAATTCCCATGATTTTCAAGTTCGACTTCGTTTCCTAAAAACAGTTAGTGAATATAAATAATGTTGACCACTGCAATTTCAAAAAATTGCTTATAATAATTGGCGAAGTCCTGTCGCATAAGCATATAATCTGAAAACTTGAAAAATTACCTCGATTAGGAAGCTTAGAAGTTAGTATGATATTTAATCCCTCCAAGAAGCTGATAATTATATGCAAAGCCTTAAAGCACGATATTTTCGCGGTTCCTTCTTATATTTGAAAGTAGGTATATTTTAATGTGTCAAAAGAATAGCTTTATGAGATGGAAGGGGGTTGCGTGCAGCGCAGGAGAGGAATAAAATGAATATACCTATACTATATAAGCAAATCCCTAACTTACTTTAATATAGGTTGACCCCTTGTGCTTGATGACACTGCAGTTGTAATCACTGTGACGACTAACTATATGCAATTATTGTATTGATAAAGCTTAGGAACAGATACTCATTTTTATATAGCAAACAAAAAAATCGATTCAAAAATATTATTGCTCGAATAATTTCTCTAAGATCTAATTTGATCAAAATGCGTCTGAACTTTCCAGACAATTCTAACTCTAGGACAGGTTTTGAGAAGGAAGGAAAGACCAAATATGGCAGTGGATTTAGATTTAAGTAAGCCAATATCAATTAGTTTGTTCCTTATATGCCTTGATATGTCAAAATTTATAACTCCAATGATGGTTCCAGTTTCTTATATAAAATTATTCAATAAAATATATGTCTATACTCAGGGCTTTCCATAAACTTAACAAAATTATTGTTTAAATTTCTTCTTCTGATAGGCAAGACTATAATAAGATACGCATTTTACTCGTTATTTTGCAAACTCGTTTAACCCACCAAACTCTCGTTATGCCTGGCCACTTAATGTCACATGAATAATAATATAGAAATATACTTATATTGAAATCTATTAAAATAAAGAATACAAATTCCATTAATGAAAAGATCCAATAAAAATTAAAAGGTCCGATAAGAAACCCCACAAAATAATGTATAAACATATCACAGTGCACTTACCACACAGATACATACATAGGTACTGCATCTTTTTACAAATTCCATTTTAAAATTTCGTAAGAAATTTTATTGATTTTTCTTTTGCGGTTGTCAAGGTCATTAATTCCCTTAGTCAAAGCACAATCAGCTTCTACCATTAACGGCAACGCCAACGACAGGCACCGTACAGTGCAGTTGACATTTCTAAATGCCAAACCAAAGTACATATTTAGTTAACAATACAAAAAAAAAATCACACACAAAATAAATTCGCAGTGCTGAAATGAGAGAGGATTATGAAGATACTGCAGCATCACGTTAATTATTTTTCAATTTGCAGTAAAATAAGGTTTTGGAATTTGAAAATTAAATCTGCAATCTGAGTTTGGAGTGCGGAATTATTATGACGCTGTCATCAAATTATAAATACAATACAAATAATAATTTATTTAATAATTAGCAAGATGTTAAAATATTCTATTAATATAAAAATACATAAAATATATTTTCCATCTGACATTTCTAGCTATATAAAATAAAAAACTAGATTTTGGTGAATCACTTTGTGAACTAGGATTTAGCATAATTTTAGACGAAAGCGATACGTATGATACCTGAACACTTCATACCCTCGTTTTCGTTAGCTTGTAAAATAAATATTTATAGATATTTTCGGTGCCGAACCTGACTATTTTGACGCCCTAGGCAAATTGTTATTTTGCCGCCCCAAAAATAAATAAAAAAAAAAAAACAACGAAAATAATAACATTTACATAGAGCTTTATTTAGTAATAATTAAAGGCTTTCGACGAAATACATTTTTACTTGCGATTATAGGTACTATATCTATACATATAATAAAATTGTAACGGGTCGATGTCTGTACATTGAAGATATAGATGCAAAACTAATATGGGGAGTCTCTATTAGACCGACCAAAACAACCGTTTTTAGAATTTTTGTCTGTCTGTCTGTCTGTCTGTCTGTCTGTCTGTATGTTTGTACGCGCATAACGCAAAAACTACTGCATGGAATTGAATGCGGTTTTCGCAGATATATTGGTAGTACGCCAACTTAAAATATAGGCTATATTTTATCGCAGGAAAATATATAATTCTGGTTGTTTTTTTAATATTGCTGCAATCGAACGTTATTCAATGAACTTAACGCAAAATTGAAAGATTTTAAGGACGTTAGCGTCTCACTTACATAATAAAATAGCGCCACACTTACCTACGTATACATGAATAGAAATAAGTTAGTCGTTCTGAATAGAAGTTACACCAAAAACATCATAGATGACGCTATTTACCACCATATAGACAATGCCTCATTCAGCGAAAGCGGAAATCGAAAAATAATGTAACCATAAAGAACGGTGAACGAGCAATACTTACGCCCAAAACTGATGAAGCGGAGCTGCCATAAATAGCAGTATCGGCGCGCAGCATCGTTTTGAAAGTGGGCATTCCAATTAGGTATATTCGTATATTGCTTCAGAACTTAACCCTCCAACTTTGCAATTTAAACCGTTATGATACTTCGAAATAATACTATACAGAAGCCAAAAACCTTACGGCTGTAGAGCTGACTTTATAGCTTTCATACCACGCATACCCCCCATTTTGAACCGGTTGTGCATAAACAAAATATATACTGAGATAACTACTTTATTCTAAAATCCACGCGTACGAAGTAGCGGGCAAAAGCTAGTAGGTACTATAAGGCAAGTTATGCATTCGTCGAAAAAAAAGGTTTTGAGATAACAACCAAACATGACATTACGATGATAGCGAAGACGAAAAAAGATGGTCTAAAAATTCTGTCCGTCTGTATGTCTGTCTGTCTGTCTGTCTGTCTGTCTGTATGTATAGACACCTACAGCCCAAACGGGTCGACCGAATTGCTTCAAACTTGGTATATAGACTTTTTTAGGTATTGTACAGAGGGGAAATTAAAATTTTTTTTTAGCTCAAAAAATAACGGTACCTGCCATACAACCGTTACGTTAAAGCTTATTTTTCTCAAAAACGGCTCTAACGATTTCGATTAAAAAAAATCAGTGTTGCTTTTTAGGTAAGACCAATCATATGGCCGAAAAAAAAGTTTTAAAAAATGGCTAAAAACGGTACTTTCCATAGGACCGTTTTTTTTTTGCTTTCGACTATCTCGAAAACGACTCAACCAATTCCTTCGAAATTTCACACACATATAGCTGTATGTAGCTCAATTTGTACTATATACCAATATTTTTGAAAAATATTTTTTTTGTATTTTTAAAAGCATTTAAAAAAAAAATTAAAAAATTAATATTTTGAAAACTGCTTATTAAATTTTTTTTTTAAATTTTAAATAAATGTATTTGCTGAATACCTATGAACTCGTGTTTTTGAATTTTTTTTAAAAATTTTTTTTCAAAAAAATCTTTTTTTCTCAAAAACCGCTCCACAGATTTTTATAAATTTATTCTCATAAATTCAAATTTATCCAAGAAATAAAATGGAGTACTTTTTTTTCAGCTCAAATTAGTTTAAGTATTTATTTAAGAATTTTGAAAATTTTTTTTGTATCAAAATCTCAAGCCTATAAACCACTGTCACTCATTAGAGCAGGTTCGTGCGACCCAATTGTGCATTTTATTTTTTACAATTTCGAACCTAAAATGCTGCTCGGTGCGTTTTTATTTTAGCAAATCTCGTAGCGATATCTTCTTTTTCAATACAGATAGCTGCAATACCGTTTTATCTTTCTTGGGTCATTGTTGAGCGCAGATAGGTTTTTATAAGCTTGAGTTTCGAGAAGCTAGCTTCTTTTAAATGCCGTTTGTAAATTTGGATATAGTTAAGTACGAAGTGAAAAGCTAAATTTAGTTTAAAATTGACAAAGGTTTGAAATCAATAGCAGTAGAAGTTTGGTTAAATATATTAATTTCATGGAAGAGATCTTTCGCTATAATATCCTTTTGAACTTCGTTGCCAAGTTTTGAAATTAATAATGTTTTTAGTAGTTTGTAGTCTTTCAACTCCACCTAGTTTGAAATATCGCAAGGAAATCCGAAATTTCGGGTGAGAAATTTATATTCTGCAAAGCTCTCATCGAGAGAAGATAAAGTAACATCGATAACGTAAAAAAAGGAATCAGCTCATAGAATCAGACACAATATAATCCACTTTAATGTTCATTTTTGTAGCAAAGTTAAAAGCATTCTTGTATAATGTTTCAAACAAAACTTTATGGGAACGGTTTATCTTAAAGAACTGCTGGAGTTTATCTAAATACTCCAAAAGGTTAATAAGTCCATTGATTTTGATTGAAGTAGTTTTGGAAGAATATTTATTTTGGATAAAAACTCGTTCCAGATTACCGTTGACAATACAAACTGGAATTTGTGTATTGCTTTTACAATTCTTTCTTCTTAAATGGTTTTACTGATTTTTCCGCTTAAGTCAAAGTGCCGCCCTCCTAGGAGTGCCGCCCTAGGCAATTGCCTGTTTTGCCTACAGGCAGGTTCGGCACCGGATATTTTTTTCAGAAGGTTTCAAGGCAGAGATAGGAGATTAACTTTTAGTCTGAAAAAAAATCAATTTTTTTTTTAAACAATTTGTGTTAGGTGGCCCATTCGTAGTTGCTCCGTGGATGCGATGGCTTAAAATCACAATTTCTATAAATAAGACTTCGAATCAGATATGAGGGATTCTGTACATAAAAACCTATAACTTTTTGTAGGCCATTTTAAACTACATAATTGTAGTTTTGATTGAAACAACCGTAAAAAACAAAAAAACAAAAAATTACCAACATTTAAAATTTCAGAAGTTTTAGTAAGTATCTATTCAAATTATTTCAGGAATGTTAAAGGTCTTTAAAAAATTGTTTCAATTAGAAATATGTATTCGAAAGTTTTTCTTATTTACGTTTATATCAATTGTTTCCCCGCCTCTTCATGCAAACCAATTATCATAGATCATAGATATTTAAACTTTTCACAATTGGGAATTACTGCTTCATTCAAATAAATGTTTGGAATAGGTTTATGTGGATAAGAAAACTGGTTGAACAGGTGTTCAGTCATTTTTGGACTTATACAGTCTACCCATTTTTCTAGATATCGGCCACCCATACGTTAAGTGCTCATTGCAGCGATGCAGGGATGAATGATCCTCACCTATGATGTGTCTATCATCATCAAAGAACAGCAGATGCACTTTGTAGTCCGTCCATTGATCTTCGAGCAGATAATCTAAGAGTAAGAGTGATGGTTTTGTTTAAAGGACCAAATAACCAAAGTTAATAAATGGTTCGAATAGTTTTGGAAAAAAATAACAAGAAATTAATAATTAACAGAATTCCATACACAACATTAATAATTTGCTAAAACCGGATTTTTGTTGATTGTATTTTAAGCCAAAAATAGAAAAATCTGGCTTCGAAAGAATAGCTTCTCCCGAATATCACAAACAAAATTTAATCAACATATCGTTGCATCCGTTTTCTAGAAAACTAAAAAAAATATTTTCTCAATACTTATATAAAAAACCCAACTGAAAATAATTAATGGTCCCATTTTTAAGGACGTTATGAAAAAACTTTTTTAAAGATAGTTGAATGAATTCAATCGAGTCATTGTCAACTTTCGGTTATTTGAAAAAAAAAAAGTTGACACCCCAGATTTTCATTATGAGCGTTTGAGCCGAGAGTTGAAAATGTTTATTCATCAATAAATACAGAGAAAATCCAAAAACAAAAATTCATTAGCTCAAATAAAAAGCCTATTGTAAAACTAAAAATTATTGCACATTTGGAAATCCACATTAAATTGTTTTAATTATTGAAGCTAAGTTGTCAATTATTTAAGGTTGGCAAAAATTAAATAATTTATTCATGTTAATGCGAAGCATTTAAAGTTTGTTAACATAATTTACAACTTGATTTTTACAATGACCTGCTGGCATAAAGGTCAAAATGATAATAATTCCAAATGAATGGACATCGTTTTGTTTTTGTTGGGAATATTTAGTTTTTAATTCGAAACCCGTTTTGGGTCTGAAACATAAACATTTTTTCATAAGACGAGAACTAAAAATTCTAATTTATTAAACATGTAAGTAAGTTAGATTTTTGTTTACATTAGACTACATTATAACACCAACACGGAAAGTGAAATTTTCTTAACAGTATGGCGTGGAGCGGTTTCATATTTATAAAACTGAGAAAATGCCGAGTTTAAGTGCTAAGAATTCTTTCGTCATTCTATAACTAAAGTTCTTCATCGAATTTTGAATTATATAGGGTGTCCTCTAATTATTCAATTTTTTGTTTCGTTTTGCATGATTCCTGGGTATATTTTTAGAAAAAATATCATTTTACAGTAAAGGTATATCTTCAATGCTGAATTGCTGATACCAGTTAATGGATATTAAAGAAAAAGATTACTTTGTTAGTATTTATGACAGGAATTTCGTTTATGCTTTTATTTAGCGGCCTTTGTGATTGTGCATTGTGATTATGTACCTATGTAGATATCTGAGTCTGAGTTTTCAGTTTCTAGTCTGTTCCAGTTTTCCTGCTCATGCTATTGATTTGCTTTTGGGGTTAATTTCCTCCAGAAAATGTGTTATAAACATAAATATTTTATATTTATTTTGAATGAACTTAGCAACAATAAAAATAAAAATCAGTGACGAGTTTGCAGAAAATCTAAAAAAACCTAAAACCTAAAAAAAAAAAATGGAGAGAGGCGCTTACTGTAGAAAATTTTTTTTAGAAATTAGAATCTACACACATGAATAAAAATGAAATGTCTGTTTGTAATTTCAAAATATCAGCTTTTAACTCAATGCGTATGAAAGTTTATATGGCACTTATAACAAAAACGTAATTTTTAAAATGTTTGTCTGTCTGTCTGTCTGTTTGTCCCGGCTAATCTCATAAAAGGCTGGACCGATTCTGACGGGATTTTCACTGGCGGATAGCTGGCGTTGTAAGGAGTTACTTAGATTGTTTTGATTTATCATCCAGGTGGCGCTGCGGTTGAATTTTTAAAAACTCTTATTTATGCACCGTTTTTGACTGGACTTTCACAAGCAGATAGCTGATAAACCGAATTGACTTAAAATCAAACAGTACCTACCTACCGTTATTTTTCGACCTACAGCAAAAATTAAAAACACCCCCAAGAGACTACCAAATAATTACATTAAGGGCTGTACTAAGCTTGAAGCAAATCCGCCGATCCGTTAAGGTTGTAGAGGTGCGAACAGACAAACATACGGAAGGAACCCGCAGACCCACTTTTTTGACTTCTTCATGCCGATAGAATTTTGTAATGCAGTATTTTCAGAGTTCAATTTCAACCTGCTCGCTGTTGTGGAACATATTTGACATTTCGTCGCCTGAGAATTGTTTTGTTCCATATACGCAACTTTTATCTTTTTTGAGTTATAAACGCCGGATTCTATGGTAATTTTGTATGCTCTTTTTAAATCTGTGATTCGTTTTCCTCTAGGTCTTTCCAATCCCGAGATATCAAACATCGACTTTGTCCCATATCCACCAAAACTAACAGTTTGTAGAATTGTTTTGTGCCATAAACCACTTTTTGGCGTTAAGGACAAATGTTTCATATAATTTTTCGCAAATTTTGTGTGAGAATTGTTTTGTTCCACGTATACACTCCACATGTGTCAAAGAAAAGCTATGTAAGTGGGACACTGATCGCAAACAAAATTTTAGTATAGGTTTGTTACAACTCCATTTCAGCTTATTAGATTCGTTTTTATGAAATTTTTTGTGTTCTACGTGTATGAAAATGAAAAAAAAAAAAATCAGTTTCAAAATGAAGGAGGTGGGACACAAGTCAAAAGTGCAGACTTTTACGTTAAATAACGCAGCTTTTTAACGGTTTGGCACAACACTTTGAAAATTGTTAGATATACTCTTTATAGGACTAACTTCAAGTTAAGAAATAAAAACAAAAATCCCATCGCACAGTTTCGGAGCACTAAATACGCAGACCTTTAAATGCGTTTTTCTCAAAAAAGTGCCAATGGCCTATGGAACAAAACAATTCTCAGGCGACGATTTCTGATAAATTTACAAGTTGCCAATAGTGAAAGAAAAAAATTCCGAGGATTATATAAAAAAAAAATTGAAATTGGTCATTAATTATTTTGATTTTACCGTGATAACGTCTTATTAATCGATCAACGCACGCGCGAAAATTGTCACGTTACGAATATCATGCTTTCAAATATCATGCTACCGAATATCATCGGTAAACCCACTTTATAGACAACCTTTTCGAAATCTATTAATTTAAGATCTATTTTTCAAAATATGCATGTACATTATATTTTTCTTTTTTTGCTCTAGGTTTATATGTCAGGTGGAGGAGGATACGTTCTTAGCAAAGAGGCGCTACGTCGTTTCATAGTTGATGCATTTGATAATGAAACATTGTGCCTAAATGCACAACCTTCATCAGAAGATTTTGAAATTGGCAAGTGCCTCACAAGCGTTGGTGTCGTCCCAGGAAACTCCATGGATCCCAACGACTACACGCAAAGGTTTCATCCTTTGCCCCTTCGAGATTATGTTCAGCCGGGTTCTAGTCAGTCGTTACCTGGTTGGTTGTTCAATAGAAGCTTGGAACCTATACAGACGGTAAGAGGAAACAGCACTGCATCTTTGAACACCTCCTTAATTAACAAACAAATATTTCCAATTTTAGGGACCATCTTGCTGTTCCGAGCATGCAATATCCTTTCACTATCTAGAATCAAAGGATATGTATTTATATGATTTCTTCTTATACCGAATGAAAGTTCACGGTAGAGAAAGGCAATTGCGAGCGTTACCAGATAAAACGTCATCAGATATTGGTTAAAATACAAAGCAAACTGGTGGTGAAATATTTCAAGTGGTTTTTATAAAATCATCCTTAAGAAATTACAATATCTTAGTGAATAAGCCTTTATTATTTAAAACTTAATTATTCACTGTTTATCTTTGTATCTCTATCCTCTATCAATAAATTATTTTGAAATGAAATTTAAATCGATTAACGATTTTTCTGATGTTTAAATTGTCTGTCTTAAGGGGACATTTTAACGAAACTAAAAGTATGCAACATCTTATTTATGTTCAGATGTTGAAGGCCGTTTGCTTAACACAAATTTGAAAAAGTCTTTCGAATGTTAACTTATTTTGAAAAACTTCGAGTATATTCGAGGCATAACTGAACGGTATAGTTTGGCTATGGTAAAAGGATGGTATTTTAACAGACCAAATTCGATTCCGTGTTTCACAAAAAAAATTAATCTAAAGGCTTTTATTCGATCAATCTTCTTAGTATACATATTGCCATAAAATTAACCATGAAATACTTTTTCTATCTCACAGACTATGACATGGAAGTTCATCCTTGCGAGCTGAAAACAACAAAAGTTATCTGCTTTTCATTGAAAAAAAAAACAACCCATCCGTGACAATGTGCTTGAGACATTGCCGTGACCAGGATTCGAACCTGGGTTACCACGGCCACAACGTGGGGTCCTAACCACTAGACGATCACGGCTATCGGGGTGTTGTCCAGCCGACTGTCAAACTAAAATTAAATCGTAAGTTGCGTTAGTGTGCTAAATCAATTATTTTTATATCGATGAGAAGAAGTTCATGGTATAGCAGATTGCGATAGTAATAAAAAATATAATAATTATGACTTCTGTTATAACTCAAGACTAATGATGAAATTTGGCATATGTTGGGTGTTTTTTTAGCCGTGTGGTTTTTAATATAACAATATTTTTTTCGGAGTTGGTCTTTTTGACAGCTGTCACTCAGTTTGGTTTGCCATTTCATAATGAATAGACTCCTGAACAACGTTTGCAAATCGTGCAAATTTAATACCAAAATAAAGGTTCGGTTCGTCGCGCGACGCATCGCGCGCTGCGTCCAATATTCGGTCGACATAATCGCCCAGAAGTTTATCCGAGCCAGCCGTGGCGGACACTTTATGCCCGAAATCTTAATAATAAAGCTAAATTCTTGGCCGTAACATTAAATTACATGCGTTTAATTTCTTCTTGAAAACCACACGTCTAAAAAAACACCCTTTATATAATTTCGTATTTATTTGGATCTTCTGTAAAAAATTGGATTAAGATGTTCTTGAATCATAAAGATGCATAATGTGCCTGATACTCTGACACCGTTTACCTAATTTAAGAGAATAATAAGTCACCTAGGAAGCAAATCGTAGAAATCCAACCAAAAACTGAAAAAAGTCTTGATACTTGACTTTTTAAAGTCAAAGTCAATACAAGAAGGAGTTTTTAAGTAAATGTCCTATAAGAACATTTGCAATACCAAAACTGAATTATAAAACTAAAAAATGTTGCAATGTTTCTATACTGATTTATTGACTAACTAATAAATCAGATGCCCAAATCTGAATCCTCTATAAGACTTGTATAATTTGTTTTAAAAGCTCTTCTCATTTCCAATGCAAATATCCCAGAGACTTTATTTGATGTTGTTAAAAATAAATGGCTTGGTGATGCTACAATCATAAATCAATATAAATCTGATGAACGAACAAGATTTAGCTTCAAGCCATCACTATAAGAAGTCATTCTTAACGATGATGGTACAGGCACAGGGTACATCAACATTCTTTTTTGTTCCAAATATGGACGTAAGTGCGTTCGGTCCAAATGCGTTCTATGGCTCTTCAATAATTTAATTGACAGGTGCGAGTGTGGATAGATTTAAGTCAAACAGTTGAGTGAGATGCGTTACAACAGGTGTTTATCATGTTGATAGGTTAGAAAGAATTATTACGTGATTCATGTCAGCGTTGGCGTGTGTACATCAACGAGCTTACTATGTACATATATACTACTTTTATTTTCTAAAGACACGAGTTAAAAGTCGTGACTGGATGATATGGCTCTGGATGTATTCTGTAGTGTTCGTTTGGAATGGAAATCCCAATTAAAATTATCGCGAAAATCATATTTTTCTATTACGAGATGCTTTATTCCATAGGTTGTTTTTAATCAGGGTTAAGAAAAGGGATTGGAAATATTTTTGAAGGGGTCGAGATTGTTAATGGGATCAAGTGGCTTTTGTGACGTGACAAGCAATGAGCATTTCGATGCATCACAATAAGTCATCATTTTTGTTTGGAAGAGCAACGTGTGTCACGACACGACTGCACTGATTTAGGATTTGAAATCGCTGATTGAAAGTGTAAATACCACCTCGTGCAAGGTGTCACACACAATACTAGGGTATTAACTACTTTATCATATTGTTCATGTAGAGTACTATACTTTTTTGAGATATTTTAAATTTATGCAGCACGATTTGTTGTTGTTTGTTCAATAAAGTGGAACAAATGCAGTTATAATAGAAATTATACCTCTGAGCTATCCGGAAAATACTGAAAGGAAAAAAAAAAAATGATATACCTACATACGATGTTTTGTAAAGAAGCATTACATTCACATTTTTCCTAAGACACTAATTTTAATTCCAACGTGCCACCATTTCGCTTTTCTGCAATCTCGGAGAAGCATTATACAATAATTGATTCACAGTGAAATTTGGATAAATACTATGTTTCTCTTGGTTTTATCTTCTTTACATTTTAGTTCTCCTCTCTGAATTTCATCCAGAAGACGAAAACATGTGATAGGAGCACCTGCCTGGATATGAAAATAATAAACAAGGTTTGGGCGAATGTCCATTGTAGATTTTAGACAAAACAGTTGGGGACAGATAATTCTTCAGCGAAATGTGTTTTGTGTTCCACAGAAAGAAGACTGTTAGATACGCACATGTCTAGAGCCACTAATACGATAGAATATCAAAGGCTTTTAAAACATCAACTGCAATAATCTTACTTGTCCAAAATGATGTGAGTGTTCGACGAGATACACTAATTCTACGAAAAATGTATGTACTGCCATGGTTATCCAAAAGTTTCTTTTTTTTTTCAATATATTTCTTAACCTGATGGTTTATCAGAGTTTCCATGCCCTTGGACAAGACGCAAGATGAGCCAGAAGTGGAATTGGTTACTTGATCAAAGGGGATGAAGATACAGTTTTTATCAACTCGGAAAGGGACCTGTAGAATACACACCTCTTAAGAACTATGGGAGCGATACTATCTGCCCTAAAAAAAAATTCTCTACCGAGACTATATACACTAAAATTCCCAAATTGTTTGATCAATCAGTATCTTAGTGATGCCTTTTAGACCTGCAAGAATATTGAACAAAAAATAGTTGAAAATATTTTTTAATTGAATTTGAAATAATAATTATTTTTATAACTTTTTTCCATTGTTTTACTGCAGGATATCCGAAAAATCGGCTAGTAAAATTTGTAATGAAGAGCTGTTTTAATATCTACGTATTTACACAGAAACAATTTGTATTTAATAATATAAAAATTAAAATGAGACTAGAAAATGTTTAGTTATAAATTGTTTTTTTACTTGCTTAACATCATCAAATACACACGGAATCTTAAAGCTCATACCAGTCCCCACCGTATTAATTGTATTATTAAACATAAAAATCACCAAGCACAGAGTTGAAACATCCTAATTGTATAGGTAGTGTTCATCCGCATTTGTATACTTTTATCAAATTTTCAATCTGCTGTAAGCAATAAAGTTAAGTATCTCAACAATTTATAGGCGATTAACAAATGAATATTATTAATTGTCTTTAAAAATCTCACGATCATGTTGAGCTTACGAAAATTTCTTGATTATATTGGGACATTGGGAGCAAGTGTTAAAATTTCAACACGACCAACCAAAGCCAGCCATTCGTGTTGACCGAACAAGAGAATAACTCACGCTTTAAATTGACTTTTTCGATACATTTTATATCGATGTTAATAAATCATCCGAAGAAGTCGTGATGGGAATTTTTCATTTGTCTTCATCCACGGAGACGGAGACTGTATGGTACTTTAATACATCAAAGAGCTTGATGTAATAAAAACTCTCAATATAAAATTTACTAAAGCAAATGTATCTGTTGGCGACCTCAAAAATAAAGATACTGGTTCACTAAAAGTAAACATTCACGCAGTTTGTTTTAGATTTATTGAAAAAAGCGTTTGATTCAATGTTCTATTGAATCTTGTTTTGTAGGCACTTCTATGATTCTAAGAAAATGGAAATCAATTATTCAGGCCTAAACGTTAATGTTATTTTCCAATAATAAATATTTGCATGATAGCAAAAGCTCTGGTTAAGCACATAAAACACATAGCAGGAGTAACAAATGTTACGCGAGCTTCATGGCTGGGCTCCAGCATTCGAACGGAAAAATGTATCATTATATTTCCCACCCATCGTTTATTGGTAGCTAGATGGTGGATCTTTGAATCTACAAGAAGTAATTATGATGTAATGTGAGGCTTAGAGCACACTCGAATGTCGTTACGTAACTGTATGTTTGTTTAAGTTACATCGCATTTGCTGAAGCTAGAGTACTCTCTCTAGCAGGCACTGACTAACATAGAAATTAGATAAGCAATCAAATTGGTAAGTAAACAAAAGTATCTAGTAGGCTTCAGGGCTCTAGATTTTTTGTTATCTGATTTCAGATAAGTACAATTGCAATTTTTGTACATCTTGAATAAAAGTATTTTCAATTTTTTTACTAGTTTCCGTAAACTTCTATTGCTCTAGATATGACAGAAATCAGTTTGTCAAAGCTTTTTCATTCATAGTAAATTGACTAGTTTCATCAATCATTTTCTTAATCCATAAGTACACTATTCAATAATATTGGCTTCATGGGGCCCATCATTATGAAATCCAGCACTGCTGTTAAGGTGTACTTTAAAGAAGCCGAATCGTTTGAGTTGATTCTATAGCAGAATCTTAAACTTGTTCTCAATACTTTGACTTCATATACAAATGTCTGTCTATTTCACATCAAACATGCTTAGGTTCACCATAATTCCATCATTTATTATCTATTTAAGAATCCACAATTTTCAGATACTTGCATATTTTATTTCATCTAATTTCACATTACCAATGAATCTTAAATATGCTAATGATCATCTAACCAGGTGGCGAAATGATCTGAACTCATCGCCATCGCCATCGAACTGATAGAACAAATTGCCCCATGAGCAGATGTTAATTTCAAATGCATAAATTATTATTTAACAAAATTGTAGATAATTATCTTTCAGATGCAATCTGGTTGCTACATGGAAAATCATCACACTTCTCCTATCCTCTCTCTAAGTGATCGTAGGTATGAGTGTGATGCTTCGACAGAAGCATGAGTTGAATCCTAAGTGTAGCCATAATAGGACATGACAGAACTTAAGTAGACAAGGAGGTGGGTTTTATGTTTATTTTGATGTTTAATTACAGAAATTATTTTATTTAAGAAAATTATATTAATTTATTTGAAGTGATAAATCGCATAACATCAACTGGTTGATTACACATATTACAATGTTTGCATATAGTATAATAAATTGTTAAAATTATTGGTACTTAAAGTTGTTCTAGATTCAATGAAAATGAAAGTTGTTTGGGAGGGTTTCTTATTTTATTTAATTACAAATCAGATGTGCATTTTTTAAGTGGGTTACTGTGCAACTTGACAAGAATTTGTTGTTTGTATAATTTGAAAGTACACGTGTTGAATTATAATTTTGCAAATGCCTTACAGAGGTTTTGAGTATCAAAACAATTCAGTAGCATCAATATATCCGTTAGACCAAGCGAATTCAGTTGTTTAAAAATAGCCAAATTAGATTTTTTGCTATCAACACTATAGAATCTTGATTTAAATTAAATAATTTATTGACGGAAGTACATATTACCTATATACATATATGCTTTTATTCAGATTCTATATTAAACGTGCAATCTGGTGTAAAATTAAATCAATAATTTTAATCGATACTCTTTATACATTTTTAAAACTGTGATTCCTTTGACGTAACGACAATAAAAACCATAATTATTGAATACAAGAAAATTTTTAAATTTAAAATTGGTAAAAATTTGCTTCACTGCATGTTGAATTTTTTTTTTAAATTACCTCAAAGTTGGGAGTATGTATTTGATAATTTGTTGTTAGTTTAAAATAGGCCAGACAACTTTTTCTTAAGTACACGGTAAGTGATGTCAAACTGGATATATATACTACCATACACCCATACACATATTTTTTTTCTTTGAAAATTCCTATCAACCATTTCTCAAATTATTCTCATCTCATCAGAAAACATCCTGAATATTGAACCATTAAAAAAAATATATATATTTTTGATAAAATTTTGGAATTAATTTGTAAACAAAAATTTTTTAAATATAATAATTTTGATTTAGGCATACTAACAACAACAGATGAGAATTTACAATCTGCTTTAAAAGTAACTCTGTGTAAAATGAAAGTGTTCAGAAGGCTCAGCTCATAATATTAAAAAACGTTATATCTTTCAGATGCTCCTTTTTTAGAAATTTTAAGACTGCTTTTAACATTTACACTGTTCAGCTTCGGTAAAAAAAAAAACAAAACAAAGCTTAAATTGATAAAATCTGTGATATCATACATATTTCATTTTCGATAGATTTTAAATTTTTTATTTAAATTAAATTTAAAACATTTTAAAAAAAATACTGAAAACCAACTTTTCTTGTTCACAACCGAATCCATAATTAATGTTTGATTTTCTCAATATCAGACAACTTCAGCAAATTATTAGAGCGATAATAAAACTAAAATAAACCACCTCGTACAATGTCAGCCAACCGCCTGTTAGACACCCTTTTTTTTTTTTTTTTTTTTTATAATGCACTCGCACTCAAAGGGATATTAATACCTTTATAATGAATTAACATGTGCGAGCGAGGAAAGAGAAGGAATAGAAAGATAGGAAAGAAAGGTGGTACAGTGGTTTGAGATTTTAGGTGATAATTATCTCATGGAAATTCCACGGGTGGCATCCAGTTGAAACTTGGGAAATAATGAATTAAAAGTATTCTAACGTTATAGTTTAAAACCTGAATTTTATTATACATTACTGTAATTTTATGTAAGTTTTTTTTAATTTTAAGTTAGATTAGGATTATAAAGCTTGTATAGTATAGAAGCCAATAATAAACGGTGCTGTCGCCTCCACCAAATTAACTAAAATAAAATGACTTTCAGAGGCCACCAATAGCGTTCAGGACTTTCTTGTACCTACGTTATGTAAAGTTATTTGTCTTAGCCTCGAAACTTCAACATTTCAACTGAAATATTATAACATAAAATAAAATTTTAATTTCAAAAAATGGCATCTAATTTCAATAGTACTTTTCAAATAATTATTGACAACCAACCAATTTACGGCAGTCGCATTCTTTCAGACTCGTGTACTCGTGAATGTAAACTAAGCGGCATTAGCTTGATTTTAGTATAATTAATGACAATTTAATAAACTTACCATGATCAACAGTATAAAAGTTTATGAAATATTAGTTGTAGCTGGCACTTGATGTCAAAACATCTAAGCTCTGATGTTGGAAAAAAAATCAATTAATTCTAACAGCCAGCTAGTGTTGTGGTTAAATCAAGATCGGCCTATCAAAACCAAATTGAGTATGACTTGGCTATCCCCCTAAGGGAGGCGATGAGCCGTGAATTTTGTTTTTCTTTTCATAGCTTTTGTACCTATAGAATACATTTAAATCGAGTAATGAACTGCAATTTATTACTTTGTGCTTGGTGTTTGCTGTTCGAATGGTTTTGCCCATGTTTGGATTAAATGGTCAGCAAATCGATATTATCGTCTGTGTCTAAACTGTATTTGGTATAATGGGGTTGCAATGCACTCGAGACGGACACAAATCGATTCCATTATACAAAGCTGTAATCAAACCAATGAATCTTTACGCGGTTGCAACTTTAAGTGCGTGTTTTGAAAACTAATCAAGATGCGGTAGTTTCATGCAACCATATTTTGGTCAATGAACCTTAAAGAAGATCTATTAAGAACTCTCTGGTTAAGAGTGAAAGAGTTCAAGAATTCAAGGGCCCTTTGTTAAAGTGACTACAGTGGATAATATCGAGACAAAAAATGAGAAACAATTGAAAATGCTTTTAAACTTTTAATTTAACGTCACCGAATCTAAATGACAAGCTTTATGATAAGCTATGGAGAAATATTACATGTATATTCAAGCAACGAAACACATATGTATGTTGCTCGCAAATTTCGAATATTACGTTAGCTGGCGATCTAGTTTCTTAAAAATAAGAGATAATTCTTTTTAAACGAATTTTCACTAACAAAACTAAGAAGCTCATAAAACAAAATTGGCCACAAAGCTTGAAAATGTGTGTTTGGCTAGTAACGAAACATTTTGATACCGACATTTTGATTTTTTGACATTAAATTTTCTAACACTTCTGTTAAAACCACTCTAAAAGTTGTATCATAATCGGTAGAGCAATTCTCGAGAAAATGGCACTTTTATGACAGGTTTCTGTTTACTTTGGCTTAGAGATCAAATTAAAAATTCTTTTGGAGGGGCCACTGAATAAATATTAACCAATAAGTTTGAGCGAAATCGGTCTGTTAGGCGTCAGTTATAGCGATCAGTAAAACGCATCAGTAAAAATGTTCTTTTGTAGTACTTAATACGTTTGAATTCGTTTTGAAACAAAAAATATAAACCAATCGGTGACGAATAACATAAATTAGTTTATTTTTGAAAACAATATTGTTCCGGAAATGTATTTATTAAAAATTTTATAAGCAAAGAAAATTCTCTGAGTTGGTTGCCATCAATCAGTGTAGCATTTGTGTTTTAAATCGAACCATAACATACTAAAGAAAAGTCATGAAATGAGGGTTACGAATGATATTTTCATTATATCACCGAACATAAAATCATACACACAGTGTAGTTAATATCAATATCTCATCAAATAATTGGCTTAAACAAATTTTACTTTCATAACTCGAAACCATAAATATCATATTCCAAATTCCCACGGGCTTTGTCATTTTTATTCGTTTTTCTTTTATTATTAATTTAAATATAAGCTTGTAATTGAGTACTTTTATAGAAAATGTCACTGTGGCACACGTATATCGTCTCACAACTTGTTTGACAGTGCCTTCAAATCAAATTAAATCAAATCGAATCCAACAGACTACTGAGTATCTACCTATGTTCTTCGAAATAAACATGTTTCTGACACAGATCATCTGGGAATTATATATCCCTCATGCCGAATTCGGAATAACACAGCTGGATGGGGTTTCCAAAGCTGAATTCTAGCTTTAGGCCATGTTTACTGTTGGTGCTGTTTGTAACAGCTGGATATCGATCATGAAGTACACAAAAAAAGAACATCCAACACGTGATGTCATTAGTTTTCATGTTAAACGCACTTTACTTATAGATACGTGTTATGTGTAACTGCACATGTCAATTCCCAAGTGAATTACCAAAACCAACAAAAAAGTATCTCGAAATAAAATTCACAATCCAATCCACCGCCAAGAATCCAAATTAGTACTGTCTGGTCTGTTCCATAGTTCCATTCACCATGTTCGGAATGCTACAAGCTTTACAAGTTGTAACCAAATTGCAATTCGATCTGGAAAAGCAGATCGATGATCACTTCTTGGGTGCGTTTTTAAATAGCTTAGCAAATTCTTTGAATAAAAAAAAAAAACATGGAAATCTATAATCAATTTGGATTGGTGTTGGATGCAACACTTGAGCTAGTTTAGCGTTAGTACCTACTTAAAGGCTTACAAGTCTATGAACGATCGAAAATGTAATGATGACTGGTTTTAAAGATCAGTGAACTGTTACACAACGAGTGATTGGTGTGCACTGAAGATCCTTCGAGATCACAGATATTTAGTGAATGTTCTGTTGTTTTTGTCGGGAACACTCTTTGTTGAAACCTTGAGGAAGGTATTTTAAAGTAGTATTCAATAATTGGTTTCCAGATTCACTTGGTTGGGTAACAAAATGAATAATGGCAAAGATTGGGGTAATTGACATTATTACTTTGTAAAAAATAAATGGAGGTTGCTCTGCGCACTGAAACAATTGAGATCACGACATAAACTGGTTCAGGAAAAGATTGAAGTAAGAAGTACTTTTTAATGCAATTGGGTTTCATCGTGAAATATAAAAGAACAAAGCTGAATTAAAATGTTAAAAGCAATGATTATGTGCGATCGGATTTCGTTTATTTTTTAAGGAACATTGTAAAGTTATAAGTCCCCATGACCTTTCACAGAAGGGAATTTTTTTGAAATATAGATGTAGGTAGGTGTAATAAGTTTCAGATATCTATAATCTACGAAAGAAAGAAGTTGGACAGAATTTTATTGCATCGAAAGATTCAATGCTTCAATACTATGTTTAAATCAAAAGCTTATTCTATTTTTGTTTGTTTTGAATTATATTAAATAAATTGGTCTGGCGTTTTCACTCTCAAGGAGATGTAGAGACAGGCAATTTTTAACAACTCGTGCTAGAAATTCTAGCACGAGTTGTAAAAAAATTACCTAGAATAGAAACTCAGAAAAGAAATAAGATTTTTTTTCTTGGAATTTAAAAAAAAATGTTTTTTTTTAATAATTTTATTTGGATAGTCTCGCGAAAATCGTCGGAAGAGAATTTTTGAATAATACTTTTCGAAAACACATTCTAATCTTTTTTTTTGTATGTGAACAAAAAGCAGTTCAGAAAACAATTTTTTTAAAAATTGAGAAAAAAACCACAAATCAAAAAAAAGTTAACTTTTTTTTAAAAACCCAAAAATAATTTACAGGAATTTGGAATAACTAAGTTTATTAAAAAATAAATAGCTCTAACCAAGCTTATAACAGCCAGTTCAACAATAAAGGTTAATTTGCTGATCAAAATTTAGAAACGATTTACTTCGGTTCGTGCTTGCATAATGAAAAGTTTAGTCGGTGATGGTTCAAGAGTATCGTGAAAGGGTCAACTCACCGATTTCCACGGAATAAATAAAGTTGATCAACGGTAATCCACAGTGCTTTCAACACTGAACATCTACATTTATTTAAGTTCCTTTTCAAAAAAACGTTAACTTGATTTTGACTTCATCATTGTATGTTATAACATTATATGTAATAACAAAAAAAAAAAAACTGCAGACCACAGTACAACACGGCGTATGCGGAATATTTTTTTTTAACCATTTGCACTAGAATTAATGCTCTTTTATTCATTTAACAATTCGGTAATAGTTAGATAAAAACATTGAGATTGTGTGATTACATAACTTAATAATTGTATCTATAACTATGCATTATTCAATATTAAATCAAAAAACAATAGCGAGAGCCGAGAGCTACTACAGTTCATTTGCAAAGAACTCTTGAATATCCTATTTCAGTTCGTTTGTGAATAACTATAATTGGTATCAAATTTTTATAACATTCAATAGTTTTTTCATGAAAAAGAAAGGATAATAACGGCGATGTAAAGTCGATTTCGATAAATTGTATGATTTAATCAGGTTTTCAATCAAAACCTTTGCAGTTCCATGGTTCACGGAAAATATAAAACATTTTTCTAGCTTATCCTTTGTGAACTTAATTTTAACCAAGTTTTATTTCTATGTGTATAACAAATTGGAAAGGAATACAATTTTTCTTTCTATAGATAGTTCAAAATATAAAAACACGGATTTCGTGCGTCCACTGTTCAATTACTGCGCATTTAAATTTGTATTGCCAAGCTAAAACCATCACTTTATGAGCTTAGTGAAATTAAATTCTAATCTTGCAGATTAATTCTTACTTCAAAATAACTCATATTTATAATTTTGAAAAACTATAGATTTTGATTTAGAATTTCGACTGTGGTTGATGTATTTTACCAGTTTATTCTTGAACCACACGCTAGCGCTGTTACGTTACCAAAGAACTGATACATCTTAGTAAACTTTGGAACATAATACTGATTTAGAATTTTACCGAAAAACCCCCTTAAAATGTAGATGTTTATCCTAATAATTTATTTAAAAAATACATATGTACATATCAAGCACCTACAGAGCTTTGATCGTGACTAATTTTTTAAGCATTGCATACAGTTACTGCTAAATCGAGGCTTTTGTTTAAAACAATTTTAACTGAATAAAGGGCGAGTAAAAACTCAAATTCTAAAATTTTTTTTCCAAAAACACACAAGATATTTAGTTTCATCTTATAGATACACAAATTTGGGCTTGTGATTTATTAGAAGTAAACTGCTAATTTGCACAAATTCAAAAATGTCTCTTTCTTACAGAAGGTGTTTACTAACAACTAGAAGCAACAATTTTTTTTGTTTTTATCTGAAATATTTACCGTTAGTTTATAAAAAACTAATATTAGGTAATGGTTTTGCATCAAAAGTGTGCGTACCTATAGATTGTGTGTCCACAATTTTAGCATTGTGCTTTTATTGTTACTGTATACAAAAATCTTAATTAAGTTTAGATTGTGGGTGTGTTTGTGGGAGAATTGTGACGATTCAATATCTTATCCTTAATCTTGCAGCAAATATCATATATATAAGAAATTTTAGCTTCTAGCTCCGCAATCGCCACCTCTAGAAAGTATATATGTAAATACGGGGAAACGTATATCACAAAATCGACTCGACTCAACTTTTCTACAACTAATGGTATTATTTCTCTATGTTACAAATTTATTACTAAATACATTACACCAATTTTATGCAAAAAGGTATACAGAAACAAAACTATGGTAACACTAAACATTTCGGCCAGATGATTTCATCGATCAGCTGTTTAAAATCACTTAAGAGAAAGAAAATCGCACACATGCAGACACTCAAATAACTGATTGAGTTTTACTTACAGTTACAGTTTTCTCAACTCTTCTCCATGCCGTCATCATCACATCACCATTCAACAACTACATCTTCAGCATGCGTCTTCTGTTCGTCATCATTATTCCAATGAACTGTTACCAAGTAACACACCTCCCTAAGATCACACTGACGACGATGACAGCTCAGCTGCTAAACAGGTGAGTTTGGATTTGTTTGTATTCAGCTGTAAGATTAAGCTCGGCTTTCAAGTAAGCCGGTTCGGTGATGGCCTGGCTGGCTAGAAGAAGTGGCTCTGGTTACTAACTCGTGAAGCTCTGCATAATCCGCATAAGTTATGAGCATAACCAGACAAGAGAGAGAGACTCTTTAAGAGGTATAGATAGACGTTCATGTTAGACGAGGTTGCTTCCAGTAAAAGGTGGTTTTGACTTTTTGAGGAGACTAGAAGGCAAGTCGCTGCAGAGAAAACGATCAGTGATCAGTTGGCAGTCATCGGTAGCGGTTCAATAAACGGTTGGTAGTAAAAGTGTTACCAATTTGAGCGAGCGATTTCGACGGGTTCCGGTGTGAAGAGAGGAGTGAAGTTTAATTTTTTGGTGAAAATTTTTGAAATCACATTTCGCAAGTGAAATGTGTGTATAACGGTATAAAATTTGCATCACACATCGCCACCGGTTGGAAGAAAACGTAACGAAACTTAACTCAAATCTGACAGGTTTTCGGTTATTTTTGTCTTGTTTTCGGTTTCTTTTTCGGTGTTTCATCTTCTTTTGAGGGTCTTTGGTTTAGCAACCTCAAAAGAAACAAAAATCTAATTGCTGCAATTAAAAAAAAAAGAAGAAAATTATTCCAACATTCGCGGATTATGTGATTAATGTCTTCTTTTTATAGTTTTCGTTTAAAAAAAGAAAAGTAGAAGTAAAATTAGAAAAAAACGGTGTTTTTTTTTATTACACCACAAAAAGCGGTTCTTTGCGTGGATCTTTGATGTAGTTTTGTGTGTTTTTTTTTTTTTTTTTTCTTTAAAAATCTCGGTCAGATTTTTTTTTTGAATTTCAAAGATGTATCTGTGAGAGAGTGGTGCAAGAGAGAGCGTGGTAACCTCAAGAATTCATGTTGGATGGAAGTTGGAACGACAACACAACTTAATATAGCTGACGATTTTTTTTTTCTTTTTTTGTGTATGGAAATTCTTGCTAATGCGTTTGGTAACATGGTGTGTGGGTGATACCTATTCTGATTATTTTATTTTTTGTGAAAGTTTTCCACAGCAGTGAAAATTTACATTTTTTATATTAAGAAAAAAAAAAATAAAATTCACACGAGAAGTGTTGGGAGATATATATTATTTTGTGAATTTTTCTCTTTTTTTTTTATTTGGAATCTTTTGTATGCTAAAAATACATTAATTTGTAGTTTCTTGTACGTTCAGATATTGTGCGTGGAGGTAGACATGAAGTCTAGAGATTTTTGCCTGAAATAAAATGAATGAATGACAATCTAATGTTCGAGCTTCGAGTATGCTGGTGCTTATTTTTTATTTTTAAGAAAACAAATATCTTGTCAAATGGCAAATTATAATTAAACAGGACAAAACGATGATGAAGAAGTCAAAAAAGTGGGTCTACAAATTCAATCTGGTCTGTCTGTCTGGTGCGCACCTCTATGGCCTAAACGGATGGGTCACTTTTCCTTACATTTCGTAGTTAGTAATTATTTCGAGTCTCCCGAAGGCAGAGGGTAATTTTCATTTCTACTCGAAGTAGAAAAATAAGGGACCTGCCATACAATCATAAACAAAAATGTTGATTTGCTTGAAAACGGTTCTTAATATTTAAATAAAACTTTCAAGGTGCTATAGTTTTAAAGTTTTTTCATAAACTTTTTTCCGATTTTAGTAATACAATAATAATTTCGTTTGCGAATATTTTGGAAACGTGTTGATTGAATTTTTTTTTATGAAAACTATACAAATCGCCATACATTAACAAACCTATTTAAAAAAATTTCAAAATACATATTTATTTTAAAAGTTCTTCAAAAATAACAAAGCCGGTCCAATTTTTTTTCAATATTTTAAATCCTATGTAGATATTTATAATTTCGACATTTATTGCATACTTAGTTTTCCCAAGAAAACACTTAAAACTTTTTTTTGAAAAACTTTTCGAAAACAATCCAAATTTTTTTTTGAGTATGTCAACATCTAGAATTAAAGAATTAATATTATTTTGTTTATAAAAGAGCTCTCACATTAAAATTTTCATCGAAATCCGTTGAGTGGTTTACGAGAAAATCTGTTATGAAAAAACTGATCCTATGGAAGGTACCGTTACAAGACTTTTCCTGAAAGTTTAATTCCAACCAAAACATAAAATTTACTCAAAAAAATACCATTCAGAAAGTTTTATCAATATATCATAGTAGCGGTTTTTGATAAAAAAATTATTTTTCAATAAAAAAAATCGTATGGCAGGTACCGTTAGTCTTAAAGCTAGAATGCTAATTCCAAAAACCCCTCTGTAAAACATCATAATAATACCAAGTTTGAAGCAAATCGGTCCGGCCGTTTAGGTTGTAGGTGCCGATACAGAGACAGACAGGCGGACATACAGATATATTTGTCGGATCCACTTTTTTGACTTATCATCGTTATGTTATGTTTGATTTTTTTACGAGTGCATAGCTTGCCTTACAGTTACAGTAGGTACCTATAATCGCAAAGTAAAAATTGCTATTATCGTGGTATGGCACCCTTATATTAAATACGTACGACACAGTCGTGCACTTTGTTAAATTCTGATCGGTAAGTGTATTTTGGAAGCCTTTCCATCTTTCGTATTTCGTCCTAACTTTGTTTTTACTGATGAATTGAATTAAATAGGAGAAAAGATGGGAATTCTTGAAGTAACTTACCTATATCTTTGCGGTGGTATGTAGGCATTAAAGATGGAAAGATTCCACGAAATTTCTCTAAGGATGCTTTTATAAGGAGTCAAGTAAGGTATCAATTCCACTGTATTTCCAGTCGTCATTCAATCGTCTACTCTATAATCGCTATGTCATGTATGATTGTTATCTAATGCCACTATTTTATTTATTTAAATAACTTAATATAATTAGGATTTTTTCTAAGCATATGATAAGCCCCTAGTTTATTTAGTTTTTTTTTTTTTTTTTTACAAAAATGATGACTTTGATGACTAACTCAAAGAACATGAGCAATTGTACCGATTCTAATAAAATGTTTCATATCTACTTGTCACCGTATTGACCATTGACTGCAGAATCAATTTTATTAGTAAAAGCTTGTTAGTGATTCAACAAATCTTATATTCGAGAACCTTGGGGGAGCATTTTTTAAGATTGCATATAAAAACTTAGTTTATCTAATTCTCTTAATAATTTTATCTTTTTCTGTGCTTGTTATTGTAAGTAGTTATTAAAAAAATCTGTTTGAAACCCCTAATAAAAACATTTACTTACTAAATTTTTTTATTAATTTCATGAAATTAAATGCGACAGTCACATACAAGATACAACGGCAGCCTAATTTTGATTTTTGTATAAAACATTAGAATTCCTGCCACCGCGTTATTATTAAATAAAGACTAGCTATATTTTCCCAAGGAAAATATATGTAATTTCAATACGAAAAAAAATTTCACGAAATGTAGTTTTGACAAAAATTAATTAGAAAGGAATATTATTTTTCTTACAAGTTGTCTAAGAAATTTAAAGATTTTTTTTATGAGTGATGACTCATTCAAATAAGAAATGCAAATAAAATCTCACTAAATTTGTTTTCTTCCAAAAAAAAATAATGACTGTTCTATAGGTACCTATTGTCAAAGACACATAGATATTAGGTCTTTTAAAAATTGATTGCTGTAGTTTAATTTGTTTTTAATGTCAGTTTTATTATTTTTAAATTTATGACATTGTTACCTTCAATTAAAATGTCAATGACTTTAAAAAATAAAAAAAAAATAAAGAATAAATCTATCATTCGACACTAGGTGAATAATTTAAGTTAACATCAAGACTGAGACAAGCATTTTTACTAACTATTCAAAAGTCCGGGGCTATTGCGTTGGCCCGCATAACTTTTAACTTCACTTATCTATGCTGAATTGAATAAAATTAAAAACTAAAAGGTAATTGAGCGAAGCTGATTTCAAATGACTATGTCGTTCGTCATTATTGTGAATTATTTTAAAGGATTGAAATAACTTCACTTCTTATTCGAATATAGCATCATGTTAGGTTCTGCAATATTTTATTTGATTAATATACACCTTAAGCACGAATACGAAAAGGATGTTCTCAATGTTTCTATTTTATTCATTATAAAAGTTATTATGTATGTATGTATGTATGTATGTATGTACATATGTATGTATAGAAATATTTGAACAAAATGTATAAAATGAATATAAAAGAATGATGATCAAAACTGAATTATAAATATAATTAAAAAAGTCTAGATTAGTTGTTGACACGCTATTTTCTGAAACTTATGTACTTACTTACATCTGTACTTTTTGACTTTTTGCATTACCTACGAATATAAATTTACATCTGTACAGAGTTTTTCATAGCCTTAATGTGGCTAAAATTCTTTAAAAAAAAAAACAAATAAGATATCTTTATTTACCGGCATAATGTTACAGTAGACTTAAAACCAATTTTTGTCATGATTTAAGTTACATAACTTAAAAATTTTAAGCACTCGTTTTCCTTCCATTATTCGAATGAAACATTTGGTTGATATTTATCTTGAAATAAATTCAGAAACAAATTTTAATTTCTTACAGTTTCTAAGCTCTGGAAGAGCTGCGCCTAGATATTGGTTACAAAACTAACACTGACCTAGTAGAATGCTCAAGTAATCAATATTATTAATTTGATCACTTTTCTGAAGCCTTCGTATAAAGCATTTTTAATCAGAACATGTTTGTAGTTATAATGAAAGTTGATTTTTGAAATACTGCCATTGCTTCGAAATAATTTTGAAAACCTTAATTTCTGCATGCAAAATGATATCGTCTGCATTCCGTTAGCTTGATCAAAACAATTTACATTTTATGTAACATAAATCCTAAATAGAATTGGTTTGTTCACTTCCCTTTTAAAGGAAAATATATTTTGTGAGAAGTTGTTAGTTAAGGCGGCGCAGACAGTCCATTGTGGACCACGGCCTCAACCAACAATCCTCGCCAGCTAGGCCGGTCCCTAGCCAGTGGCCTCCGGTTGCGCACACCAAGTTGGTTGAGGTCGTTTACCACTTGATCGCGCCACCTTAGATGGGGTCTTCCAGAACTGCGTCGGCCCTCCGGGTTGGAATTGAAGACTCGTCGGGCAGGAGCGTTTTCGTCCATACGCTCCACATGACCCAGCCATCTAAGCCGCTGAATTTTCAGCTTCTTAACCAAGTCAATGTCGCTGTATAGCCCGTACAGTTCGTCATTGAATCTTCTCCTCCATACTCCATTAATACATACAGGCCCGAATATCACCCGAAGAATCTTTCTCTCAAAGCACCCCAGCCTGTATTCATCCGATTGTGTCAGTGTCCACGCTTCTGCCACATACAGCAGGACTGGAATGATAAGGGTCTTGTATAGTGTCTCCTTGGTCCTTTGAGAGAGGGCTTTACTACTAAGATGCCTTCTTAGCCCGAAGAAACAGCGATTGGCAAGAGTGATTCTTCGACTGATCTC
Organism: Platycheirus albimanus; assembly: GCA_916050605.2. NCBI lineage: Eukaryota > Metazoa > Arthropoda > Insecta > Diptera > Syrphidae > Platycheirus > Platycheirus albimanus. The sequence continues at coordinate 95,440,165 of OU696697.1, read as the reverse complement.
TTCACTGATGTTGTTCTGAGAGGTTATAGTGGAACCCAAATAGACAAAGTCCTTGACAACCTCAAAGTTATATCTGTCCATTGTGACGTTTTGTCCGAGCCTACGGTGATGATCTACTTCACCCGAGGACAGCATATACTTTTTTTTGTTTTTTACTTGCTCTATAGGGCAAGTATTGGTTTCGTGCAGAAAAAAAAAATCGAGGTTTTAATCAAACATGACATTACGATGATAGAGAAGCCCAAAAAAGTGGTTTTCGCCATACCGTCCGTCGGTCTGTCTGTGCGTCTGTGCGTCTGTGCGGATGTGCGGATGTGCGGATGTGCGGATGTGCGGATGTGCGCTTTTTCACGGCATGCTACAGCCTAAACGTTTTGACGGATTTTCTTCAAACTTCATATATAGCAGTTTGAAGAAAAACCATTGTCGAGGTTTTTTTTATTTCGTTTTAGCCCGGCTCAAACTGGTACCTTTCAAGTAACGGTTTTTTTCAATTTGGATTTTCTCGAAAACGGCTCTAACGATTTTGATTAAACTCAAAATTTAGCTAACTTTATGTATTTCGAACAAAACTGCGTTTTTTGTTTTTGGCTTAAATAGCCGTAACGAAAATCAGGTTTTAACGGTTTTTTTTTCAAATAGCCATAAGTTCACAACGGCTTGATTGAATCGACTCAAACTTCGTTTGACATAGTTTTTTATAGTTTTCTATAGGATGGTTTAGTAAATTTTTCACTGAAGCCTTTCTAAATGGTAGCTCCCATACAACGAGCCGTTGAGTTTTAGCCAACTTTTTTTGGTTTTTTCTAATTTGCTCGAAAATGGCTCTAACGATTTTGATTAAACTTTGTGTGTTATATTCTTTTAGTGTTTTTAAGAGAACTGCGTTTTCAGTTTTTTGCTAAAAATGCAAATAACGGAGATCTGCTCTTAACGGTTTTTTTTTTTAATGGCCATAAGTTGTCAACGGTTGCATCGAATTCACTCAAATATTGTTTAGTATAGTTTCTTTCAGCTTCCTATCAGATGGCATTAATTTTTTTTCAGTTTCTTTTTTTTTTAATGGTGGCTCCTATACAAAGAGCCATTAGTTTTAGGCCAATTGTTTTGTTTTTTCTAATTTACTCAAAAAAGGCCCCCACGATTTTTATGAAACTTTGTATGTAACATATATAGAATACTTCAAAGAAAACTGCATTTTTAGTTTTTGGCTACACATGATAATAGCGGAAATTTGATTTAACAGTATTATTAATTTGGCCATAAGTGGACATTTGTATCATTTACAACACCCAAAAGATGACATCATAATTTTAAATATTAAAGGTTTCTTAACGTTAGCTCCCGTATATCGGTTTTTCCAGTTTTAGTCAACATTTTTTAGGTTTGACCAAATTTTTCAGAAATGAGTTGTTCTCATTGATCGAAAAGTTTGTTTTCATCGTACTATTGCACCCACAGAGCAAGTACGTGCGACCCAGTCGTGCATTTTATTTTACTTGCTCTATAGGGCAAGTATTGGTTTCGTGCAGAAAAAAAAAATCGAGGTTTTAATCAAACATGACATTACGATGATAGAGAAGCCCAAAAAAGTGGTTTTCGCCATACCGTCTGTCGGTCTGTCTGTGCGTCTGTGCGTCTGTGCGGATGTGCGGATGTGCGGATGTGCGGATGTGCGCTTTTTCACGTCATGCTACAGCCTAAACGGCTTGACGGATTTTCTTAAAACTTGGTATATAGCAGTTTGAAGAAAAACCATTGTCGAAGTTTTTTTTATTTCGTTTTAGCCCGGCTCAAACTGGTACCTTTCAAGTAACGGTTTTTTTCAATTTGGATTTTCTCGAAAACGGCTCTAACGATTTTAATTAAACTCAAAATTTAGCTAACTTTATGTATTTCGAACAAAACTGCGTTTTTTGTTTTTGGCTCAAATGGCCGTAACGAAAATCAGGTTTTAACGGGTTTTTTTCAAATAGCCATAAGTTCACAACGGCTTGATTGAATCGACTCAAACTTCGTTTGACATAGTTTTTCATAGTTTTCTATAGGATTGTTAAGTAAACTTTTCACTGAAGCTTTTCTAAATGGTAGCTCCCATACAACGAGCCGTTGAGTTTTAGCCAACTTTTTTTGGTTTTTTCTAATTTGCTCGAAAATGGCTCTAACGATTTTGTTTAAACTTTGTGTGTAATATTCTTTTAGTGTTCTTAAGAGAACTGCGTTTTTAGTTTTTGGCTAAAAATGCAAATAACGGAAATCTGGTCTTGACGTCTTTTTTCAAATTGCCATAATTTGTCAACGGTTGTATCGAATTCAAACAAACTTTGTTTGGTATAGTTCCTTACAACTCTCTATCAGATGGCATTGCATTTTTTTCAGTTTATCTTATTTAAATGGTGGCTCCCATACAAAGAGCCACTAGGTTTTGGCCAATTTTTTTAGTATTTTCTAATTTACTCAAAAAAGGCTCTACCGATTTTTATTAAACTTTGTATTGAATATACATAGAATGTTTTGAAGAAAACTGCATTTTAGTTTTTGGCTACAAATGATAATAACGGAAATTTGTTTTAACAATTTTATTAATTTGGCCATAATCGGACATTTATATCATTTATAGCACCCAAAAGATGACATCTAAATTTTAAAAATTCAAAGGTTTCTTAACGTAAGCTCCCGCTCGGGTTTTCCAGTTTTAACCAAAATTTTGTAGTTTTCCCCAAATTTTTCAAACAGGAGTTCTTCATATTGCTCGAAAACTTTGTTTTCATCGTACTATTGCACCCACAGAGCAAGTACGTGCGACCCAGTCGTGCATTTTATTTTTGTGAGAAACCTCTTTCAATATCTAAAGTACGTTGAAAAGTAGTTTCTTCGACCGAATATTTGAATGTTTGGTTTTCGACATGATTTTAATTTTGTTCTTCTATAATTTTCAATGTGAAACGTTGTGAGCCGTATCTATATCTACCACATGCATCGATGCAATGTTAATAGTATGATAGAATTTTTTTGTATCAATAATTTTTTCCCTTAACGCTTATTCCATGATTTTTGATGTCGTCATTTCTTAAAAAAAAATCGAGTTTCGTTCTTTACAAACACTTAAAGCGGGATTTTGTTCTGCAACGTTGTTTCTTTGGACCAAAGTGAATAGATTTGGATTCAGTTTACCTAAAGTGTTTATAAGTAATCAAAGCCACACAATACACAATACTGGATTTTTTTTTTACAGATTAAATTTTTTTTTACATAACTGTTTGTCGTAAATTCTTAGACTCTATACAAAAAATCGATATATAGATCAATTTCAATTTTTTTTTAAAGCAAATTAATGAACATTAGTTAGTTTCATTCAGGGCGTGGATGCCCCATACATACATGCACCGAATTCCATGTTACCTTCACAGGCCTATATAAGTACATAGCCTAGCCCGCCATTATGACTTATGTTTCAGATTATCACGACTCAACCCACGGTGGTGGCTGGGTTCACACCAAGAAAAATATAACGTTCTACCTTTTCCCGCGGTTTCACATCTCAGATAAGCATTTTAAGCCGGGAATATTTGATGAAATCTTCGTTCCGACTTAGGACTCGTAAAAATATCAGTATCAAGCCTCTAGCGACATTGTAAGGGGAGCGCACAATTGCAGGCGATAGCTGGTTTCTACTTAACAGCATCAATTAAGCAATATCTGCACAGTGGACAATTTGGTTCACACACACAAACGATTTCAATAAAATCTATTGTTTTCATCTTAGAAAAATAGTCTACCTATTTTCAAAATAATTAAAAAAACTAAAATAAATTTTAAAAGAATAATTTAAAACTCAAACGAAAGATTACATAAATCAACAGAATTAAAGATTAATTTTGTATTTAAAAATTTAATCGAAAAAGGCTGCGTTGTTTACAAAAAAGTTTGACTTGAAAATACTGCTTCTATGCAAGATAACGTTATAGCAGAGAAATTCATTCGAAGCAAATAATAGATTATTCAAACAACCAGCAACCATAAAGTTTAAACAAAATCGTTGGAGTCATTTTTGCAAAAAAAAAAAAAAAAATTATAATAAAAATAAAAATACACTCCTTGAAAATACCAAATAAGTGTACTTAGTACCAAGTTTGGAGCAAATTTCGAACTAAGAAAGGTTTTTGAACTTCGTAATGACATGCTTTATTCACTTCTCAAACTTGGGCAAATCCATAACTTGCCTTACAGTATTTCCAGTCACAAGTAAAAATAAAATAATACACGATACTTTAAGAGGTCTGAGTATTTTCTGTTCTTAGATCTAGATTTCCAACTTTTGCATCGGCATCCAGTGTTTGATATTTTCTTTTCTTTTTGCGATGTATAAATGATATTTTGTTTAAATCTTTTCCATGATCAAATATTCTTATAAAATCACTTAAGATTTGAAAAAGAAACGAGCAGAGGCGAACTACAAAAACTTGGTGTGATAAAAAAAAAATCGCAATGTGTTTGTGTTTTAAACTGTTGCATAATACTTAATGACAATCAATTTGAATGCTTTCTCATGTTCAAATTTTATTAAATTATCTTTTTTTTTTCAAAACAAACAAAAACTCAACGAAGTCATCAACCAAAGAAAACAACCTATCGGTTGTATCTTTTTTCTCATGCAAATTCGTCTAATGTATTAGCGATGCTCAAATATGTAAATCATGCAAAGTATCTTTAATGTATTTTATTTTTTCGGTGCTGTTCTTGCGATTGGTACACAAAACTTTATCGGCAAAAAAAATATCACGTGCTGCTTATATCAAAACCTAGACTTATGGCCATACTTCACCCGAAATAGTGTTACCAAACTGAGGTTTCAAGTGTCTTTTTGTGGGTTGAGTCAATAAATAATGTCTTTTGCATGGTTAAAGTTCAATTGATAAAATCGTTGTTGTGTTTCGTGTAGGATTTATCAATCATCAATCTACTTTATTTTCCAAACATGGAAAAATGCTGTTCGGTTAAAACTTGAATCCGAGTTACTGGCCTACCGGATTATGCTTCTGACATGCAGGAAGATAAAAAAAAGAAACATTCAAGAAAGTAGCCACCGCAACAACAACAACGACTGTATATAGGCTGCTGCCAGTGCTTGCTGAAAACTGGTCTGATAGCCTGGTCCGGACTCCGGCATCAGTAACCAGTACAAGTTACAATCACAAACCGTCAGTTTATTTAACATTCGCAAGACGACGCGCTTCACGCGTTGGAAACAGAAATAAAAATCTCAGGGGAGTAGGTTGTAAGAGAACTGGTATTGCCGATCGTTAAGTATAGAAAGTAAGAGATTTGAATTTTATTTTATTAGATTGTTAGGAGTTAATTTTTTTTTTATTTTTATTTTATTTGAAATAAAATATTCGGTTTAGGAACGTGCATTAATATAAATGATATAAAACTTGAAATTTATCGAGTTCAGAAGTACGTTTGGTGGACAATTTTTGCAATGCCATTGAAATGTGTTGCTTGAAGTGAAGTGAATTGATAAAGAGAGAGCCGAAATAATTAAATTTAAACACAAAATCTTTAAATTAAAGATTTCGTTGGTACTTTTCTTAAGCTCAAATAATTTAATTTTGTATTTAATTTAAAAGTCTTGAAGCATTTGGCGATGATTAAATTATTATCTAATCATTTATTGTTATTGCATAATAACGTTTTATTTCTTTAATTAAAAAAAAAAAAAAAACTTGGTGCCATTGAATCTTTTTTAATTTAAAAAGTCCTTGAGGAGCTTACATAGGTGTGTTTGCATTCGTATGCTTGTTTCAATAAATTAGACATCGAAGGTGTTTTAGAAATCAAATTGTGTCCCGGACTTGTAATATCCTAATACTTAATAATATCGTTGTGAGAATGCTTCTAAAAAGTGAAGTTTAATTCTGATAAATTCCACTATTAAATAATAATCAATATTATAAAGGTGAAAGTTTGGATGGATGAATGGATGTTTGTGACTCAATCATGGCTGATCGGATCTTTATGAAATTTGGCACAGAGACAGATTATAGTCTGGAATAGCACATAGGCTGATTTGGGATAGATTTGTTAAAATTTTTCATAGGACAAAGGATCGATGTTTTTTTTTTTATCGCGGAAAAACTCACGGTTATTATTGGATAGCATACAGAAGGGTCTTGTAAAAGTTCGTGAAATAGGTTTTCAGAGAATTTTTATCAAGAAGAGACATTAGTTACTAAGCTGAGTAATATCCGATTTACATAGTATTTTTATACCCTATTCCATAGAATGGGTATATTGTATTTGGTGTGGAGTTTGTAACATAGAGAAATAATACCGTTAGGTATAGAAAAGTATATATATTCTGACTCAGAATCAAAAGCCTAGTCGATTTAGCCATGTCCGTCCGTCCGTCCGTCCATCCGTCCGTCCGTATGTATACTCTCTAGAGGTCGCAATTTTTGAGCTGAAATTTGGTATATATAATCTTTGGTTCAAGAGTAAGGCTAAGTTCTTGAACCAGTAAAATCCGCCCACAAACACGCCCACAATCGCCATTTTTGTTGAACAACCTCAATTTGGTAAAATTAAATTATGTTTTTTTTACAGTTACGATAGAAGCATAACGCTAAAATTTTGCACACGCAAGCTTTAATTAAACCTTCTTCCAATTATATAAAAATATCTCAGTTTGGGCGTGGCGGACGCCCATTTTTCATACAAAACCATCAATATTGTTTTTATAAAATAACAAATGTTATATTAAAGAGAAAAACATTAAATTTTGTGGGAATTACTTGCACATAAACATCTTGTGTATGAAATCAATAAATTTGATTTTGGGCGTGGCTGACGCCCACTTTTCAATAGAAACTATTAAAAAATTGTTTTTGTAAATGAATGGTATTTATAATGAATCCACAAGCCAAAATTTTGCGTCTCTTAGTAGAAACTAAATCGTTTGTGTATGAAAAGAAATTTTTGAATTTTGGGCGTGGCTTTCGTCCACTTTTCATGAAAGAACGAAAAACGTAGTTTTAAAAATTTAAGGTACTACCAATATTCAATTTAAACCTTTTTCCCTTCCGTTCGTTTTATGAAAAATCTATCTCTACATTTTCTTGTGTAAATTTTTTCAATACGCCCACTTTTGAAGGCGTGATTTTGATAAAATACCTTTGTTCAGGTAAGATTGTTTAAAAACTACTCGATTCAGCTGTAGTTTTACACATATGCCTAAATACTGATCAAAGCTCAGTTGGTGCTTCAAATTTTTAAGACACGCCCACTTTTAAGAGGCGTTTCCGTCAAAAGTTGTATAAGGCATTAATTTTTTAACGTTTTTTAACTATAGGTCACAGTTTTGAAGTAAAAAGATGAACACTTAGATTTATAGGTATTCCTTGGTTACGTAGCAGAGTGTGGTCCATGAATTGTTAAAAACACCCATAACCGCTATTTCCATTCAAAATCTAATTTTTAAAAATTTAAGTTTTGCAGACGCATACACATTAGGGTGGGCCATTTTTTTTATTTTTTGAATTTTTTGTTGTAATAGCAATAAAAAGTGGCTATTTGAGGTCCTTATGACGTATGCAAAGAATTTTTTAAATCTATCGAAAGTAACTGCCTCCAATTTTCATTCAAAGTTTTGATGAATTTATTGATTTCGGAAGGTACATTTAAATTTGTATTTCATTTTTATTTTCAAATTTTCAAAAAACATAGCAAGCTTTGACTTTTTATTTCTAATAATATATTATTTGTCTTGAATTTTCAAAAAAAAAATTATCAGAGTAGCCCGGCACTCATTTGAATGTTCTTAGTAAATGTCATTTATTCCTCAGTTTTATCGTGATTTCCGAGGATAAAAGATATTGTTGTTTACGTAATTTATTAATCGCCATGGAACGTACTAGAAACGCCTTTAAGTGTACTTTATTTGGTGAAACATGTGATCTTAAAAGTAATATGCTCCCTACTTATGAAGAAATTATGAAGTGTTACGAGTGGATTAGGCACAATTTAAAAACAAACAAAAAAGAACCAACTTTCAAAGAAATAAGTGATATTGTGGGCAAAAAAGTGCTAGATATTTGGAAACAAGCATCACTTCCGATTGTTTCACATAAAAGAATGTTGCAAATGCTAAAATGTTATCATGGTAAGTGCAAAAAGCTACTTAAATTTCACCCAAGAATTCCAAAAAAGAAGCTAGAAGTGTTTATTGCTTCAAGTAAAGCTTTGTTTGATATTTCGTCCTGCAAGTGTTCCGATTTTTCTAAATGTACTTGCCCAAAAGAAAGAAAAGTTCCTTCTAATGAACAAGAATTCCTTATTGACCAAAGAACGACCAGAAAAATGATGATAGGAAACACAGATGTCGCAACAACAAGAAAGATTCAAAAAAGTATTAAAAGGAAGCTTGATAGGGAAAAGTTAACAAGTTGTACCAAGGAAACGGTCGCAAATGTGTCGGCAAATTCTGCTTCTCCTCATAACAGCTCACTAGACGAATCAACCGATTCATGTGAAGATACTGATAAAGAAGATTTTCCTAGCGTAGCCACTGTAAAGAAAAAGAAAATACAGCCTTCCGTGAACTATTCCGCATTATCTCATACCTGTGACCGATATGGCGTGTCAGACAGAGCTGCAGCCGCAATCGCCTCCGTTATCCTACAAGAATCTGAATTGCACATTATTGACAAAAATAAACTTAGAAGGGAACGAAAAAAAGCTAGGGAAAGTGTTCAAAAAAAATATGCCGTTTCGGAAATCAGTGCGTTGTTGGTCGAAAAGACAAAACCTTGGTGAACAGAAAAATTAATGATAAATATTACCGTGAGATAATAGTTGAAGAACACATTTCGTTAATTAGCGAACCAAATTCAAAATATTTGGGTTATATTGCTCCACCAACAGGCACAGCTAAGTGTATTGAGCAAGAGATAACTAACTATTTTTTGACAGAAAATATATCACTAAAAAATTTGATGGCTCTTGGATGCGATGGTACAAATGTCAATGTTGGAAAATTTGGAGGAATTATCCGTCTACTTGAAAAATCCTTGAACAAACCATTGCAGTGGATAGTTTGTATGCTGCATATGAATGAACTCCCATTTCGTCATCTTTTCGCTCATATTGATGGTATGACTTCAGGGCCAAGAACATTTTCAGGTGTTATTGGGAAAAAATTGGAAAATTGTGAAGAAAATACCATCGATGACTTCAAAACTATACCAAGCGTCCCCCTACCCGAGATGGACACAAAAAATCTTAGCTCTGACCAACTTTATTTGCATAGAATTGTATCAGCGGTTATGACTGGTAGCTGCCCAAGTGACCTTGCCGACAAATCACCTGGGAAAATGTCTCACGCTAGGTGGCTCACGCGAGCTAATCGAGTTCTTCGTCTCTACATCGCAACAACAGATCCTGATGAAAAACTAACAACGTTGGCAACTTATGTTGTCAAAGTGTACGCTCCAACTTGGTTCCGCATTAAAAACCACCCAACATGCAAAGATGGAGCGCGGCATTTATGGCACTTAATCTCGTCATCTCGCTACCTTACCTTCGACCTAAAAGCTGTTATTGATCCAGTCATAAAACGCAACTGTTTTTTTGCACATTCTGAAAATTTACTGCTTGCTATGTTAACCGACTCAAGCAAATGCATAAGGGAGTTGGCTCTGCTTCGTATTTTGAAAGCCCGCACTTTAAAATATGAGCAGCTCAGAGTGTTTGAGGTCCCAAAAATAAAAATGGAAGCCAGAGTCTACTACGATCTCATTGACTGGCAAAAAGATGTTTTTGATCCCCCTCTGCTGAAAAGCGTTTCCAATGAAGAGCTTAAATTCTTCATTGCTCAAGAAGAAAATGAAATACATTTTTTGAAATTACCATGTCACACTCAGGCAGTTGAGAGGGCAGTAAAAACCGTGACGGAAGCTTCAGCAACTTTATGTACAAAATCAGCACGCGAAGGATTTATAAAATCCAAGCTTTTGTCTCGCAAATTGATGCCGAAATTCGACAGCAAAAAAGATTTTCGTGTTATATGAAATCAAATATTTATAAAAAAAATTGTTTTAATAAAGTATTAAATAAATAAAATATCAGTTTTGTTGTATTTTACTTACAAAAAAAAGTAATTCGTACCTTAGAAAAATGCGACTTAAAATTTGTTTACCCAAATTTTTATGGTAAAATTGGAGGCAGAAGATGTTATCCGATTGAGATGAAACTTTCAGCATTCATCCATTAGACCATATAGCTACTTTTAATACCTATTACGAACGGGCAAAAGCAAAAAAAAATTTTTTCATAGAAAAGTGACCCACCCTAATACACATACAAAAATATAGGGAATAGGGTATCCAACAGTTCGTTCCAAACGTACTGTAGCTCTCGCTTATGTTTTTTTTTTTTGATTTGTATCAAACCAAGTAAACAAATTCAATTTAAGGAGGGACGCGGAGGCGGGACGAAGCTAGCCGGATCCGATATGATAGGAATTTAAGAAGGACTTTGAATGGCTTGAAAAGGAACTTCGCTCTCATCTACCCTCTCTAACTTTTAAACATCTTTGAAAATACCAACCGAAATATTTTTAAGCTCGTGAAGTCTTAAAGTCAATCAATTTTTTTTATTAATTTAATATTTTATACACATAATTAAATAATTTTGATATTTTATTTGTCACAGAAAAGCAGCCCCTTCAAGTTATTTGAATAAATACAAATCAGTTCAGTGAAATGTTTTCAATAAAAACTTAATAAAAATCAAGTGAAATAAAAGTGCAATAAGAGCAAAAGTTTAATAAAATAAAAATGAGTGCCTTAATGGTACCCCATTCAAGGGGTTCATCAACTTCTTCATCAAATACAATAAGGATTAACAGTATTAACAAATTATTCATTACATTTGGAATAATAGTTGTCATATGCCTGGAAGTAAGCAGTTATGGTAAGTTAATATTATACATTTCTTATATTTAACACGTTGCAAATTATTATTAAGAAAAAAACTTCATTCTGAGGTAACAGAATGAAGATATAATATAGTTCAAACTTCATAACGAAAGTTCTGATTTTTTATAATTTGAGGCTTGACGATTTGATACAAACTTTCATTTGCATCTGACATGGTTTATTGAAAGTATTTCTTAGTCAACTGTATTTCATGTTTAGGGGCTTAAAACCATAACAAAGTTGTATATAGTTGAAATAGTTTCTACCTAGTTAAAGTAAGGTTAGGAAACAATTTGTACGAATGGTATAAGAAAATTAGGGTGTGGTAGTTACTAAATCCTAAAAACACACCATCGGACGAAATCCCAAAAAAAAAATCCACAGAGCGTTTTAAGCTGTTTGTATTTATTACAAAGTATTTTTTTTCCGATTTGCATTACATTTCATGCAATATAAATTCACGCGATTTAATTGCATAATTCACTACTTGAACATGTCTGTTATTGGTTTCGTGATTTTTGCCCTGGGGATTCTTTTTTGTGTAAATTTTACTTATTAAGTGTTGGGGAAACAGTCATCAATTCAGAAAATTAATGTCTGCATTTATTGATTCGTTAATCTCATTGGCATAGAGTTTCCGTCTCTTCCATAGAGTGCGAAGAATCTACAAAAGATTCGAAAAAATGTTAAATATTAACTCTGCAATAGATGTTTTGAGAGCACTACAATTCTTGCGTTGTAATGCCTACCTATGACATGAGGCAGTTCTAGAAATTGAATCTAAATAATGTAGCTTATGTGTCATCTGCTTAGAAAGTTGTTATTTGGGCACGGGCTGTGGACCAATGCAGCTTCCATTAACCCAAAAAGAGTAATGTAAAATAGGACAGCGTCTAATCTGTGCGGAAGATACTGTTTGGGCCGACGGATTTGTGTATACCGAGAACTTTAAGTGGGTACTCTTGCATGAGAACGAGTGCGATAGGAGATTTGTCCCATAAAACCATTTAAGAATAGTATTAGTCATATTAATTTGTGGTAGTGTCGAGCTAGCAGCAAATTGCCAAAAAGTCAGCTTTGGCTTGAAAGCTTACCAGAGGAGTACCACTAGAAACAAACGTAGTGGAATTTCGTAAGTTTCCACAAATGACTATCAAATTTTCCTATATTTTCCTATTTTTTTCATACAAAAATTTGGTTCTCTGAGCGTTTAAGGCCTTTCTTCCTTTTTTGAACTTATTCCGGTTTTCTTCGGGAAGGTTTGCCTCGTAACATCGGAACCTTACTTATCTCTCGCCTTCCTAACCTATTTCCAGCTCAAGTCGAACCATGAATACTCTTTCGGTCTGATATCTACTTTTCTTTCTGTTTTTAACAAAAAGTCTCATACTGTAGAGAATTATATTTGTAATAATGTCAGCTCCAGAGTCTACGTCACTTTCGAAGAAACATTGTGATGAGTTAAATTTGCCAGAGAATTTGTTGAGAAAGCTGGCACACGGTGTACTTATTAGTGTTAGAGGTTAGAAACGAAGTACAATACAGGGATTCGTGTTGGCTCGTCATCAAGCTTGGTCAAGTTACTAACCTCAACGGAATTCTTGGCATAATTCATATTAATACCTGACTTTTCTGAGCTACTGTCTCTTTTGAGGAAGTGACGCATAGGTACTAGTACTACAAAAGTAAATCTTGTCATGAAAAAAGTTCGCCTCTGCTATCAGTTTGGATTATAAAATATATGCTTTTTCTGCAGAATATCGACGCACACGCAGGAATGATTGAGAGTGCAAGTCACTAGACCTAGACCCAACAATTTATTAGTTTTTTTATCTTCTTTTTGATTTTCTGTCTTCATATTTGTTATTTAACGAATTCATAGGGTGCCTTGCAAAAATCTATAAATAGTTTAGAAGTGAAAAATGTTCTTAAAGCACCTTTAGCAATTAGTCACCTCCATATAAAGTTCTGAAAATATGTTTTTATATTGCGTTTCCAAGTGAAATCTCGGTTTGTTTCATCATAACGAATTTTTTTTTCTAGCTTAGCTTAATTCTCTAAATTCCACTCACATAGCATCCCAAGTAAGAGTTGAATAGACTCATTAACTTGTCCGTCTTTGTCTCTGAAAAAATTCCATAGCCAAAAAAAAAAAACTTAAATATTCCGCTAATTAATCTCTAGTCGAATGGCTTAAATTCTGCTTAAACATCGCTTGTCTAGTCTAACCATCTATCGCAACTAATTAGTTTATTTTTATTTATTTTTTTCTCTTAGAAAAAAACATTCTTCAAAAGTCACCATAATAGTTATTCGGTATATAATCTACCCAATGCTACTGTCAAAATTCTTATTTAGCTGTCAGTTGGCTTCTACAAATTATGACCAAAATTGAATCAATATTACCAGGGATAGATGTTGCAGTGCGGCTGAAATGTTAGTATCATGACTTTGCACACAAGTCGTGCCTCATTTTCAATCCAATTAAACTGAGAAGAAAAATGCGAACGTTATACCATTTTCGAAATATACAAAGATTGTACCTTGAGATACAGAGATACAGCATAGTTTGAGACTTTAGGCACCAAAGGGGAAAGAAACATTTTTTGTTTATAGTTTTTCTTCTTTTCTTTTTTTTAAAGATCGAATTAGTTGGAGGCTTAGGTTGCATTTGTGATTTATTTTTAATGAGGACCTTGACTTTAACAAAAAGCATTTCAAGATTCTTGTCAAATGACATTTGCCGCAAACAACTAATTGGTAGATAAACAGTTCCAACAAGCTCGAAATGCTAGACTTGCTATGTCTGGGAAAAAAATTAAGTTTGTAGGAAAAAGTTCGATCTTAAAATTTATAACCATATTTGCAATTCTTAAGGAATCAAAATCCCTCCTTAGGTGTTTATTGTAATTTCCAAATCAATTTCCTGACGGAAATTAAGACCATATGTTACTCTTCTTAAATGTTTCAATAACTTGTGAAATGGAATAAATTTCGAAGACAAGACATTCCAGTGAGTAGCAGTGACTGGCGATGGGCAAGCAAATATGTGCCATGAATCACTTGATTCGACCTTGTAAGTCTTGTATGCGACTTTGAAGACTTGACAAATGAAAGTTCTTTTCAAACTCATTAGGTATGCTAAGCATGTTGATATTATAAACTCGATCGGGTAGAAGAGTTTCGATAAAATTGATTAAAATTGGTTAAAAAAGAGCAACAACAAAATATTGATACAAATTTTTGAAGACAGGAATGTAAACTTATCAACTTAAAAGTATCTAAGAGATGTTAAAAAAAAACCTTATGTTCTTGTGATTTTCAAAATCCCACAAAGTTTTTGGAATTGAATCTTGTAGATGATTACTCTTTCTTGAAGCGATAACTACAAGAAATCGATTGAAATTTAAAAACACGATCTTATTAAACGCATTAATTAAATAAAACAAATGAAACTTTAAGTTACATCCACAGAGGACCTAAAGGAGAGTGAAATCTTTCGTACGTATCACCCTCCGACACCGATTTCCGGTTTTTTTTTTATTATTTGAAATCGTGTCTGTGAATAAATGCAAGAACAACAACACAAAATCATATCATACCAACTGTGCGTGTATGCGAGTTTTTACGCACACATTCGCAGATGGTATGATTTATCTGTCAAATCAGCTTGTAGGCAAAATCCCATTTCCAGCCTACATTTAACTCTCTTTCATAATCCTCTCTGGTTACATCTTCGATTTTCGATCCTTTAACTTTTAGTTGGATCAAAGTTGGCCATAGTAAGTACATACTTTTTATTCTTTTTTGTTTCCAGGGATTGTATCTCAATTAATGCCTCGTTTGAATATTTAGACAAATTTTCATTAAAGACTGTTGCTGCGTTGTAGTTGGCATATTCTTCCGCCCTAGTGCTTATGATTAATCTATTTTAGTGACAGCCTTATCATAGCATTGGCTCTTGCTTTCGAAAAGTCTAGTTCTACGTGGTATTACACTGGCATCTAGTTGATTATGATTCTCTTGTCGCAATTGATTTTCGAGCAAGAATTTATAGAACTTTCGATACAAAGCGGGTCAACTTACTGCTTGGTTTGGCGGTGAAACATTTTTTTTAATATCACGAGCAAATGCAAAACGTTCAAGGTCGTTGCTAATCTGCAAAGAAGTTTGCAAGCATTTTGTTTAAGACTATTTAGGAATCGATAGGAAATACTTGTCAGGAAAAAAAAAAATAAAAGATATATAAAAAGAAGTAGGATCGGATATAGTGTTTAGTGTTGGACTTGAAACTAATACAAACATTGAATTTTGACAACAAAAAAAGAAGTATGAACTAAATTACGGAAAATTTTGAAAAAAATTAGTTTGAATACTTATTTTAAATTTTTTTTTTTTTTTAATTTAGAGTTTGAAATATATTTTTTCTAAAACGGATTAATAAAAAGAGAAAAGAAAAGTTTTTTGGCTTTACAAAAATGTGTAGCAATTTTTGTTATAAAACTGTCGCTTTTTACGATTTTTGTCTTGTCTTAATCCAACCTATTCGCTATAGCTTTTTGACACCTTATATACCGATTACCCTGAATAATTCGGTTCCTGACTCAAATTAATTTTAAAACTATGGGCAAAGTATTCCTAATAGGTAGTTAAATTTTTATATATGTTTACCTATTTAGCAAATTCTTTTTAATGCAAAAATGGACATAGGTAATTTAAGCTTTTATCTTATAATTCTCGACTGAAAAGGTAAAGTATCTTAGGTCGACTTAAGATATATAGCGTTTTTTTGTTGAACCTCAGTGCCATTCGAAATGACTACAGTTCTATCTTATCGACATCCTTCTATCTCACTTCTTTGCTCTTTTATATACAAAAACAACTTCATCTTATGTTCAAAAGACACATCTCTACACGAGGTAAATATCTTAAGTGCACATAATAGATTGTGTGTTGTGTTTAATTTTAAAACCTAGAAATAGACTTAAGATTATATTGACTTTAGACTTTTTTATTGTTGTAAAATCGTAAACCATATTAAGTTGACTTAAGATATTTTCACGCGTGCAAACATAAACAAAAGCCATCCTTAGGTCGACATAAGATAAAATACTTACAAAAATTCTGAAAAAGTGTGAAAAGGCAAACATAAACAAAAGCCATCCTTAGGTCGACATAAGAGAAAATACTTACAAAAATTCTGAAAAAGTGTGAAAAGGCAAATCATCTGATGTCGACATAAAATGATTTTTTGAATTTAAAACTGAAAATTTTCTCTCCCTAAGTAGTCATATAATATTTTACCGTTTGCAAACCTAAAAAACTAAGATATTTTTTAAAGTAGTTTGAGTCTGGATTTCCTTTTGAGCGAAAGTTTTTCTTTTAGTAAGAGTTAATAATTCAGTTCTTTTTTCATTTAGTGTTTCAGTTAATATTTAAGTTAGTGTTTCAGATAGTGTTGTTTTCGTGATAGAAAAATTATTACTAATAAAACACATTCATACAACTAAAAAAAGTATGTACTTATTATTGAATACTTTATAAATTATACAAGAAAGCTTTTTTGTTTCAATGATAGTTCATACATATATTTCTTAAAATACTTTTTTCAGATACATTGGTATAATGTATAGCAATCCGCCTGCTGCAGCCATTCTGCGAATGGTAAATTAAAAAAAAAAAAAAAAAAAAAAAAAAAAAAAATCCATCAGCCGAATCAGAATAAGAAACCTAATGTTTGAATTCGTAATTATTTTTTTAATTAATTTTTAAACCGTATGCACGTAAAAAAACAATGCTAAATAAAATCAAATTAAGTTTTCTGTTCAGTTTTTCCATTATTTTTGGTTATTATTAATTTGACTTTTAAAACAATGTCAAATGAAATTTATTTAACTTTTTTTGCAATGAATTTATAATTTTGTTTATTTTCTTTTTGTTAAAGTATTTTCTTTCTATTTTTTTCAAATATAAAAGTCTATCTCTATAGACTTAAGGACTTGAAATTTTTAAAATAAAAACCAGAAAATATCATCTTAAATCCCTTTTTTTTAGGAATTGAAAATGTCCTTCGAAAAGACGAGGCAAAATATCTTATCTCAACTTAAGATTTGGGAAATTAATACAAAATACTATTTAAAACTGTCTTAAGTCATATTTTTCCTTATAACGGGCGAAACTTTAAAAATATCTTTTTGAAAAAAATTAAAAAAAAAATCATAAAATTTGACATCTAAATGCTTTGTTCAATAAAGTCTACACTTGAAAGATTTTTTGGGAGGCAGCTTTGAATCATTTTTTTGCTCTCCTGAAAAAATATCAAAATTGACTTAAGATACTTTAACTTTTCAGTCGAGAATTAATGTTTGTGCTGAAAAAATAATTTATCATTGTTTTCTCATGCTGTTTATAGAATAAACTGGCTTACCCAACGGATTTCGTCCCGTTGAATTTTTGGCGAATTCAAATCTTAACGATACTAAATAAGTTTCAGTTTAAGAATCCTTTGACTGATTTGCCTGTTTTAATTCGAGATCTACAATTAAGAAAATGGTATTCCATGTCAAAGAAAGCAATGAAAATTTTATGAAGCCCAACTCTTGATCACCGGAATAAAATCGTTTAAGTAGACCTAGGTACATAGTTTCTTTGCCGAAATCTTAAAATGCGGTTTAGTTAAAATCACTATAAAGCCTCTACGCGTTACCCAATAAGTTTGATCTAAATCGTTTAAGCCGTTTTTAAGAACTGTAGATACAAAATATGGAAGACAGCTTCTGAGATAAAAGAAATTATGTGAAATTAAGTTTGAAGAAACTCCGTTATGTTCTTGGTAAAATATGGCCATTTTCCAAAAACCGACGCCGCACTTTCTTAGAAACACTTTCAGTAATTAATTTTCAAAGCTGTATGAAAATAGTATAGTTGCAGACATTTTTGAAGACACAACTTCAACTGGACGCCACCCGTGGGATTTTCGTGAGTTAAATATCACCTACCAATTTGCTATTTCTCAATCCATTGTGCCAACAAAACAAAAAATGTTTCCTTTCTTCCTATTCCTTCTAACTAATGCCATGCAGTTTCCCATTCAAATAAAATGCAAGACTGGGTCGCACGTACTTGCTCTGTGGGTGCAAACTTTTCGATCAATAAGAACAACTAATTTTTGAAAAATTTGATAAAACCTAAAAAATGTTGACTGAAACTGGAAAAACCGATATACGGGAGCTAACTTTAAGAAACCTTTGAATTTTTAAAATTAAGATGTCATCTTTTGGGCGTTATAAATGATACAAATGTCCACTTATGGCCATATTAATAATATACTGTTAAAACCAATTTCCGCTATTATCATGTGTAGCCAAAAACTAAAAATGCAGTTTTCTTTGAAGTATTCTTTATATGTAAGTTAGGTACATACAAAGTTTCATAAAAATCGGGGGAGAATTTTTTGAGTAAATTAGAAAAAACAAAAAAATTTGCCAAAATCTAATGGCTCTTTGTATAGGAGCCACCATTTAAAAAAAAGAAAATGAAAAAAAAAAATCAATGCCATCTGATAGGAAGCTGAAAGAAACTATACCAAACAAAGTTTGAGTGAATTCGATGCAACTGTTGACAACTTATGGCCATTTGAAAAAAGCCGTTAAGAGCAGCAGATCTCCGTTATTTGCATTTGTAGCCAAAAACTGAAAACGCGGTTCTCTTAAAAACTCTAAAAGAATATAACACACAAAGTTTAATCAAAATCGTTGGAGCGATTTTCAAGCAAATTAGAAAAAACCAAAAAAAGTTGGCTAAAACTCAACGGCTCGTTGTATGGGAGCTGAAAAATGTATAAAGCCATCCAATAGAACACTATTAAGAACGATGCCGAACGAAGTTTGAGTCAATTCAAACAGGCCAATGCGAACTTATGGCCATTTGAAAAAAGCCGTTCAAACCTGATTTTCGTTAGGACTATTTGAGCCAAATACGAAAAAGGCAGTTTTGTTAGAAATGCTTAAAGTAAGCTAAATTTTGAGTTTAATCGAAATCATAAGAGCCGTTTTCGAAAAAATCCAAATTGAAAAAAACCGTTATTAGAAAGGTACCAGTTTGAGCCGGGCTGAAACGAAATAAAAAAAACCTCGACAACTGTTTTTCTTCAAACTACTATATATCAAGTTTGAAGAAAATCCGTCAAGCGGCTTAGACTGTAGCATGGCGTGAAAAAGCGCACAGACGCACATACGCACATCCGCACTGACAGACCGACGGACGGTATGGCGAAAACCACTTTTTTGGGCTTCTCTATCATCGTAATGTCATGTTTGATTAAAACCTCGATTTTTTTTCTGCACGAAACCAATATTTGCCCTATACAGCAAGTAAACAGACCTTGTCTTAGAGGCTTATAGTTAAAAAAAAATATTTGTAAGGGTCACTCTGATCTTACATCACTTTGTTACTATCGTAGTGATGTAAGGTTTGATTAAATTCTCAATTTGCTTACACGAATCCAATACTCACCCCTAGGCCGCATGTATATAATGTTACTAAATTGTATTTGAACTTGTATAGTGTCACCACCAAAGTCAACAACCTGATTTTCTTCTTCAGATTGTATTATACTAACGCCTTGAGTCATTATTTCAACAAACGCTTATTTGACCTGAACGTGAACATTAATTAAACTTAATTCGTGATAAGTCATTTTGGGCTCTTAATCGGCCAAAATAAATAAATAGCCTCCAAGCATTTTTTACGATTCTGTCGGACCACTGTGTGATGGCTTGAGTTCAATGGTTCTATAAAATGATATTTTATAGAAAGTCAGACAGACACATGATGACTGTTGTGGCAGTCGATCTGTCTGGTCTATAGTTTGGTCGTTTTGTGGCTTTCATCAAGATTTTCTCAGATTAAAATATTACTCACAACTTATAAAATATTAGTTGGGAAAATCAAATGCGATTTAAAACTTGGTCAAGCCACTTTTGATGGCCAACATGTTATAAATGAGAGAGGGATTTATAATTATTATTTTATTGGCAATCCAAATTTCAACTAACCACTTTGTTGAAGATATTTTTTTATCGGCTGGAATTTAAATTCACAGCATGCAATAAATTATAACAATTTATGTGAATATTTTTATTTCGCAATGCACTTTGATGCACATCAAACAATCTTGTGTCATCGAATATTTTTTTTTTTTTTAATTTTTTTTTCTTAGCTGTCCAAAGTAAATAATGAAATGATTTATAACGGTAAGCGATGCATACTTTGTCGGATACGAACTTTAGTTGAAAATCAGAAAATACAACATAAATCATTGTTCTTAATATGATCTTCGGTTCTATTAGGCAAGTTTATGCAATCATAGTAAGATTTGAACTTGAGATAATAGTCACAGATAACTTAATGACGATGATGAGGAAGAAAAATTTTGTGTCGTATGTTTGCTAGTCAGATAGTCTGCCTGTCTGTCTTAAGGAATGAACAAGCACTTCTTCGAACTTTAACAGCTGATCCGGAATTCAATCAAACTTTTCTTTATTCGAAAAAAAAATAAATTAGAAGTAAAGAGTGTTTTTTCGACGTATAGAATTATGTATAAGTTGACAGCGCTGTTTTCATTGATAGCCATATTTTGTCATCTGCCATGTGATTTATCTTTAGTTTGGTTTGCCATTTCATCATGATTCAACCAACACGCCTGAACAAAGAATTCATTTTGAGCATTGGTGTGACCTGACCCACGTTAACGGTTATTGTTCTGTTAGTACTAGAACGCTAAGCTTAGACCAGCTAAGACTTGAACTCAAAGAAAAGGATATTATGTCTAGTTTACTCTGCTTTTTGGAAGCTTAAAATACATACTTTTCAAATAAAAAGTTAAACTTTTACTGTACAGTTCTAAAATATTATTTTTCATGCCAAGAAGTTATTGCAAGAATATACATGAATTTCAAAATTAAAAAAAGGTTACTTTTAACCCTTGTATCTTGCATATGATTTGATACACATTTCTCAAACACTACCCGATTATGTGCCCGCGAAAATTCTTATTTTTGGAGCCTCATATCAGCTTATCAAATAAACCTTTTGACACGAATTTTGTACGAATGAAAGTCTATAAAATTATACGTCAAATGAAATGAAAGTTACGAGTACGGTGGTAACTCAATGGATACCTATCATTTTAACAAAATATTATTTAAGAATTGAATTTGAAAAATCCACTTTTTTGCGACACTTGATTAGACGTAAGAAAATGAGAGAGAGATAGAGACTACCCACAATTTTAACTTGCTCTATAGGGCAAGTATTGGTTTCGCGCAAAAGAAAAAAATTGGAGGTTTTAATCAAACATGACATTACGATGATAGAGAAGCCCAAAAAAAGTGGTTTTCGCCATACCGTCCGTCGGTGTGTCTGTGTGGATGTGTGGATGTGCGGATATGTCTGTGCGATTTTTCACGTCATGCTAGATGCTGCAGCCTAAACCGCTTGACGGATTTTCTTCAAACTTGATATAAAGTAGTTTGAAGAAAAACGGATGTCGAATTTTTTTTTATTTCGTTTCAGCCCGACTCAAACTGGTTCCTTTCCAATAACGGTTTTTTTTTTCAATTTGGATTTTCTCGAAAACGGTTCTAACGATTTCGATTAAACTCAAAATTAAGCTTACTTTAAGCATTTCTAACAAAACTGCGTTTTTCGTTTTTGGTTCAAATAGTCCTAACGAAAATCAGGTTTTAACGGCTTTTTTCAAATAGCCATAAGTTCACAACGGCTTGATTGAATCAACTCAAATTTTGTTTGACATAGTTTTTCATAGTGTTCTATTAGGATGGTTTAGTAAATTTTTCACTGAAGCCTTTATAAACGGTGCACCGCGGTGGCTTGCATACAACGAGCCGTTGAGTTTTAGCCAACTTTTTTTGGTTTTTTCTAATTTTCTCGAAAATGACTCTAACGATTTTGATAAAACTTTGTGTGTTTATATTCTTTTTGTGTTTTTAACAGAACTGCGTTCTTAGATTTTGGCTAAAAATGCAAAAAACGGAGATCTGCTCTTAAGGGCTTTTTTTTTAAATGGCCATAAGTTGTCAACGGTTGCATCGAATTCACTGAAACTTTATTTGGTATAGTTCGTTACAGCTTCCTATCAGATGGCATTGATTTTTTTTCAGTTACTCTTTTTTAAATGGTGACTCCCATACAAAGAGCCACTACATTTTATCCAATTTTTTCGTTTTTTCTAATTTACTCAAAAAAGGCTCCCTCGATTTTTATGAAACTGCATTTTTAGTTTTTGGCTACACATGATAATAGCGAAAATTGCTCTTAACAGTATTATTAATTTGGCCATACGAGGGTAGTCCCAGAAGCACCCGACCTGACGTATAGATGGCGGTTGTTGTTTGAAAGAATGACTATGGTAGAGAGTACCAACTTTATAAAGCTTAGGTTTGAAGTTTGGCGACGATACGTTTTTGTGTTTTCTTTGTTAGGTCGGGTACTTCTGGGACTACCCTCGTAAGTGGAATTTTATATCATTTATAATACCCAAAAGATGACATCTTAATTTTAAATATTAAAGGTTTCTTAACGTTAGCTCCCGTATATCGGTTTTTTCAGTTTCAGTCAACATTTTTTAGGTTTTACCAAAAAAGATGCAACGCCTCGATTTCTCGAATTTACTAGCATAGATGTATGCATAGGGGCATTAGCTTGCTGGAACTTCCATTCCAAGGGTCCAAATGGCTATGCTAACTTCTTTCATGAATGCCAAATGCCACAGCATACAATAGTGTATTAAAACGGCTTTCCCTGCAATCCGGGATATTTGTGTTTGAATGGAAGTTCCAGCACCGAGTTGTGCAGTTTTTATAGTAATCGTAAATAAAAAACCGGGTTAAATCAAGTACAAAGCAATTTTTTCATACTGTTTTTACGCTTTGAAGAATTATAACGAGTATACAGGGTGATTCACGAGCGTTGTGCCAAAAAGCTAGAGCGTGTAGGTTGAGTTGAGACAAGAAAAAAATCGTACGGGAGGGGGGTCTATTCTCCTTCGTTTAGTCGGGAGGGGCAATTTTCTAAAAACATGACTTTAATTTGAAAAAAAATTATTAAAAAATAACGGTAGCTCTAACAATGCCATGCTATACCTTTTTGTAAAGCCAAAAACTTGTTGTTTTATTGTAATTTTAAATAAAGTTATTTTATTAAACCGTTTTCAAAATATTAATTTTCAAACTCAAAATTATGAAAGAAAATTAAAAAAAATATTTTGAAAACTAATTTTTTTCAAAATTTTACGTAATTAAGTATTATTTTTGTTCTCTAAATTCAATGCTCAATGTGAAGAAGTAGGTTCGGTTATTTTTCAATATCTGGGCAACAAAAAGTCATAAAACCAAACGGTTTTCAGTGTTGGATTTAGAATTAATTGAAACATTGAATTCTGAGAACAAAAATAATACTTAATTACGTAAAATTTTGAAAAAAATTAGTTTTTAAAATATTTTTTTTAAATTTTTTTCCAAATTTTGAGTTTGAAAATTAATATTTTGAAAACGGTTCAATAAAATAACTTTATTTAAAATTACAATAAAAAACAAGTTTTTGGCTTTAAAAAAAGGTATAGCATGGCATTGTAAGAGCTACCGTTATTTTTTAATAATTTTTTTTTCAAATTTAAGTCATGTTTTTAGAAAATTGCCCCTCCCGACTAAACGGAGGGGAATAGACCCCCCTCCCATACGATTTTTTTCTTGTCTCAACTCAACCTTTACGCTTTAGCATTTTGGCACAACGCTCGTGAATCACCCTGTATAGTTCCCGTATGAAAAATTAATTATTAATAAATTTCTTAATAAATTTATTAGAGGATACAAAAAATGTTGTTTGGTGATTTTGAGAAAACGGGAGTGTCCTTAATGCGAGAGTGATAAAGTCGATATTTTAACATGATTTTTTTTAAACTGATCCAAGATAACAATAACAGTTATAGTGATCTAGACCGCCCCAATCTTTGATTTACTTTAAAATAATCTAAATAAAAATGTTTTAACATAATGTTAAGGAGGAAAAACACGATGTGCAGTTATATCTTTCTTTAAAAAGAATGCATAAAACACAATAAACCAGAGACTTGTATTCAGAAATATTTGTTAGAAAGCGTATATTTTGAATACTTTCTTAAAGTTGTCATTTCATTTAATAATCTTAATACACTTTGAAATTGCACGCACATCCAATGTTAGGCGTCAATATGGCCGCGAAGAAGAGCAATTATAATCAAAATCATAGGTCTACCGCACCCATATGGAGCAGGGTGCATTGCATTTTGCAATGTCTTACACATTTGAGCTGCAACATATTTGTAGTACCTACACATGTTATAAAAAGTATCTATGCTTACCCATTTTACAAAGAAGACCCATTGGCCATTTTCATTCGTGCCAATTACGTAATCATGGCCTAAGCTGCGCAGCGCACACATGAAATACTCAACTCAGTTGGGTTATTCATGTAATCCAAATCCAACACCACTAGGCTTTCATCTCAAATTCAGGCAAAATATTTCAACTTTGTAATTTTATCGCTAGTCGTCATCCAAATAAGATGCGAAAACAACGATTTTTAATTAGCAAGCGATCTTTCATTAAACTTCATGTATTACAAGTTACAACGCACGCATACATTCCGTTCGCTTAGCCGGGTTTTTATTTTTTTTGTCCACACTTTTCCCAAAATGGTGCGGACGTTGTGGTGTGGAAGGAAAAAAATATAATTATCTTTGAATTTCCTTTTTGTGAGATTTCGATTGAGTTTGGAATTCTTTTTTTTCATCGCTTTGGTGTTTGGCAAGATGGTACCTTAACGGAACGAATGACAAGACAAAGGGTAATTTTCAAGGTGATTTATTCACATTTCATTGGGTTTTGGCTTGAGCTTTGGAGATGAAGTTGCACAAGCACAGATGCCAAACGTCAGTTTTTGTTGGTATAGAGAGGGTCGAGCTTAGGCAACGTTTGGAATCAGACGTTAATATTTTTTCTTAATATGAAACAATGCAGATTTTAAGAGTTTTAATGAAATATAGAAGCATCATATTTATACATACCCTTTATACATAAGTTTTAAGACTCTAAAAAAAAAAACCATATACAATTTGGTTATAATGACTGACTGATTTGTCAATTTTGTTCAGTGTAGTTTATTTTCGGAGCCACCCCACTTTACTCTTTTGCCCACAGTTGGCGACATGGTCGATTGTGTATCGAATCGACTAATCAATCAAACTTCGCATACACACTCTTTCTCTCTCTTCATTGTAGGTACTTTTATTCACCTTCATTTCTCCTTCAAAAACATCCTCCACACACCTTTATTTTCTAGGAAATGCATTTGAAACGATATGTTTTTAAGATTTTTAATCACCAAAGATATTTCTAATGTTGGTCTTTGTACTCGCACATACATTTCTGTCAATTTTAAATTATGAGCTACTTTGTAAGTAATAAATCAAAGTTGTTCAACTCATATGCGCATCGCGGATGTTGCCCCTTCAAATTATGATGAAAAAACATCACGATGGATAATTTTTTTTTTTTCTTTTTTAAATCGATTGTATTATTGTGTATCCATAAAATAACATTATGATGATGATGAGGATGACTGTTGAACTATAAGTAACATGTTTTATTTTTATTTTCGTGTTTCGTTAATGTTAATAGGATTTTAATGGATTATCTCTGTTTTCGACTTATTTTTTAGATGTATGATTTAATTTAATTTGAATTCAAGCGGCTAAATTATTTCAACACGGATGTTGCGACTTAAACTAATTAGGTCAGGTGTTGAGGCGAGAACACGCAAGATAGTAATATTCTTTGAAAATTAAATCAAAATAATGAAGAAAAAAGTGTGGGATGAATTTATAAGGAATCATTAATCGCAAATAAATAATTAAGCAATGAAGTGTAGGTGGGAATTTTTACACTATCCCACAATGTAAAACAGCCACTGCCAAATAATTATATTCAAACATTAAACAAGTTCATAATATTGATGAAACAAAATTGAACGGCGCATTACAAACAATTTTGCAACTCATTTGACACAATTCAGGATGTCTGGTTCCTTACCAACATTGTTCACATAAAGGTATAAGTACAATCGCAAGGCCATCGCTTCCAATGATGATAGCAGTGTTTAATGTTGCAGTGCATTCCCAGCATTGCTAGATTATCACCAGGGATATGTCGGTCATGGTCATGAAATTAGCCTGTAATTGACTCTGGCCATCTCCAGACTTACGACCGTTGTATCTTCATCTCTGAAACTATTGAGTAGAAATGCCATAATTCACGACCTCAGCTCACCTTTGTTCGATGCATATAGTGAGTCTTGTGTTAAAGAAAGAAAGAGTTAAGGGCTAACCATAATTAAAGAATGGTACGTACGTTGACTTACGAAACAGTAGAAATACTTGTGATTTGTATACCCAACCCGAAATGACTTTTTGTTCAGTTTTGGCAAGTTTCGTTTACTTGCGTTTTCGTGCGTAATGTACGCTTTGAGTCGTACATTACCTACGAAAATCTGACATTCTTTTTTTTCAAAAGGGTACCTATTCTTCTTCTTTCTTTCTTCTTATTTTTAAAGGCTTTTATGGGCAACTGATGTTCTTAACAAATCGGAAGGAAACTTTTCGTTCGGTTTTGACACTTGCTTACTTTTTCTTTCGCGTATTATGGTTGGGTCTTTAAATGCACCACTCTCTTTTTCATTCAGGGTCAGTCGGTCATCACACGTTAAACGCTGTGGTCATACCTTAACCTTATTTCAATTAAGGAAATATAAATATAACTAACTAATCAGTTCAGTATTACGCCAATAACAAGTAAAACCATCCGGGCCGTCCAAATTAAATTTGTTTTCATCACTAAAAATAACGGATTCTCACTAACTGGTCCTGGTCCACGCGGCGCCTAGTGATTTCTTGCAAACCTTAATCTTGCTTCATTATGATGTTGTTGTAGCTGCGGTTTTTTCATCATTTTTGTGTAACAAAATGACTCTGGAGGTGTTATGGTTATGGCGTGGTTTTGGTTTTCTTGGAAAAATGTCCTTGATGTTTGTGCAACCCAAAATGAATGGACAAAAATACAAGGAGATGCTGGAATATGCCTTGGATGAATTTGGCGACATTCCTGCCGGTGAAAATTTTATTTTCCAACAAGATAATGCTCCCATTCATAATGCCAGTTGTGTTCGTAAGTGGTTTGAGGTCAGTGAAACCCAGTATTTGTCCTGGCCTTCTTGTAGTCCTGACCTTAATCCCATCGAGAATTTGTCGGGAATAATAGCCAGAAAGATTTATACAAATAAAAACCAGTACAGAAATGAAGCAGAGCTAAAAAGAGCAATAACCAAAGCATGGTTCGAAATCAACGAACAAGTCCTCCGAAACTTGATTAATTCTATGCCGAACAGGATATTTCAAGTTATTGTAAATCAAGGAGGTTGTAAAAAGTATTGACTTCAAAATTAATAGGTAACTCGGTGTTTAAATGAATAAAATATTGACAAATCTTGACTGTCTTTATACTTGTTTCGCATTTTTTACTCGTATTTTCCTACAATTAATGACTTATCACCTTCTCTTTCAAGAGAAATTGGGGATAACGGTATATATTTTTTTTATTTAAGAGAGAATTAATTTATTAAGCGTTTGGCCTATATAAACATTGCATAACTTTTGGAACTTAACTCTTGCGTCATATTGAACAGCTTGAGAATGGCTGTCTTTATACTTATTTCGGCCACTGTAGTTGTTGATGTTAGGAGTAGACTACGAAATGCTTTATTTCGGACCAGGTGCCTCTGTGTCTGAGTGAAGGATGTGGAAGAATCATGCAAGTTTCTAGTACGTCATTCGTCTACACTCTCAAAAGGTGACTTCGTCAAATCCACCTAATCACACCTTTTGTCTTTGGTGCGTTCTTTTTCTAACGAGTGTCATTGTTAGGATTTGTTCGGTTTTTTTTACAAACCATTTAGGAACGATACATTTGTTGGGATTTGTTAAACTACTGTCTAACGACCATTTTCAATTTATTATTCTCAAATCTCAAAATGAATAAAGAAGGAATAATTTTAGGTGCGCTTTTTTCACTGGAGAAATACAAAAATTAAATTAAGGAAGTAAGTTTTTGAATACATTTTCAATAAAATAAATTAATTAAAATATATTTAACGTGCAGAAAGAAAAACAAGCAGAACAAATGAAAGACAATAATTATTTGGTGATGAAAATTCATCGTCAGAATCTGAGGAAGATTTTCTTTTGGATTTCGTGGCATCTTCCAAACCTAAACGAAGACCATGTTGTAAAAATTAAAAACTATATGTGGAAACAGTTGTTGCGGCGTATGACGAAGAGGCATTTCAACAAAAAAAAAATTTCTAACTAGACAGGCATATGATTTAGCCAATACAGACAGACGGACCAGAATAGTCGGACCCAATTTTTAAGGCTTCTTCATCATAGTAACGATGGCGAAACGGGGGATGCATACAGTAGTGGGGGGTCCAGCAGAACTAGGAAACACCAAAATCTTCAACATCGCATGGATAGATGCTGAGAAAAGGGGATGCAGAAAGCTTTGCCAATTCAAAGAAACAATCTTAACTCATGTCAACTCATGTCAACAATTTCAACTCATGTCATGGAGTGAGTTGGAAATAGTAACAAATCGTTACTATTTAACACCTCAACGTGAGTTTAGGAACGCTGTTATGACGTCATATAGTTACAAATCGTAACTAATTTCGATTAAAGGAACGTCTTTTTGTTGACTTTAGTTAACAAATGTCGACTATCGTTAAAAAAAGAACGCACCTCTTTGTGAAATGGGTAATAGATTCCTTATTTATTACTATAAGCGCGAATATACATATAAGGACCTCATCCAGTTTGGTGACTTTCAAGTTATGAGTCGGTATTTTTGGGTTGCCCAACTTTAGTATTTAAAATTCAAAATTCAGGTACGAGTCCAAGGCCTGCTCGGAATATTGTCCCTAGGATCAACCTAGGATCAAACGTGACCCTTATAACATTACTAGTTGTGGGCGGGGTACCAGTCTTAGCCTCATAATACTTAAAAATCTAGACGAAAGCTGCATTCTGATCAGTTGACATTGAATATGGCTCAATCTCAGGTGAAGGGATATAAGTCCCCGGGTACTAAGTCAACCGAATGACTTAATTCCCATTCAGTGAGAACTATGTTCCCATGGGAGGTGAAAACGTTCTCCATTTTATTATTAGAACTAAGTACTAACTTTGAATCATAAAGAGGGAACTAACTTCCAACAACAATAGTTAAACTAATCTTCTGAAGTATATAAACAGTGAGATATGTAAGGGAGGTTTTGTGTATGCAAACCTGCTTGGGGTTAGTGTTAGATTGGGAGAAGGTGCGTGTTTACTTACTTTACTTTCTCATAATGGCTCCACCAGAGTGTTGTTCTCCTAGGCCTTGCTTAGTATGCCCCTCCAGCCGGCTCGATCTCTAGCCTGCCGTCTCCAATTTCGCACTCCAAGTTGTCGAAAGTCTCCCTCTACCTGGTCATTCCATCGAAGATGACGTCTTCCTTGGCTTCTGACTCCCTCTGGTTTGGTGTCGAAGACTTTACGAGCTGGAGCGTCGATGTCCATTCGCTCTACATGGCCCAACCATCTTAGTCGCTGAATTCGAATTTTTCTGGCTAGGCTTATGTCGCTGAAGAGTTCTGGACGCCCTAGTATATCTATATGGAGCCACGAATTGTATGCCTCCGTTTTTGCTTTGTTTGCCTGAGCACATTCGGAGTAGAACGAGGGGTTTCGGGGGGAGGCTGTGAGAAGCCCAATACTCCTGTAGCAGCACTTCTTATGGCTTGTTGACATAACTGCCATTAATCTTCTGGGTTCATATCATCGGTCGAAGGATTTCTTGCCAGCTCAAAGGATACGTGGTTGGGTCGGCATAAGGAGCGGCCGGCGATCTCTTCCGATTGAAGTTGTCCAACATTGAATATCCTCGGCGTAGTTGAATGTCGGCTAAGAGCTTCCAAAGAGATCCGTACTCTAAGTTTAGCACCAACTATGTAGTGGCCCGAGTCGATGTTTGCTCCTCGGAATGTACGGACATTCAGGATGCTTTTTTGATTTGGTCATCCGAGGCATATTCTGCATTTTTCATCACAATATCTTTTCCCTTTCATGACCGACTTGTGAGCCCTGTGCGTGATGTGTAGATCATGTCGTTGGTTGGATCTTCAGAGCGTATCTTTTTTCCTGCTCCTAGTTCATGAGAAAATAACTCAGGTATCTACGATCTATGGATCCGATGGATCCAACGCTGGTCGTTAGTTCACGTTTCGGGAGGTGACGATGCGATTTTGCCCACCCGTGCTTGTTTGGATATTTGCAAAGTCCCTTTTAATCTAAAAGCAACTTTGCATACACTAAGTCACTTGGTGGATTTGGCACCCGGCAACTTATTTCCGTGCACCACAATCTCGTCCATCGACTTATCAATATTTTGTCGACGTCGCCATAAGTCCCTTCCAAACATTCGGCTTTGATAAGGCTGCTGTAAGTCCAATCTTATTATATTACTCATGCAGGCAGGATACCCCTCTAAGTCCCGATCAGTTTTTGATATATAAATCACACCATAGCAAATTTATGTCTGGTGGTGCGTATAATATAACAAATTAATATTGGCATGACTCCACCATGTGAACCCAATATGTTCACAAGTTAAATTCGCGACTAGGTGGAAACTATTTGAAATTTCATTGCAAAATACTTGATTCTGCAGAAAATTCTGAGGCATCCATGATATTGCTTTTGATAAGATCCTTAAAATTTGCGTGTTTATAAAAAAGAAGCCCTTTAACCATCTACGTAAATGTATTTAATGCATGCACGTTTTTTGTCTTTATGGAGTCTAAAATGTAACTTTCATGTTTCATCTTAAAACAAACGACATTCCGCCTCTCAGAATCACTAATCTAAAAACAGCAATTAAGATACACGTTGTCATTTTCCTTTAGAGAAACGAAAAAATAGCTCAAATAGCCCGCCACATCTCATTCTTTGTGCTCTAAATGCGTGCGGCATCTCACAAATGAAATCCATTACAAAATAATTTAAATTCACATTCGCACTGCCATTTCAAAATTCCATCATAAACCTGACATCTCTGCATCATCATCATCAAAGCAAATGTCTGCGGCTGGAAGATAAACCACCGTGCAACACGTGTCCAATCAAACTTGTTTGTGCAACTGCTTATCGCCTTTTAAGTATAAAAACTATTA
Source organism: Platycheirus albimanus (assembly GCA_916050605.2). Classification (NCBI taxonomy): domain Eukaryota; kingdom Metazoa; phylum Arthropoda; class Insecta; order Diptera; family Syrphidae; genus Platycheirus; species Platycheirus albimanus. The sequence continues at coordinate 95,408,810 of OU696697.1, read as the reverse complement.
AATATCGTAGAATGCCAGTGCGGCTACTTTAAGAGTAAATATTTGCAATCAACTATCCAACAAAATGCTTGAACGGTCTCCAAGCCAACAAAGAATTTCAAAAACTGCAGCTTTATACCACCGACTACTGTTAATGTCGTCTCTACATAAATATTGCCTCTGTCTCCGCATAGCATGTTACAATCCTACATACAAGTCATAAAAATCTTTACAAAAAAAAAAAAAAAAAAAAAAAAACATTTAACATGTTTTTATGAAATTATGACATAAAATGTCAATTAGCGAGAAGAAAGCTTCCGCCATGCTACACGCCCGCCACGCCATCAGTGACGTTTCAACTCATAAAAAACTTCAGATAGTTGTATTACAAGTATAAGTACCTAACTAGTATTTCAGCTTTTGTACTTCACAAACTTCAAACTGATCAGAAGATTCAAGATGGTCACGTTCAATTGAATCCGTTGTCGTTGCCGGTGTGTTGTAAGAAAAAGATTCATTAAGAGTACGGAGTACCTATTGATACGAGTTTACGTTGGGGGTAATGATTTGGCCAATAGACAGACGTCTCATCACCTAGAATGACAGCTACTCAAAGCAACTGTCACTCAGGCGCTGTGTCATTTCCAAACAAGCGAAGACTGTTCGATTTCTGTTCAGAATTGTACTTTAAATGGAAAAATGGATTAATACGTTGTTCTGTCATCTTTGTCCAATTCACTTTTGAAATTGAAATCTTACACTGACCAAGTAAGCTCGTTGATATTTTTTGCACGTGCGTTGTTTAGCGACAAAAGCCGATTTCTCTTTGACGTTGGTTGGAGAAACCGTGAATAGTAAATCGATCGGTTGGTAGTGTATTGTATAGTTTTTAATTAATGGGATCGCAATGGTCGGGTCCGTCTTTTTAGGACTTAGTGGACGTTAGTTTTTCTATGATGAGTGTACAGTGTTTAGTGTATACCTACATGAGTGATGTAATAATAATATGGGCTCTCGATTGGGAAGGTTTCCCTTTATTTGATGTTTGTAGATAGCAGTTAAAGGACCCGGAACGTCTATACTTCTCTAAATATATTGCTAGGTTTTATGCCTTAAAGAACGATCCCATGTTAGAAAGATACGATTGCATGTACTTAGTATTACATCTTTTTAGAGTCTCGATCGTATAAAGACTTACTATAGCCTTCCACTGCATGGAAATACAAGCGATTTACTGGTGGACTACTGTCTATCCTGTTAAATATTGCCTAGTTTTCCGATTTAGAAAAAAAGTGACTATTACTCTTCTCCTGAAAATTCGCACCACAGACATACAATAAAGACCGCCAACGCGCACTCTTTTTGCCTTAAAATATTTTATTCACCACGGTATATGTAATAGTGTATAGGTATCTGAGCCTGTGCACTTTATTTTTAAATTGGTTCCCATTTCAAATGCACGAGTGACCTTAAGGGAGAGCTTTCACTTACTCAGGGCCCGATCCAGCTTTTTCGCCGCCCTGGGCAAAAATTTAATTTGCCGCCCTTTTACAATGAGAACATATAAGTTATAAAATTGTTGGTGCATTTTTTGACCGACTTTTGAAAAATGGAGGTATTCATTCCGACCCGCAAGAATGTAATATTGTCGAGAATTTTCTTTTTTACAATTAAACATGACATTACGATCATAGAGGAGCCGAAAAAATAGGTCGGACAATTCTGTCTGTCTGTCCGTCTGTTTTTATCGGGCCGTACACCCTTAACGGCTGGACCGATTTGCTTCAATCTTGGTACACAGAACACAGTATTATTATAACATCTGATAGATTGATTTTTGGACCTAGCATTCTAGCTCCGAAATTAACGGTACCTGCCATGTGGTTTTTATTGACAAACTCATTTAGGTATCTCAAAAACGGCTTATACCATTTTGTTAAGATAATTTGAGTAAAATGTATGTTTTGGTTATTATAAATTTGTCTGAGAAATTCTTCATATGTATACGGATTAATAACTCCAATAGGGCCGAATTTTGCTAATCAGATTTTCTCCTAAGCCACTTAAAGGATTTCAGTGACATTTTTTAAGCAAAAGGCCTTTTATAAACGAAATAAATTTGTTACTTAAAATTTCATAAAAAATAAAGTTTTTTTTTGATTATTTCAAAGACAATTTAATAATTTTTTTAATTTTGTCTTCCTGATAAAAAGCAATAAAATGCGTTTTTCTTTTTACTTGCGATTATAGGTACTATAAGGCAAGTTATGCATTCGTAAAAAAAAAAAAAAAAAATTCTAACTATCAAACATGACATAACGATGATAGAGAAGTCGAAAAAAGTGGGTCCGACAATTCTGTCTGTCTGTCTGTCTGTCTGTCTGTCTGTCTGTCTGTCCGTGTGTCTGTCTGTATAGTTACCTACAGCCTAAACGGCTGGACCGATTTGTTTCAAACTTGGTACATAGTATTATTATGACGTCTTACAGAGGGGTTTTTGGAATTAGCATCCTAGCTCCAAAACTAACGGTACCTGCCATACGATTTTTTGTGAAAATTTAATTTTTCTCAAAAACGGCTCCTACGATTTTGATAAAACTTTCTGAATTGTGTTTTCTGTGCAAACTTTATGTTTTAGTTGGAATAGATTTTTCGGGAAAAGTCTTATAACGGTACCTCCCATAGGACCGGTTTTTTGAAATCCGATTTTCTCGTAAGCTACTTGACGGATTTCGATGAAACTTTTTATGTAGAAGCCCTCTTATAAAAGAAATAATATAATTTCGAAAAATTTTCAAAAAAAGTTTTTTTGAGTTTTTTAAAAAAGTTTCAAAATTTATTTTTAATTTTAGTTTTTTCCAAAAACGGTTTAATCTACAATTTTTTAATTTTATTTTTCTGATAAAAACTACAAAGTGCTAGAAGTTGGCATACTCAAAAAAAATTTGGAATATATTTTCGAAAAGTTTTTCAAAAAAAACTGTTTTTTGAAAAAACTGGTCCAACGATTTTGAAAATTTTTTTCGTAAAAATTCAAAAACGTAAAAGAAACCTGATAGCTTACTTCATTTTCTCCAAAAAACGGTTTAGGTATTGATTTTTAAGTGATTTATAAAATTTCATATGATTTTTTCAACGCTTTTTTCCCAAAATCTCAAGCACCCAAGACCATTTTAACACATTAGAGCAAGTTCGTACGACCCAGTCGTGCACTTTATTTAGTTCACAGCAGAGCCTGAGTTGTCGAACAAAAATAAGTTTTTTTTTTTTTTTATAAAAATTCAAAACTGTTCAAGAAATCAGATGGCTTACTTCATTTTTTTCCCTAAAAAAAACGTTTTAACTAGCGTTTCTTAAGTGATTAATAAAATACTTCGACTTTATATTTTTGACGGACATATACCTTTAGTCAAAATTCTTTATAGCGAAACTTCAAGGGAACAAAAAATAAAAAAATTATAAAATTCGTTATAAAAAAATGTGAAATGTGCTTTGAAACCTCGTTTTAGTTTTTATTTTCAAAGAAAATTGGTATAAAAAAGAAATTAATGAAAGAAATTCATATCTTTTGTTAAGATATTCAATTTTTGATTGCGCATTTAAAATTTTGATTTTTATTTTATTATACCAATTTAGAAAATAAAAAATTTGCATTATCTTTAGTTTTATCACTTGTTTCAATAAAACTTCAAAAATTCTTAAATGCAGTTCTCTTATCACTAAGTAGGGCTTTTCGTCTCGTCTGAAGTAAACTCTTTTCAAATTGCTACTGTTCTCCATTCTTATTGATCATATCACTAACAATAGATCTTAGTCTTCATCGGACTTAAACTAGATAACTGTACATTTTTAATACATCTATACATTCGGTGGAACCTAACTTAATATGGGATATTTTTACTTGCGATTATAGGTACTATAAGGCAAGTTATGGATTCGTGCAGAAAAAAAAATTTGAGATAACAATCACACATGACATTACGATGATGGAGAAGTCGAAAAAAGTGGGTCTGGAAATTCCGTCCGTCTGTCTGTCTGTCTGTCTGTCTGTATGTCTGTTCGCGCCTCTGGAGGCTGAACGGGTGGGCCGATTTGCTTCAAATTTGGTATTTAGGATTTATTTGGCCGTCCCTCGGAACAAATTTTTTATTTTTGCTCTAGATCCAAAAATAACGGCATCTGCCATACAATCTTGAAGACAAAAATTGATTTTCTCAAAAACGGCTCTAAAGATTTTGATAAGACTTTCAGAATGCTATTTTTGCAAGAAAATCTATCTTTTGGTTCGAAATTTTTTTTCAAAATTTGTCTAATAACGGTACCTCTCATAGAACCAGTATTTTCAAATCAAATTTTCTCGTAAACTATACATTCGATTTCAATAAAATTTTGGCCACAGGAAGTCATTCATAATTTTATTAATATGGCATTTCAAAATTTTCAAAAACTTTTTTTTTTGATTTTTTATAATTTTTTCAAAAAAAATTTTGGTTTTCGAATTATGTTGGAAACGGGTACATTGATTTTTTTTTAAATTATTTTTCAAATGTAAATTATAGATTGCCATATATTTGCATACTCAAATAAATTTCAAAATATTTTTTGAAAAAGTTTTTCAAAAATAACCTTTAAAAAAAAAACTGGTCCAACGATTTTCAATATTTTTTTTTCCTAGATTGACGTATAGCTTTGAAATTTTATTGCATACTTAGTTTTTCCGAGAAAACTCTTAAAAAATAAAAGAATTTTCGAAATTATTTAATTTTTTATTAATATCCATATATGCAGCCACGAAGCAGTTGCTTATTATAAGAGCAAGTTCGTGCGACCCAGTCGTGCATTTTATTTTAAGAAGAAGTTGAACAAAATTAAATTTGCTATAAGAAAGTTCGTTATAAATTAGTTTTACTGTATACCTACATATTTATGTATGATGGGACTGGGAAAGTAGGGAAAGATGAATATATTTCTGATGACGGATAAAATTTTTTGTGTGTTTCTTCGGTTACTTGAGAGTTGAGAGACTACATTTACTTCAGCTCCCCACACACATCACACTTGTGTGAGAAAAATCAAAATTCTTTCTGATTTATATATTTTTTCCCATGATGATCTTAATAAGAAGGAAACAAGTAAAAAGTTTTTGGAAAGACATAGCTTTAATAATCCTCAATTTTCAAATTTTGCCGCCCTTGAAATTTGCCGCCCCGGGCAAATGCCCGGCGCGCCCCCCCCTGGATCGGGCCCTGCACTTACTCGTAATAAATTGCACATCAAGCCTGTAGGCAAAACAATTAAGAGTCGGCGGTCTGTATTGTATGCAGGGATACCAATGCTGAACCCAAAAAATGAAGCAGATTGCCGAAAAAAACGAAGTAGATTTGAAAAAAGTGTAGTAGATTATGAAAAATATAAAATATTTAAAAAAACAAACAAATTTATATATATTTCGTATTCAAAACAATAACAGCCTTTTATTTTACAACTTCATAGGTACCATATGTAGTTTAGTTAGTTTTAAAATAAATAGGAACTTTAGGTACATTAAAATAAACACATAAAGTAAAAACGAACTTTTTGTTTCATTGTTTTTTAATAAACAAAATATACCTAGTAATGCTATAATACTTTGGAAATTGTGATCAATCAGTTTTTAAGACGTAACCATCCGAAACAAATTTAAATCTATAAAAATATGATATTAATTGTTTCGGAGGCTCGAAATCCTCCAGCCCAGCCACAAACTCTCTTATAAGTAATAGGGAAGAAGCGGTACTTATATCAGGATTAGTTCTTTTTTACTTGCTCTATAGGGCAAGCATTGGTTTCGTGCATGTTTTAATCAAACATGGTTTTCGCCATACCGTCCGTCCGTCGGTCTGTCTGTGCGGATGTGCGCTTTTTCACGTCATGCTACAGCCTAAACGGCTTGACGGATTTCCTTCAAACTTGGTTTATAGCAGTTTGAAGAAAAATCATTGTCGAGGATTGGTACCTTTCAAGTAACGGTTTTTTTTATTTTTGATTTGCTCGAAAACGGCTCTAACAATTTTGATTAAACGTAGAATTTAACTTACCTAAGATATTTCTAACAAAATTGCCTTTTTTTGTTTTTGGCTAACATGGTCGTAACGAAAATCAGGTTCAAACATAACTTCGAGACGGCTCGATTGAATTCATTCAAACTTCGTTTGGCATAGGTCTTAATAGTGTTCTATAGGAACATGGTGGCTCCCATACAACGAGCCGTTCAGTTTTAGCCAACTTTTTTTTGGTTTTTTATAATTTGCTCCAAAATGGCTCTAACGATTTTGTTAAATTTTTTTGTGTTCTTTTAGTGTTCTTAAGAGAACTGCGTTTTTAGTTTTTGGCGAAAAATGCTAATAACGGAGATCTGGTATTAACGTCTTTTTTTCAATTGGCCAGAAGTTTTCAACGGTTGTATCGAATTCAATCAAACTTTGTTTGGTAAAGTTTCTTACAACTCTCTATCAGATGGCATTGCATTTTTTTCGGTTCCTCTTTTTTAAATAGTGGCTCCCATACAAAGAGCCACTAGGTTTTGGTCAATTTTTTTTTAGTTTTTTCTAATTTTTTCAAAAAAGGCTCTACCTATTTTTATTAAACTTTATATTGAGTATACATAGAATGTTTTGAAGAAAACTGCATTTTAGTTTTTGGCTTCAAATGATAATAACGGAAATTTGCTTTTTACAATTTAATTAATTTGGCCATTAGCGGATATTTATATCATTTATGTAGGATTTTCCGTCTAATGGCTCAATTTAATATAGAAAATCAAAACTCCGGCACTTCATTCGATTTATAATTTATTAATTTGTGAAAAAATAAGAACAATGTACATAGGTATTTATACACACTTAATAGATATTATTACTCGGAAGCGACGTTGTGGCAAACGAATTTACTTTCATGACAATCGAATCTAAACTGAAACTCTTATGCAGACAAAGGAATGGCAAAAGACAAATGAAAAAAGGAAATAATGGAGAGGGACGCGTATTCTTTGTGTCTCGTCTGTTCGTCGTGTGTATGTCTTGGTAAACTAGTTGTGCGCGTCATTGTCTTTGTGTTTTATCTGTTCGTCGTGTGTATGTCTTGGTAAATCAGTTGCGTGCGTCATTGTCTTCGTGTTTCGTTGGAGAATACTCCCCGGAGTTGCCCCATCCTACATTTATAGCAACCAAAAGATGAAATCTCAAATTAAAATATTCAAAGGTTCCTTTAAGTAAGTCAGGTATATCGGGTTTTCCAGTTTTAACCAAAATTTTGTTATTTTTCCCAAATTTTTCAAACATGCGTTTTTTATATTGCTCGAAGACTTTGTTTTCATCGTACTATTGCACCAACAGAGCAAGTACGTGCGACCCAGTCGTGCATTTTATTTCAGATGCAAAAAAGAGGACAACCTTTAATTTACTTAAACATTTTTAGGAACAAACCATATTTATTCAAAATATTTGTACATATACTTCAAATTACAATTCAGTTCAGTTTGAAAAACAAAAATTCTTATAACAGACAAACAAAATCCAAAAATAATAAATACTTAAGTATACTTTATTTAAGAGTTCAACTCAAAGGAACTGTTACCTAGTTTTTGTATTTTTCTTCACAGTGAATTTTTTTTAAGACGTCATCCCGACTTAAAAAAGTCCACAATTATAGTCATAATTGCACTTTGTTATCAGCATTGCCTCTAGTGTATAAACTTTTAATTGCGATTTTTCAGGTGTCCAAATGTTATTAGAAATTGAAAAGACTCTTTCCATAGGGGCATTTGAAGCTGGAAGCGGCATCGAAAACTCTACGAGTCTTATAGCGAGTTTCATACAAATTTGGAAGATTTGTTCTCAAAATCGAGAATTGCACTTTTCAATGAAACTTGTTTTGGCGATTTGACTTTTTGTCATTTGGTTTTTGTCTTTTGTCATTGGAATTGCTGACTGTGGATTATTGCTAATTGATAATCAATTGGATAATTAAAGTACATATCAAGTCCTTCGTTCATTATTTGTTTATTTTTGTTTTATTTATCACAGACTGGCACAATTTAACGACAAAAAAAAAAAAATAACAAATTATTTCTCATTTGACGTTTGACAGAAAAGTATTCAGATCGATTCTCCCAACTCATCAGAGATGCATTCTTTCGTATTGAGAATCGATCTAGAATTGCACTTTTTGAATGAATGAAACTCTTAAAAGTGAAAAAGATCGAATCTTTTGAGAGAAAGAGCAATTCTTTTCGTGAATGAAACTCGCTATTAGTATATATATAAAAAGCCAAAAGAATGTAATGAAAACTTGACAATTGGATTTGGGTGACAGTTTGCGATTCATTCACAATAGCAGTAACCAGATGACAGATCTGAATAGAGATTTTAAGCAAACGGCAATATACTTCTTTCCCTCTCGCTCCTATAGTCAAAATCAAATGTGAAATCCTACTTTGAGGGAAAACAACAACTGGAAACAACAACAACAACAGGAAGAATCTAATTGTTTTCCCTCAAAGTAGTGCTTTGACATTTCTGTTTGACGTATTCGCAAACTTCTCTATTGTTCAAACCAGTGCTGTCTTCATTTTATGTTTAAGTAATTTAGTTCTGAAGAAAGTACTATACTGTGTAGGAAAAAGTTTTCAAAGAAAAAAGAGGAAATTAAGAGGACAATTGAGTAAAAAGAGGACAAATTACTGTCCTCTTTAAGAAGAACAAAAAAAAAGGACACGATACCAAAAAAAAAGGACTGTCCTCTAAAAAAGAGGACGGATGGTCAACGTACCTATAGAGCAAGTAAAAATTGAGATAACAATAATCACACATGACATTACGATGATGGAGAAGTCGAAAAAAGTGGGTCTGGAAATGCCGTCCGTCTGTCTGTCTGTATGTCTGTTCGCGCCTCTAGAGCCTGAACGGATGGGCCGATTTGTTTCAAATTTGGTATTTAGGATTTATTTTTTTATAATTTTTTCAAAAAATTTTTTGGTTTTCGAAATATTTTGAAAGCGGGAATATTGATTTTTTTTTAAATTATTTTTTCAAATGTACTCAAAAAAATTTCAAAATATTTTTTGGAAACGTTTTTCAAAAATAAAGCTTTTAAAAAAAACTGGTCGAACGATTTTCAACATTTTTTTTTCATAGATTGAAGTATAGCTTTGAAATTTTCGAAATTATTTAAATTTTTTTTAATCCATATACATATTTATATATGCAGCTGCAGCCACTAAGCAATTGCTTATCACAAAAGCAAGTTCGTGCGACCCAGTCGTGCATTTAATTTCTGACAGAAATCTGCCAGGGGACCAGGAAAAAATTTGTTTCATTTTCATCGATATAGGTAACAATCACAATTTTATTTTTTAACAAAAAGTGTTTAATTTAAATTTGTATTTTTTATATACATATTTAAAAAAAAAATGCCCAGCGTAGCATTTATGTTATGTGCGTATGGTATCAAATGATTTGTTGTTCATTTTTTGATATTAAAAACTATTGTTGAATTATGTAAGCTATAAAATTGAAAATACTGTTTCGACCATTATATCTCATTTTTGTTTGATTCATTTCTAGAACTTCCTTTTAGTTTTAATACATTGTACTGACTATATTAAAGGTTTTCTAGACTAAACCTCTTGCTTTTAAATTTCAAAATAGTTGTTATTATTCTACTTCACCCTGTACTGCTCATTGCGACACCTTTTACACTTTCGAGCATCCAATTTTGTGTGTACCCTCCGCAACCAAACCAACTTTTGCGAATTAACAATGCACAGCAAGTTTCTTTGTTCACCACATCATAGCCTCGAGTCGAAACAAGGTATTGACACGCAACTGACAATTAGCCGTTTGCCTATTAAAGACCAACAAATTAAATTTCATGAGTACCAGAAGATTTATAAGTTTTTAACTTTGTAAAATATCGAAACTGCATTTAAATCCACATGTCCTTACTGAAGATCGAGGTTTTGCCTATCAGCTTATTTGACTGCACTAAATATTTACCTACATATTACATATTATTACATATTAGCCTAATCTTCAAATTTACAAATCTTATTTTTGACACTTATGTATGTATATGTCCTATATTCATCTAGGTAAGCATTTCAGTTATACCATAATCAAAAAATATGTCCTTTTAATAACTCTGTTCAGAATCTTTTTTAGACGCGATGAAATATCTAATATTACCTTACATTCGCACCAACATCTTAAATAAATGTTTAGGTAGTACATTTTTCGGAGTTCAACAAAGGATTTCCCATTTTCTATTCAGTTCACCTATCAGTAAGTCCGGCTCTGGATAAGCATTACGTTGAATGCATTAATAGCGACTTGAAGATGATTAATTAATTCTTTTGTGTCTATATTATTTCCTGAACTCTCTTTAAAATCACTTGAAGCTCAGTTGTAACAAAAGAATAATAATTTCGCTTTATCAAGGGCGATTATTAGTATTAATATAAAGCTAGGTTGAGCATATAGTAGTATGTATACCCAAATCCAACGATTCTCAATGTAACGAAACCTCCAACTATCCAAGACCTTTAACGCTATACTTGAATTTTTAGACATAAGGTGAAAAATTCAAAGAATCCAAATAGTTAATATTGTTTATAATCTGAGATTTTATAAGTACCTACATAATTATTATCTCAAGACCACATCAGTTTCAACCGATAAACCAACTTCAATAGAGTTCAGTAAATAATGAACAATTAAAATACTTCCATCTTACAAGTCCCTATATGAAAAACTTAAGGCTTTATGTTTGAAAAAGCATTTTTAAGACTTAAACATGAACATGACTATATGCTCAGCTGAACCCAATAACAATTAGGCATTACATAATCTTTCATCTTCATTCAATAGCTTCAGAGTGCCAGTGAAAATTCCAACACCTGTTCCATTCACTTCACGAAAATTAAACAAAAAAAAAAAAAAAATACTTAAACAACAACAACAAAATTAATCTTTGGCGCAACTCTAGCGCACACGATCATTGTTATTTTTTTTAGTAGTCCAATGACAAAATGAGTTGAGCTTAAAAATGTATACCCACGGTTCCATGTTAGCAAAGATAAAACATTCCCCCAACCCACCCTACCTTGTTTTAAAGCCGCCGAAAAATCTATGAATTTCTTTAACCGAAAGATACGTGTCGTCTATATACAATGGCGATGATGCCGTTGATGTCAATGAGATCCGGTATCGCTCTCCGTCTCCGTCTCCGTAAGCATATAGTGCAGATCAGATGAATATATGTGAAGAAAGACAACCTGCGGTGACAATGATCTCGATGACACCACTATTTGACACTTGCAACCTACTGACAGACACTGAGTCGCTCAGAGTGTGGGTATTTCTGACACAGATTCTATGGAAATCTTTTGATGGAGATTCCCCCGGCTTTGTCATCCATTCAGCTGTCATTAAGGTAGAAATATTATTTCTAAACGACGACAATTGGTCTGCTCGCTGCTTTTGTTTTGTAATCATATTTAATTCCGCATCTGAGGAATTCAAGGCATGTTGATTTGATTTGGTTTGGATTGGTTTGTGGGATCGATTAATGTATCCTTGTTCGGTTTCGTTGTTGAAGGTGGGTGGTGATTCATTGCAGAGAATTTCGATTGCTTTTTAATATCCGTTGGCTACAAATCCGGATTCTGGCATGAAAATACATAAATATATATTTGTATGAGTATTTGTGGGATTGTTTGTTCACATTTTTTGTGGAAAATGTGTTGCATAGTTGCTGTAATAGGTAGTCAATAGGTTTTTTTTTTATATTAGTATCTACTAGCTCTTAATCTAACACATAATTAAAAATATTTTATGTCATATTAAATTATAGCTGATGCTTATTCTGTTCACTTTATTCTGCCTTACAGATCACTTTTAATCTGTTACAGTTTAATAGAAATGAAAGAGACATTACATAATGTATATGTATTTATTCGATCTGCAAAATCTGTAATCCACTGCAAAAATGTTATTCATTAGCTTGCAATCTTAAAAATTGTAAAATCGTTTATCACACCATTATTAAAATATTGAATTTAATTCAAGAAATAATTTCTGACACTCTTAATGATTAAAAGATATCTCGTCAAACTTTAATCCTTTGATATAAGAAAAATTATTAAAAATTACATATTGAGTAGGCAGAATTATATTAAGCGATGTTATCATAATCTCCAATATCTTCGTAATTAATAATATTTTAAAGATCTTCAAATTTTGAATAATTTGGTATAATAGTAAATTAATTAAATAAAATTAACCAACTTAAAGACTTAGAACTTGTTGCGGAATTGTTGAATTATTGATTCAAAATAGCTTTTCATGGAATTTAATCCAATCAAAATGTTGGCGTTCCATCCAGGTATCTGATTTTATTTTAAGGACTCAAAACTACTCAAGAAATGTTTAATCCAGTTAAAAGAAATGGTTTTTTTTTTTTAGAATTTCGCTCTTGCTGTGAGGATGCATTTGTTCAACATTTAAATACCTAAAGCGATAATTCAAATATGCCAAGCTGATCAGAGATAAAATAGTTTTTGTAATTTTATGGTGAAATTTAATACCAGCTTATTTATTTTAACGGAAAAAAAAATAACATTAGGTAAATCATTGTTGGCGCTTGAAAAAACGATTTTTTTTGTTGATATAATTCAATCTAAAAATTTATTTGCAAGAGAACTTTGTCAGTTTAAGAAACTTCAATGCTTTCCAACAAAATTTCATAAAAAAAAACTTAGTCGTTCTTTAATTCTTTTGATTATACAATTTGTGTATGTTTTATTAATAGAAAAATGTTTGTACAATAAATTTTCTTTCTTCAATTTTGGTTAAAAACTGCAACAACAAAAAAAGATGAAAGACAGATTTCTATGGGTGTACTTGATTTTCTGCATCTATCGTATTGTCATATTTAAGTGACATCGCCTTTAATTTCAGTAATATAAAAGCTATCTATAAAAACCCATTTTCAAGTACAAGCTTTCTTGAAGCTGAACATGACTTAACGGCTTTAGAGACTTTTTACCAGCTGCAACGTTGAAGTCCATTAGCTCTACATAGCCCAGTCAACATATCTATTTGATACCAATTTTTCTGACTTAGCTTATATCGCTTTTCAGCAAGAATAGTAAGTTCATCGTTGCACGCTCTTTGCCAGATGTTCTCGTCTTCCTTAACACGGACAGGACCATAAATTGTATGGGTATGCAAAGCTTTTCTTTCAAATACTGCAATGGACGCGTTTCATCCACTTGAAAGAGGCCCAGGTTTTTTTCTAGATAAGGAGCTAATATTGTTTTTCTTGTTCTTAGTAGTGCCCAAAAGTTTGTAAATTCTCTGGTTACCTCGAAGCTATTGTTATGCTATTATATTGTCAATATGGTCACGTTTTGACCAAGTTGGCGGTGTTACGTTTGTTGTTGACAGCGTATATGTACGTCGTCTTGGCTTTATCTATATTAATCAGTTGCATACTCTGCTAACTCCATGATAGTGGTGACACAAATTACTACTCGCTTTGGTCTCTCTTTCATGTCAATGTCGTCAGCAAAACCAAGTCGTTTTGTTAATCGTCTTCGGTGTTACTCTTCCAAGAACAATATTTTAAAAAACTCCACAATGCGTTACTTTGTCTTTACTCTCTGGTGGTGTCAAACATTTCAGTATCAGTTTTGACGGAACAGGAGCAGGTATTCTGAAGCTGGTTATGGCTAGATTCAATGCTTTCCTATTTGCATGGTCGTCAGCTGCTTTATAATTGATGAACAGATGGTGGTCTCGGACCTCCGTATTGAATTCTAGATCTAGAGCAATGTAAATATCTAGTCGGTAATATTTTTTAGGTCGGAAACCACATTGATAAGGACCAATAAGATCGTCAGAAAACAGTTTAAGATGCTGACATAAAATGATAGAGAGCACCTAATTGGATTGAACTGGATGCCTGTAGGGGATCTAATATTTTTTTGGATGGGGAAGTCCATCAACTCCAGCTGTTTTGTTCGTTTTAAGTCTAGCGATGTATTTGTTTTTCTTTTTTTAGTCGGTCGGATGCAACTCTTGTTTGTCATTAAGATTGACAGTCAGTCGCTCATTGACGGAAAGTTGGCTATCATCACCACTAAGCAACTGGTTAAAGTTGTCCCTACGAATGGATCTTCTGTTAAATAAAACTAAAAATAGTCTTTCTACCAGAAAAATCTTATTAAATGTTGATTAAACAAAAACAAAGTTCGGACTTCAGCTCTTTCGTTTGTGTGCAATTTTTTGTTTGAAGAGTACATTAAGGGACTTTCGAAGATGAAGTACTAAACAATTATGATCGCATAAAATATCAAAACTCACAACACAACAGCTCATGTCTATGAAATAATTTATTTATACTGGAATTAATATCTTTCATCACCTAAAACTAAGTTATTGTCAAATTTACATCATATTTTTTTATGGAATCATATCCGAGAGGATTAATATTTTTTAGAAGTCACACTCTAGTAAGCTTCAACCATAGGTAGCACTAATGTCTTACAACTTAAGCTGACATCTTGAAAACCACAACTCAAAAAAAAAAAATATATATACATATGTACATATATACCTAAATATATAGCTTTGTTCTGAATAAAATCGTAATCCAGGGACGTTGGTCGAAAAATGAAAGAAAAAAATATCTGCACAACTTATAATTCCCCTTATTTTATATTTTTCAAAGCTTAAATGACAAGTCTACTACGCATAATGCTGATCATGCACCTGCAGCATCTTAATGGAACTTCAAACTCTCTAATTGCTATTCGATGTTCATTGACTTAGTAATAAAAAAAATTTAGCAATTCAAACATTGAGTGACTTATATCTTCGATTTTCCAGTTCAATATTTGTGTGGCAATACTTAATCAATCAGTTTTCGGTTTTGAGATTTTCTGTGAAAAGCGTATCTATGGATTGCATTCGTTTACGTTGCCGTGTGTTGTTTGCACCAATTAAATATTCATTATTAGTAACTAGCTGTGATTTTAAACACATTTTTTTTGCTGCTATTTGATCAATAAAACCATTGAAATACTTTAGCAACTACTATAGAAAAAGATTGAGTACGTTGAGTTTTGTTAGATGTATTGATTTTGAATTAAAACAGTTTAAGTCGTGGCTCAATATTTTCTCGAAAGATCCATTTCATGTATCAGTATTGACTTTGTACTGAATTTTAAATTTATTACTTCTATTTATAAAAGAATTGAGATTGTAAATGATTTTTTTTTAAATTTATATCATACATATCAATTGAAACGGTTGGAGTTCATTTTTTTCAGCCTTCTAATTTATTTTTGATTATGTGACACTAAATCATTAAATTGTTCGACATATTGCATTTAATGGGGTTTAATTACAGGTGACTCAATTAATGTACTAAGATTTGAGTCTCGTTTATGAAAGACAAAGTACATATTAGAACGCAATGTAGTGTCAAAAGTTTTAAATGCAGGAATGCTAAGAGTTCTTTAATGAATTTATATTGCGGACTATGTTGTAATATTTAAAGAAAAAAAAAATATTTAAAGGTTCGTCGATACACAATATTTTATTTTTCTATATTAAATCATTGACATACTTTTATTAGAAGGGAACATTTATTGAAAGCTGGATTTATTCAATTATATATAAAACTATTGTTTGATGGTTTATCCTTTTAGGACCATAGATTTTTTTTTGTTTTTGGTTTCAGGAAGATGTTCTAAGTAACAACACCTTAACTTCTACTCTGATCTGTGATTTAGATGCTCGACTTATGGCCTGTTACTACCAGAGATTTCTGTTGATTTTTATTTAAGCCATACACTAGGAAAAAATTACTTTTAAACTCTCTTAGTATAGTACCCACTAATTAAAATCAAAACTGTAGAGCCCTTTGTGAGAAAATCGGTAAAAACCACAAAAACGTTCCGTTTAATGAAACCATTAAAACTAGGTTTCCATATTTGCATTTAAATATAAAAACTAAAAACGCAGTTTTCTTCAGAGATTTTAATTAAATAAATAAATTAATACTTACTTTAAAAATATTTACTGAAAATATTGCAATGCCATCTTCATCTAGGAAACTATTAAGAACTATACCAGACAAAGTTTGAGTAAATTCGATCAAGCTCTTGGCAATTTACGGCCTTTCGAAAAAAAAGTCTAAAAAACCTGAGTTTCGTTATGACTTTTTACAGCACAGAAAGATCCACCGATGGCATGTCTAAAACCACTTTTTTAAGCTTCTCTATGCCATCTTAATGTCATATATTTGTCTTTAACGTATAATTTCTCTCCACGAACCAATGCAAGTAAAAAGATTGAATTGAAATCAAAGCATAAGACACATTTCAGTGGCAGTTACAATCATATTAAAAAAAAACTGCACGAAAGACGTGGTTAGAAAAAATTAAGAATTGTATCGCATTATAATTAATTGAATGCAATAAAACATGCTGCACCATAAAATAGCAACACCTAGCTCAATAGGGTGAGAGACAAAGTAACATTAATGTCTATCATTATGCCAATTACTTTACAATTCGAAATTTATCTGACTTTTGTTGTACATGGGCAATTGAAGCAAACCAAACTAGAATCACCTTAAACGTGTCAGCTTTGTAAAATTGTATTTAAATACATTTGTATCTATATTTATAGTAAATTTTATTCGCACAATATTTCACAAATATATTGGATTCTTAGAAATTGTATAATTTACAAAAGTTAGAAGAACTTTAAAATGATCCGAAACCATTTTTAACGAAATTAAAACCTTTTCGACTAGAAAATGTGTGTATTTACTACAGTTAAAGTTCATACATATACTTGATCCCGATGATATTACTTTTATTGGATTCATGCGGAAAAAATCAAACATGTTATTATAATTATAGGGAAGCCTAAAAAAGTGGTTATCGCCATATCGTCCGTGTCGGTTTGTCTATGCAGATGTGCCCTTACTAAGCCATGCTACATCCTAAATGGCTTTTTTGCACAAAGCCTTAACTTGCCTTGCAAGTAAGTAAAGTGCACGACTCAGTCGCAAGAACTTGGTCTAATGGGTTTCAATGGCCCTGGAGCTCTAGATTTTTTTTTCGAAATTCTTAACTGAATACTTAAACTGATTTGAGCTGAAAAAAGTAAGAATGCCATTTTATTTCTTGGATAAATTTCAATTTATGAGAATAAAAAACGGTCCTATGGAAGGTACCGTTATAGCTATTGTTTTCTTTTCCTGCCATATAATAGGTCATAATTAAAAACCTGCATTAATTTTTCTTAAACCAAAATCGTTAGAGCCGTTTTCGAGAAAAATCAGCTTTAACATAACGGTTATATGACAGGTGCTGTTATTTTTTGAGCTTTAAAAAAAGTTAAATATCCCTCCAGTACAATATACTCTATCGACCAAGTTTCAATCAATTCGTCTATACCAGTGGTGGGCAAACTTTCTTAAAAGGGGGCCAGAAAGTTTTAGAAAATTCAGAGGAGGGCCAGAATAATAAAAAAAAATTAATTTTGTGTTGAAACTTTTAATTTTATGAAAATACTACAGCATTTATTTATTTAATTTTATTTAATTTTTTTTCGAAGACTCTGCCATGGTAGGCGTGTGTATGGACCTGTTTTTGATTTGCCAAAATATTTTCGAATGCAGGTTTGATCTGTGACGAAATAACTTTCAGCAGCGCAAAAAGGTGGTCATCAGTAAGTCGGTTTCTTATTGAGTTTTCCCCAATTTCATGGTTAAAAAAGTCTGTTCGCATACATACGAATACGAAGACGCAAACATCGCCATAATTTTCTTGGCGTGAGCAGTCATCTTTGGGAATTCAGCTTTCGGCAGTGTTCTATAAAAATCTAGCTTTGTAGAATTTAAGAATAGTTGTTAAATGGGGTGCACTGCATTTCAATAATTTCCAACTGCAATTCTGAAGAGACATTTTCCGGATCTTCATTAAACGGCATGGAAAAAACATCTAGCGATGACTGAATGTTCTTAAAATCTTGAAACCTAGCTTTAAATTCCGTGTGAAGTTTTTTCAAAGCCTGACTGAATTCTTTCAGTTTGATCACACTAACTGGTGTCATGGACTTTAAACGCCGAAAGTGAGTTAAATCGTTCTTAGCCATGCAGTTATAAAATAGAGAAAGCTGAGTTTTAAATGATTTTAAACAACCCAAGTCTCATCTAAAAATTGGTTATTTCCTTGCAATTTTTATTTATATTGTTGTAGTTATCGAGCAAATCGGTAAAAAATGCAAAATCAGTACGCCAACCAATGTCTTCAAAGATTTGGAAATCAGACCATTTGTCCGTTTTGTTCTTTAAGAAATCTTGTATTTCCTCTTTAAAATTCCATATCCGTTAAAATGCATACCCACAACTTAACCATCTTACTTTAGTGTGGTAAAGAAGATCAGAATAATCTGCGTCGACTTCAATCAGAAATTCTTGGAATTGACAGTGTACCAAGCCCCGGGATCGAATCGTATTAATTAATTTTATAACCACATAAAATACATGGGTAATATCTCATGCAGCTTTACAAAGGACATCCACATAAAATGCTTTCGCGGGCCGGAGTTGGCCCGCGGGCCGTACTTTGCCCATCACTGGTCTATACCAACATTTTTCGTCTTCGCTATCACTGTAATGTTTGATTGTTATCTCAAAACTTTTTTTTCGCCAAATGCATAACTTGCCTTTTAGTAGATACCTACCTCCCATAAGGTCAAGTTTAGACTTGAAGATTGGATTGCTTGAAATTTTCTTATACCTATGTATATGTAAAGGTTTGATTTGATCTCGAAACGCTGATAATTTGTTGTTGATCATTAAGCATCATCATTTCAAAAATAAATTTCTTGGTTAGTTTACAAAAAATTTGTTGAATCTACTGTCACTATAGAAGCGATGCCAGTTTGAGGGATTTTCCCCTTTTTCCGGGATTTTTTGCGCTTAAAGGGAAAAACGAGCAAGAAAATGGGAAAAATAGACAACTGAAAAACTTTCACATATTTTGGTACCAAAACTTCTTTATAAAACATTCAAAAACCAAAATCATCATAATAAATTCAATAATGAACACAAAACTTAGTCTTGCCATGCGCTTCCAACTTAATATTTTCATTGAAATGCAAATATTGAACTCACGCTCAGAACACTAGCTGTAGACTGATTTATATATATCAAAACTATAAGACAATCTTCATAATACTTTTATAGTAAATTAGATGAAAGTTATTTTTTACTGATTGAAGATCTTTGCTTAGTCTTTTTGAAATGTGTGTTTGTTTACAAAAAATGCCGAAATTTTTGCATAACAGCTCGTAAATTTTTTTTAAAATGTTCATAATGACGGACGGCCAAATCTTTGATATTTGTTTGCTTCATCCTATTTGCAGATATTTTCCCATTTATTTGCTCAATCGGAGCTAAGTTATTCCGACATAGAATATAGGCTATTAAAAGAAACATTGACATTTCATCTACGCACCCTTCGAAAAAGTTAAATAATTTTGGAATGATATTTTGCAAACGAAATTTAACATGCATGATAGGATAGACATTTTTTGTCTCCTTTACAAAATGGAGCAAGTGCTGAGAGGAATTTTTTCTACAATAAACTTATATTAGATACAACTATATAAGTTAAGAAATAAACTCGAAAATTGAATACTTTGCGGAATTCTTCACACGATATTGTTGACAAAATACCATAATTGTCTGGATTTGGAAATAGACAAGGAATGTTTGCGTTTACATAAAAGTAGTTTGCACAAGGGTGAACTAGTCTTATAGCTATGGGATAGGTTTACCTGAATTGTGATACAAATTTATTGAGGCTAGTCTTTGAATATGGATACGATATACCTAGCATTCTAAGTTATTTTTGTTGTTTTATTGAATACATTTTTTTTTTTGTTATGTTTAAAATATTGATTCTCGACTTTTTGTGAACAAAAAAAAGGGATTAAAATAAGGAAAAACTGAAATACAAATTATTTTTTGATGAAAAAAAAGTGAATCGACATGCCAAAAGTATGGCAACACTGCACTATAGCACATTTAGATGAATACCCGGACAGGTTAAGGATATTGAGAATATCCGTTTAGTGCTCGTATATAGCTGGAAAAAAGAGAAACATTATTCGGTGTCAGCAAAGTTACATAACACTTCAGTGTTTTCATCAATCTAAAGAACATGAATCGTTTTTTTCGACCCAACTATGCAAATAATTAAATGTCATTCAACATGTATTGTTTGTTCTTGTTTTTCTCCGCTCTATGCTCCACAAAGCTATACCATTATCAAATATTTGAAATCGCAATTCTCCAATATTAAACAAAGATATCCAATCTTTTGTCAGCTATTTATATCAAAATGCAATCTTTACACCTTGATGCCTTGAATCTATTAAATCATAATCCTTTCACCAAGACCTTAAACCTACTTCATGCATGTTAAATTCTCATTAATTCAAGAGTTGATTATGAATCTACTTCCACTCTTGAATTGTGACATCGATCATCATCATCAAGTATACCTAACTAACGTGCATTCAAGTCGTTAACCATCCGATAATTTTCCACTTATGAGCTATACGATCTGTATCTTGAATCTGCTGGTAAAGTGTGTTGAAAAAAAAAAAAAAACATAAGATAACCCCTTCCTCTTGGAATTACCCAATCCATGTAGGTACTTACTAGACACCAAACATACATTTATCGCGCGAGTAAAGTGAATAATGAAAGGAGGTCAATAAAATCACAAAGGTGTACCACCAACAGTGTTTTTTTTTTTATAGATAATCTTTTTTCAATTTCTGTTAAAATTGTTTAACAAAAAATAAACAATTATTTCTTTTCAATTGTTTGGTTAAGTTAAAAAAAAGCATTTGTCACCGCAAACTATTTTGTTTGTTGTTGTTGTAAAACAAAGTGTCAAAACAACGCAAACATGCTCAGAGCTCACGCATCCTTGATCCAAAAACTACGAAAATGAAAATATTGTAGGAGAATGTGTCGTGTTGGTTTTTTTTTTTTTAATATTTTGTTACTAATTAATAAAAAATATCAACGCAACAATTAGTGATAATGAGTCGCCATTAATTGGACTGACCCCAGATCAATCGAAAGGAAGCTTGATATATAGGAGCAGCTTTTAAGACCGCCATGCCACCCTGATTGCAAATACAAATTCCATTCATTTTCTCGCAGACAATACACTATGAGGCTAAGCTTGGAGAAACGGTGCACTACCCATAGTCCGAGACAAGTTGAAGCCATAAGACATTAATCAAGAAATGGTGTCCCCACTTGTGGCAGACACAAGAGTGTTACACCCTAGGCGGGTTATTCTGGGGTTTCGTTTTGGACATAGAACTAAAAAAGCTGTTTCGGTGCGGTTACGCGCACGCATTTACGCACCGTAACTGCCCCAACTGCTCCAACTGCTTTCGACTGCTTTATTTTAATGGTGACAACTTGTTATTGCTATGGGAGGCAAGAAAATCGTCGGATACACGGTATGGTGGCGGTGCAGTTTTAATTAATGAAATACTCTTGTTGAAGTTTTTTTTTTCTTCTATTTTTATGCAATTTAGTGTTCAGAAATATATATAAGGACTGCGCGTGTGCTATGTGCGATATTTTTGAAAGCGAACTTTTTTAACCAATCTTTTTAAAACCACACCTGAGAATTTTTTGTTTGTTGAATTGGACTTATATATTAAGTTGACCAAACTAAATTTATTTTTGAATAAATTAAGCAAGTGAGTTTAGTTGAAAAAGATTCCTTGAAAAAGTTACTCACGAAGAAACAACGAAGTCATGAAAAGCTTATTGGAATCTAAGTCGTAGGCAGGGTTTTAATTTATGCAGACTAGCTACTCTAAATATTTAGGCTTTTGAATGTAAACTGTGGAGGCTTGTGTTGTGAAAACACACATTTATCTCGTTAAATGTGCATTAAATTCTTTAATTGCATTTTATATGAACTTTTATATTTATAAAAAAAATTAGCCTTCACAGGACGCACAGACAGATGTGAAACATTCAAGTTTACATTCATAATTTTTTAAAACCATCAAAGAAAATATGGAGTGAAATAATTTATAATAATTTAGTGTTTCGTTAATAAAATCAATACATTTGTCTTATTAATTTATTATAATAGAAATTATTACAGATTATATTTATTTATAAATGGGAACAGAATTTTCCTCACACCACCCATCAAATCCCCCCACCACCGCCAAACACCCAACCCACCTAGAACCACCAACTAACCATTCACCATTTTTTCAATTTTGTCCCCAAACCAAATCCCACTACCAGTAACCACATACCCCACTTACAACCAACCACCCACCATTTTCGTCACTTTTTTCCTCACAAACTTCCCCACACACCACCCCCACATGAACTCCCCACCAGTACCCCCCCCCCCCCCCCACCGCCAACCACCAACCAACCATCCACCACTTTTGACAATTGTTCACCCCACATAACCGCCCATACCCCATTCTCCACTACCACCCCACCCCCATGGGGTGGTCGTTGGTGCGCACCAACGACCACCTAACACGCTTCATAGTCGCACCTTGAAAAATTTTATAGAGCGTCATGCCATTTCTCGTGACGATTACGATCGATCTTACTGCCTACGTGCGCCAATATAATTTATTGGACGATATGTATTCCTCAGAATTTAGTCTTAACTTTTTTTTTCAATTCTCTCAAGTCTTATACAGGGTATTCTAATAAGGGCTTCCTCAGTTTATCTATACACATAAATAAAAATAAAGTTTCTGTTTGCAATGTCAAAATATCAGGTTTTTATTAAATGCATACGAAAATATTGGTATAGTACGGTAATTATATCAAAAAAGCAATTTTTAAAATGTTTGTCTATCTGTCTGTCATTTTGTGACTGATTTTGCCAAGTCACACGGAGTGACTTAAATTATTTTAATACCCTCTCCAGAAGGCGCTGTTGTCGAATTTTTCAAACATTCTTATTTATGGACCGATTTCACTCAAGACTACACAAGATAAACAATACATACATTTTATCTCAAAAGAAAAAATATTTCGAGGGATAGATCAAAAGGTTTCATAAGTCAATTCGGCCTAGCGTATAGCGACTCACGCGTATATACCAGTTGGTCTTAAATAAAACACCTAAGAATCAATGTATCGAGGAAAATATTTATTTGAGGTGGTATTTTTATTCCAAATTTAATGTTTCAACATAATTTCCCCAAAGTGTTGCCCACGACTAACTCTTTAATCCAATTTTCGACCACTCTTTCAAACATATTGCTCGGTATTCCATGACAAAAAACACGAGTTATTTGGACTTCCAAAGCTTTAATCGTTTCGGGTTTATCTACTTAAACAAAAGATTGCACATAGAAAATGTCAAATCTCAAGATCTTGATGGTCCGATGACGCTCATTCTATATCAGTTTAATTGAATTTTGGAAATAAGTTTCCACAATTAGTTATCGTTCTTTCAAAGTGCTTCAGTGACAATCTCCCTCGATCAATGCCTGATTTTCCAATGGGAATTCGTATTTTATGTCTAGACACAAATGTTTCTTTCGTTCTTTCTTCGTTAACGTGATTCCCTAATTACTAACAATAGTATAGGTTGACCCTATGTTTTCTTCATGGTCCTGGACTGCGATAAACAGTCTTTTGGCTTGTGTGATGTTTGTTAAAACAAAAACGTTTTTGGTTGCGTTTCTGACTTTTCATTTATATTATTTTTCAATATGTTTGTGATAACCCCTATCTATCTTAACCCCAAAAACTTTGGTTTCTCCAAAGCCACTAACCACCAATATGTCTTGTGCTTCAAAAAAAAGTCTCCTAGCAAAACTAGCTAGCTTGATTTCTATAATTCCCTAAGTAGCTCTGCTGCAAAAATGTTAAAGACACTAACCCGAATAATTTAAAATCGAATCAATGTTTTTTAAGATATTGGTGGATTTGAAAAATAATTTTATTTAATTTTTAAAAGACTTCCAAAATTGTTTTGGACTGGGTTTTCAAAAGTTGCTGTTATCAGCAACTTAACAACGCCTTCTTATGTGTAACCAGTTCTTTCCCCTGTGTCTTTGGCAGTCTACAACAGCTCTCAGATGTGACCACGATCCACGGATCCAAATTCTTCCTTCTTAACAGTTGACCTCTATGTAGCTAGTTCTTGGCCTACCCCACACACCAATATAGGTAGAGACCGCCAACTCGTACTCCTCTTGCCTGAAACACCCTCGAAATATTTTTTTCTGTCTGTGAATACGTGTACATCTCTCTCTGTGCATTTTGTAATGGCAACTATACCTGTGTATGCCATTTATTTTTTAGATGTGTTTGCTAAATGGGTTTTAAAAGCAAGGGAGAGCGTCACACTCTCAAAATAAATGGCATATCAGCTGAATTTTAGCTTGCAGGCAAAAAGAGAAACCATACAGCGAGTTAGCGGTCTGTATCTTATTGGTCCGTGGCCTACCCAATGACTTTTTAAATTGAGGACTCAATCTTAATCACTGTTTCGCTATGTTTTATTGTCGTTTTCGTAATCTATGGCCAATACATCGCCGCTCTCTGACTGATACAACACCAAGTAATGTGTATTCTTTTAGAATCCAAAACCAAAATTCGTTTTTGACCACCGCACCGTATTTCTTGGAGCTAAGAACGGTTTAAATAAAATTTCTAGGTGCTCAGACTGTCCTCGTATTACAGGTGTATACAGATTTTACACAGCAGCACAGATTTTGCATATGGATTCAAACTGTTAATATTTAGTACGAGGCAATATTTTTCTAGAGAAACTATTTTGAATGGAATGGTCTGTTCCATTGTATATTACGTAAGTCTTTTGTATTCTGGAGATAGTGTTTGACTGTGTTGCCATCTGGTTTCAATATCATTATACAATACAATCTGAAGATAGCAACCTCGCGGCGTGGCGTCTAATAGTACTCACTGATTGGAACTGTAATAACTTTATACTCATAGTTCTATAGTTTGTATAGCAAAGGTCCGTTCCATAAAAAAGAGCGAGTTCTTAATTGCTGCTTCTTTTATAGGTGACTTACAGATGACCATAACGATGACGTAGTAGCTAGTCCTAGTAGTGTCACATTCTTTATTGTGCCAAAGTGATCTCGTATATACAGTGGTGGAAAGCTAATTAGAAACAAAATCTTTTTCTACGGACTAAGGCTTATAATTTTATTTTTATAAGTTTTAAGTAAGAACGCATAAATGCGTAACTATGGAAGGGGTTTCGTTGTTCATTGATAGTTTGTTTACTATATAATTTCCACCACTGTTATGTATAATAATCTGTGTATGTTTTATTTTTCAATTTTTATAATTTTTTTCCTTATAAAAATTATTAAAATTATGCATATTAAATTATCTTCTTTAAGACTTTTAACAAAGTAATGTACATATTATAATTCAAGCTATTAAAATTAGACCTTACTTGAAACACTCTCTTGAAAAACTTTTAAAATAAAATAAAACAACTTCCAACACCATGCAAAGTCATTCTTAATTTCAATTTATTACAGAGGGCACTTCTTCTTATTTTGGTTTATGTTTCAACTATTTAAAAAAAAAAAAAAAAAAAATTGAAGATCATCCTCTTCAAAAATAGCAGCTTACCTATGAATTTATTTTAATCAAACCTCCAATTATTTTTCTTTGCAGAAAAGATCTACAGCCAAACAGAGAAACAACGCTATGATGGATGGTACAACAATTTGGCACATCCGGATTGGGGTTCTGTAGGTAAGTCTGAGTATATCTTTTACAATAATTATTATTGCTTCTTTAAGTTTCACAAAATTTACCAACAACTTGTAATTTTTTTAAACATTTCGCGCCAAAATCACTTATAAGTTAATCGAGTTGAAGATTTAAGTTGAATTGCGTGAAGATTTAGGCGCTTTTGACTTTTGATTGATTATTTGAAGAGGATTTCAAAAACAAACCAAAAACAAAATGCCTGTAGGCTTTGAGCAATTTTGATAAAATTTATTCCCCCTCCTGTCCACTAGACTCTTCAATGAATTTTATGATTTCACTTTACTGAATCTCTTTCGCTGCCTTTCAGCATAATGATTAATAACGTTTTGTTTTCATTAATCGCACTAGATTGAATAAGATTAAATGATTTAATTGATGATGATATAATTGCAATCATTTAAAAAGAGTCTATTTCACAATCTGCGGTAAAAATATGAATCCATTCGAGGCTGACATCTTTGTTGCGCTATCTGCCATCAAATTGTGCATTTTTTTAACTTCATTCCAACAAAACCTCCCGTATGTCTAGAATGTACTTAAGTTTTATACTTAATGCCATTGAGTTGGATGGTGAATGGTTTTTCTTTATTCATATCATAAGTTAATATTTCCATATTGGATAAATAATATTGCTAAGCGGCCTTCAAGTAAGCTGTTGGAATATGATGTGTAGAAGTCGATATATGCATTATAGATGCACTTGAGTTCTTTGTTAACCATCAACAACTTAACAAAGCAGGAAATAAGAAGTGAATTATGGCCGTGATTCTGATGTGCATCGAAAGATTAGTCACTTCTCTTATATTATTTGTGGCAAAATGTATATCGGAAAAGAATTTCGAATAACTTTAAATATATACAAAATGCCTAATAGGGTTTTCACACCTAGCCGAAAACCCGGTTTTCAGCTAAAAGTTTACGAAAACCTGAAAATCATTCACACCGGACTTTTCAAGTTTTCTTTTGACATTTCACTTCATTTTTGCAACTGACTATCAAATTTTGAAATGAAAATATTTTCGGCTGCTATGATTGTTTTTTTTTTTTTTTTTTGACGTTTATGCGCTTTTTAGGTGTGTTTGGAAAGAATCACAACAAACTTAGGTGTGTTCTGAAAGAATCACAACAAACTAAGGTGTGTTTGCTTTGTATTCCAACAAGTTTTCGACAGCTTTTATATAAAAGTAGTTGTTTTCGAAAACTTGTGTTTAGCAAAAATGTATGGTAAAACTTGTGTTTTCGTTCAGGTTTTGGGGGATTTCAACGAAAACCGTGTTTTCAACTCGGTGTGAAAACCCTTTAACGTTTTAAGGGTATTTCGAGATTTACACCAAAAAAAAGTTTTGATTGGGAGAATAATGTCCATCTCAGACACAATATTTAATAATGCACCCTACTGTGGTTCCATTTTTTTTTTTTGCTTTTTTTTTTTTTTGTACGTATCAAAAAATAGCCGGAATTATTCCCCGAAATTTAGTTGAGAATAATAATTTTCACAGGCATGTCTACAAGAATGAATGATGTTTTACTTTCCTTAAATCTTAAAACAAGTTTTTTTCCTTCAGCTTTTGCTTGAGCATCAGAAATCAGATTTTAAAGTTTTTTTTTTTGGTACAGTTTAAAACGGCTTAAATTCTTATTGCACACCAACAAACATTATTAATTGTAAATCTTTCCATTATTTGAATTTTTATTTATTATTCAGTGACATTAACCTCAAACACATGACTGTATGAACATTGAACAATGTTCATTTCTTTAGGCAGACATTTATGCTTTAAAAAAAAAAAAATTTTTCGGAAAAAGTTTTTTTATAGTTTTTTTTTTTTGCTTTTTCTAATAATATATATGTTAAACGTTTACTGTTTAGAATTTTGAGTAATTTTTTTTTTTTTCAAAATCGTTCGACCAGTTTTTTTCAAAAAACTGTTTTTTTTTTTTAAACTTTTTGAAAATATATTTCAAATTTTTTTTTTTTTGAGTATGCCAACTTTAAGCAGTTTGTAGTTTTTATCAGAAAAATAAAATTTTAAAAAATAGATTAAACGTTTTTTGGAAAAAATAAAAAAAAAATTAATTTTTTTTAAACTCAAAAAAAAGAAGCTTTTTTAAAAAAAAAATAAGAATTTATATTATTTGGTCTATAAAAGGGCTTCTTTCTAAATTAAAAAATCCATCGAAATTTATAAGACTTTTTCTGAAAAATCTATTCAAACTAAAACATAGAATTTGCACAGAAAACATTATTCAGAAAGTTTTATCAAAATCGTAGGAGCCATTTTTGAGAAAAATTAATTTTTCACTAAAAATCGTATGGCACCGTTAGTTTTAGAGCTAGAATACTAATTCCAAAACCCCTTTGTAGTACGTCATTATAAAACTATGGACCAAGTTTGAACCAAATCGGTCCAGCCGTTTAGGCTATAGATGCCGATGCAGACAGACAGACTGACAGACAGAGAGAATTGTCGGACCCACTTTTTTAGGCTTCTCTATCATCGTTTAGGTATGTTATGTTTGATTGTCCAAAACAAATTTTTTTACTTAAAAACTTCATTATGTACTTATGCATATGCAGCTTAAAGACTCGGTTCCTACCTATCCTGACTCAAATTAAGTTCAAAACAATGGTCAGAGTGTTCCTAATAAGTAAGAACTTAAACGAGAGGTACAGTACGTTTGCAGCGAACTGTTGGATACCCTTTTCCCTATTTTTTTTATGACTATGCCTTCACTAGCGCAATAAAAAAGGCGTGGGCCACTCCCAAAGTTGAAACTTTTTATAGCCAAGGTAATTGCTATGAGATTAGCGACATTCAATTTTAAACTTGTAGTTCGATTTGAACAAAACAAGACATTACTTGGATTTTTTTAAAAATAGATTTTGAATGGAAATAGCGATTAAGGCTGTATTTAATAAATCTTGAACTTCAACCTGCTACGTAACCAAGTAATACAAACCGAAATGTTCATCTTCCTACTTCAAAACTGCGACCGATAGTTAGAAAACATTTAACATTTTCTCATCAATTAAGTTCTGATAATATTTTTCCATGTATCACTTAAATGTAGTGGTCAACGCTATCTTCAAAAATGGTTTATACCTATTTTCCTGATTTCTAAGCACCTTGGGATTGTCAGTACTCATCCAAGAAATGGAAGCCTAGAATGAAATTATTAAATTGCAGAAAAAGAAAAAGTATATAGGTATACATTTGATCCCCAAAAATAGAATCTATCTATTTATTTTTGTTCTTTCATAAATCTCTTTATATATCGTCACGATCGAAAACGAATAACACAAAATGAATGCTTAATTTTTTATTTAT
The DNA here is from genome assembly GCA_916050605.2 of Platycheirus albimanus. Classification (NCBI taxonomy): domain Eukaryota; kingdom Metazoa; phylum Arthropoda; class Insecta; order Diptera; family Syrphidae; genus Platycheirus; species Platycheirus albimanus. The sequence continues at coordinate 95,379,588 of OU696697.1, read as the reverse complement.
CTATTTGTTTCCGCATACTCTAACGTCTTAAAGGAATTCCCATATTTCTTATAAAACCCAAAACGAAATCACAAACTCAGAAAAACTCGATTCGGTTAAACTTAAACTATGAAATAACAGCGTCCAATATCCGGCAGATAATAATCAATTAATAACAAATGCATTCGCTCCAGCCACAAAGCACACACGATTATTATTGTATAATAAATAATTAAGTTCAAAACTTGCACTTTCCGGCTCAGAAACCGGTCTAATAATCATTATGTCGTCTCCATGCGCCCTGTCAATCTAAAACAAAACGTGATTCACTTAACCTATAGCAACGCCTCCAGCTTACCGCCATCCGCCAACCAATCTGCCCCAAGTCACAATCAATAATTCAACTTTTCATCATCAATAATAAATGAATTAATTGGGAACCCTTCTCTTGTAGATAGCCACCTGATCCGTAAAGCACCTCCATCGTACTCCGATGGGGTCTATGCCATGGCCGGCTTAAATCGACCTTCAACTCGCCGCCTGAGTCGTCTGTTTATGCGTGGTCGTGATGGTCTTGCCTCCAAATTCAACCGGACCGCACTGTTGGCTTTCTTCGGACAAGTTGTGGCCAATGAGGTTGTGATGGCATCAGAGTCTGGCTGCCCCATCGAGATGCATCGCATTGAGATCGAGAAATGTGATGAAATGTACGATAAGGAATGCCGTGGAGACCGATACATTCCGTTCCATAGGGCGGCATATGATCGTAGTACCGGACAAAGTCCAAATGCTCCAAGGGAACAGGTTAGCAGATGCTTTTCAAAACCATCAAAAACATAATGTTAAAAATGTTTTTTTTTTTTAGATTAATCAAATGACAGCTTGGATTGATGGCAGTTTCATCTATAGTACGTCGGAAGCTTGGTTAAATGCCATGAGGACATTCCAAAACGGAACTCTACTCACCGAAAAAGGCGGCCAGATGCCTGTGAGGAATACAATGCGCGTGCCTTTGTTCAACAATCCCGTGCCAAATGTGATGAAGATGCTGAGCCCAGAAAGATTATTCCGTGAGTAAATAAAAATATAAAATAAAATTTCAAACAGGTTCCACCGAGATTTGAACTCGGATCGCTGGATTCAGAGTCCAGAGTGCTAACCATTACACCATGGAACCGCATGTAATACGGTGTGTTAAATCTTTAATTTAAATGTAGACATGGGCATGTTTTCATCGATTTTTGTCGAAGATGTATTTTTTGCGCATCAATGCGCATGCATAAATAGAAAAACAATGTAGATATGTGGTGTGAGGAGGATAGTGTGCACTGAAAGTTGTTAAGAAGTACATTGCTTAAAATTGGTGCATAATTATTGTTGTAAATAACTTTAGCTGTTTGTATGGGCACGGAGCTTTTAAAATAGTGTGGATGGACTGCTCCTAACAGTATACTTTTATATAGACATCAAGTCTTAGATGCATTCTAATGTGTGCGACCAGTAGTTGTTGTATGCTTAGCGATGCATGATACTAAACGTTGAAAAATTTTTAGAAAAGATATATTTTGAAAAAGTACGGATAGGTACCTACCTACTCGTATTTAGCATTTTTAGACTTCTAGCTTGTAGACATGAGTGGATTTTGGCAAATATATATTTTTGTTTGTTGTTTTTCTTTTGAAAAGATGGTAAATTAAAAAAAGATCTTTTATGGAAAGTTTTCTCCATATTCTTTCTGTTTGAAGCATAGAGAGTAGCTATCTATCAAGAGTTTATCTTTATATAAATCACTTATAAGAAATGTTTGTCTACTCATTAAATAGTTAGCTTTTATGCATTGAAGTGGAGTAAATAAGATACTTTTTTTAACTAATAAAAGATACTTCGTCGTCATTTGAAAGCGCTTGTATACAAAACCAATTCCTATCTTTTTATTTAAGTATATTAAAAAAAACATAAGCGAGAGCTACAGTACGTTTGCAACGAACTGTTGGATACCCTATTCCCTATATTTTTGTATGTGTATGCGTTCGCCTACCGCAGCCAGCCAATAATGTTCCAGTTTTAGAAACAAAATTCTTCTTTAGCAGACAGAAAAAATTTCAATAACATTAATTTTGTGTTGTGTGATGTTCAATTAGTGCTGGCACCCGGCACAGTAAAAAAGGCGTGTGGCACGCCCAAAGTTGAGACTTTTTATTGCCAAGGCAATTTGTATGAGCTCAGTGACATTCAATTTTATTCTTGCAGATAAATTTGAACAAAACAAGACAAATCTTAAATTTTTCAAAATTAGATTTTGAATATAAATAGCGATTAGGGGTGTTTTTAACAATTCTTGAACCACAATCTGCTACGAAACTAAGGAATTAAATCTAAGTGTTCATCTTTTTACTTCAAAACATTGACCAATAGTTAAAAACCGTTACAAAATTAATGCATTATACGACTTTTGACGGAAATGACCCTTAAAAGTGGGCGTGTCTTTGAAGCACTAACTGAGCTTTGATCATTATGCAGTATTTAGGCATATGTGTAAAACTACAGCTGAATCGAGCAGTTTTTAAACGATCTTACCTGAACAAAGGTATTTTATCAAATTTACGTTTTTAAAAGTGGGCGTATTGAAAATATTTACATTAAAAAATGTAGAGATATATTTTTCAAATAACAAACGAAAGGAAAAAGGTTTAATTTGAACATTGGTAGTACCTTAAATTTTTCAACGTTTTTCGTTCTTTCATGAAAAGCGGGCGTAAGCCACGCCCAAAATTCAAAAATTTCTTTTCATACACAAACTTTTTAGTTTCTACTAAGAGACGCAAAATTTTGGCTTACAGATTCATTAAAAATACCGTTTATCTACAAAAACAATTTTTTATAAAATCTAGTGATAAGTGGGCGTCAGCCACGCCCTAAATCAAATTTTTTGATTTGATACAGAAGATGTATATGTGCCCTAAAATTTAATGTTTTTCGCTTTAATATAACAATTTGTTATTTTATAAAAACAATATTGATGGTTTTGTATGAAAAATGGGTGTCAGCCACGTCCAAACTGAAATATTTTTATTTAATTAGAAGAAGGTTTACCTAAAGCTTACGTGTGCAAAATTTTAGCGTTATGCTTTTATTGTAACTGTACAAAAAACATAATTTAATTTTACCAAATTGAGGTTGTTCAACAAAAATGGCGATTGTGGGCGTGTTTGTGGTCGGATTTTGCCGGTTCAAGAACATAGCCTTACTCTTAAACCAAAGATAATATATACTAAAATTCAGCTTTCTAGCTCAAAAATTGTGACCTCTAGAGAGTATACATACGGACGGACGGACGGACGGACGGACATGGCTAAATCGACTAGGCTTTTGATTCTGAATCAGAATTGTATATACACTTTTCTATATTTAACGGTATTATTTCTCTATGTTACAAACTCCACACGAAATACAATATACCCATTCTATGGAATAGGGTATAAAAATTCAAGATAGCTAACTAAGTTTAGAAACCAATGTAAGTATACAATTTACTTTTATAAATTTGTATACTCAAGTACATAGGTGGTCTTTCTAAATATTGCTTGGTTTTAGCGTTTTGATTGTTAGCCTAGAATTATTGCAAATATTACTGAAAGTGTTTGTTCTTTGTTTGTTAAAAGAAGATCAAATTATGATTCGAGACTTGAAGAATCAAAACTTGAAGCACTAACTTTTATAGACTTCCGTTTTAAATTTCACATTGAATTTATATTACTTTTTATACTCGAATTTGTATATAATGAGTAATTACCTTTACAAAGCTGATCACCATAAACTAGATGAACACTGATCCAATCGCTGTCTACTATGGCGGATGGACTCACCCACCGTGACAGGGATGCATCTAGTACCAAGAGATCTTCAGATATAGCATCACGAGTTGAGCGATCAAATGCGTTTACTCAGAACATGCCAAACATCGGCGTTTGGTGCTCGCAAAGTTTTTAATGTGATGCATTGGTGCCTCTAGAGTCTAAAGCTTAGCCTAAGCTACCAAAATCACAACCGCGTGGACAGATTTTGAATGCCCTTCATAAGGCTTTTTATGGAGTACCTAATTGTTTTTTAACTTTTTGAATATAAAGAATTTTCCAATTTGGATTCCCAAACATTGACAAAAGTGATTGCGGAGAATCCGAGGCAGTCGATACAACTATGGAAAAACCGGCTCAGGCGGTCGAGTAATATTTTTTTCCATAATGGTATTTTCGAAGCGGTATGCATGCTTTTAATCCGATCAAAAGTTCCATTACATCATTTATTACATTAACTGCAGCCCTACAAAACCATAACGTGTATTCTAAGCTGCAATCAGAAATTATGATAGGGATATACGAACTACCTTACCGATTTGGCTTAAGTTTGTAAAATGAATTTTTTGAAGCCAGAAAAGTAATAGACAACAACTAACACAAAGCACAGCTTTACGTCTGGTAAATTTCTTCTTTTAATTGTCGAGGAGTGCCACGATATGTCAATTATTAACAAGGATTTCAACCTTTAAAGTATAGTGGCAAATGACATTTCTTATGATAGTGTCAAATATCAAAACTCTTTTTAGAACTTACAAACCCCAAATTAAACACTGCGATATTGCACCAAAATTAGTGCAGCTATTATATTCACATGCATATTATTAATTTTTTTTTTTCAATTCCAGTCCTCGGTGATCCACGAACCAATCAAAATCCTGCTGTTCTCTCCTTTTCGATTCTTTTCCTACGATGGCACAATACAGTCGCCAAGAGAGTGAAATCACAACATCCCGATTGGAGCGATGAAGATATCTTTCAGCGAGCCCGACGCATTGTTGTCGCTAGTGTCCAAAATGTGATGCTCTATGAATACTTGCCAGCTTTCTTGGGTTCTGAAATACCTCCATATGAGGGTTACAAACAAGACGTTCATCCAGGTATTGGACATGTCTTTCAAGCCGCAGCTTTTCGATTTGGTCACACAATGATTCCTCCAGGAATCTATCTTCGTGATGGGCAGTGTAATTATAAGACTACTCCAATGGGATATCCAGCTATCAGATTGTGTTCGACATGGTGGGATTCAAGTGTAAGAAATCTTGGCAAATCTTGTATAATTTTGGTATATCTAACCTTTGGTACAGGACTTCTTGACAGATACAACTATTGAAGAAATTTTGATGGGGCTGGCCTCACAAATATCCGAACGCGAAGACCCTGTTTTGTGTTCTGATGTGAGAGACAAGCTCTTTGGTCCAATGGAGTTTACACGTCGTGATCTGGGAGCTTTGAATATCATGCGAGGTAGGGACAATGGATTGCCTGATTACAACTCTGCTCGAATAGCGTATGGCCTTCCGCCGAAAAAAGATTGGATGGATATCAATCCGGAACTGTTTGAAGAGCAACCAGAGCTCTTGAGGTTTGTATAGTAGAATATGTTTTCATGTGACCGTTTTTTTAACTCCGATAATTCCAGAATGCTTATATCCGCCTACAACAACCAGTTGGATGATGTTGATGTCTATATTGGAGGAATGCTCGAATCCTATGGTCAACCAGGTGAACTCTTCACGAAAGTCATTAAGGAACAGTTTACCCGTCTGCGCGATGCTGATCGTTTTTGGTTCGAGAATGAGATGAATGGAGTTTTCACAAAGGAAGAGATCGCTGAACTCCGAAAGATTACCATGTATGAAATCATTGTCAATAGCACAGACATAAACCCAGAGGAAATTCAGCGGGATGTGTTCATGTGGCATGAGGGAGACCCATGCCCGCAACCAATGCAGCTTAATGCTACTGAGTTGGAGCCCTGCAACTATCTTGAAGGATATGACTACTTCGCCGGATCAGAGTTGACGTTTATTTATGTTTGCGTTTTTCTTGGATTTGTACCAATTCTATGTGCTGGAGCTGGTTACTGCGTTGTGAAACTTCAAAACAGCAAAAGGCGAAAGTTGAAAATTCGACAGGAAGCCTTGAGATCCAATCCTGGGCATAAGGGTTCAGTGGATAAAATGGTTGCAAGGGAATGGCTTCACGCTAATCACAAACGCTTGGTGACTGTTAAATTTGGTCCTGAATCAGCCATTTACACTGTTGACAGAAAAGGAGAGAAACTAAGAACTTTTTGTGTGAAAACAGTCGACGTCATTACGGTTGAGGAGTCTGCAACGAATCATATTAAGAAGAAACCGTACATTTTGCTGCGAGTTCCTAATGACCATGACCTGGTTCTGGAACTGGAGTCCTATGGAGCTCGTAGGAAGTTTGTTAAAAAGCTTGAGGACTTTTTAGTTCACCACAAAAAAGAGATGACTCTGATCGAGGTTAACAAAGATATAATGCTGGCCAGAGCCGAGACCCGAGAACGAAGACAAAAACGCTTAGAATACTTCTTCCGTGAAGCTTATGCACTGACATTTGGTCTGCGACCGGGTGAACGGAGAAGACGATCAGATGCTTCATCGGACGGGGAAGTGATGACTGTCATGAGGACCAGCTTGTCAAAAGCTGAATTTGCTGCTGCTCTTGGAATGAAACAGAATGATATGTTTGTCAGAAAAATGTTTAATATTGTAGATAAGGATCAAGATGGACGAATCTCCTTCCAAGAATTCCTGGAAACAGTAGTTCTCTTTTCCCGTGGCAAGACTGATGACAAACTTCGTATTATCTTTGACATGTGTGACAATGACCGGAACGGCGTTATTGATAAGGGGGAACTCAGTGAAATGATGAGATCGTTGGTTGAAATTGCAAGGACCACAAGTTTAGGAGATGACCAAGTGACCGAACTCATCGATGGGATGTTCCAAGATGTTGGACTCGAGCATAAAAATCATCTGACTTATCAAGACTTTAAGTTGATGATGAAGGAGTATAAGGGAGACTTTGTTGCGATTGGCTTGGACTGCAAAGGTGCCAAGCAAAACTTTTTGGATACCTCAACAAATGTGGCTAGAATGACATCATTTCATATCGAGCCAATGCAGGATAAGCCACGACATTGGTTACAGGAGAAATGGGATTGCTATATAACTTTCTTGGAGGAGAATCGACAGAACATCTTTTATTTGTTCCTTTTCTATGTGATAACGATCGTGCTTTTTGTTGAGAGGTTCATTCGTAAGTCCTTGCAGAATTCTGAGCAATCGTGCTTTTAATAATTTAATTTTTTTTATTTTTCAAGACTACTCATTCATGGCAGAACACACAGATTTAAGACACATAATGGGCGTTGGCATCGCAATTACTAGAGGATCGGCTGCTTCGTTGTCTTTCTGTTACTCGCTCCTTTTACTGACCATGTCAAGGTAAGTCTTTGTATCATCCGAAGGTGTTCGTTGCACAAAAGAAATGTTGCCTTTACAGAAATCTCATAACGAAACTCAAAGAATTTCCAATCCAACAATACATTCCACTGGACTCTCATATCCAATTCCACAAAATCGCTGCCTGTACCGCACTGTTTTTCTCAATTCTTCATTCTTTGGGTCACATTGTGAACTTCTATCATGTTTCCACTCAATCACATGAGAATTTGAGATGTTTGACTAGAGAAGTTCACTTTGCTTCGGACTACAAGCCAGACATAACCTTTTGGCTCTTCCAAACTGTCACAGGTAAGAAATTTCATATCTCAAAAATAGATTCCTGAAGATTAATTTTCTTTCTTTTTTCAGGAACTACTGGTGTCATGCTTTTCATCATAATGTGCATCATTTTTGTTTTTGCTCATCCAACAATCCGCAAGAGGGCTTATAACTTTTTCTGGAACATGCATTCGTTGTACGTCCTTCTATACATTTTAAGCTTGATTCATGGACTAGCACGTCTTACAGGCCCTCCAAGATTTTGGATGTTCTTCCTTGGACCTGGAATAATATACACCTTAGACAAGGTTTGTTTTTGTTTTCAGATAGGTAATTCTTTTCAATATCCTTCAATCTTTTCTTTTTCTAGATTGTTTCCCTTCGAACCAAATATATGGCTTTAGACGTCATCGAAACAGATCTCCTCCCATCCGATGTGATCAAAATCAAGTTCTATCGTCCACCGAATCTAAAATATCTCTCCGGTCAATGGGTTCGTTTGTCCTGCACTGCCTTCAAACCACACGAAATGCATAGTTTCACATTGACTTCGGCTCCTCATGAGAACTTTTTAAGCTGTCACATCAAAGCTCAGGGGCCATGGACTTGGAAACTTCGCAACTACTTCGACCCATGCAATTATAATGCCGAAGATCAACCGAAAATTCGGATTGAGGGACCATTTGGTGGAGGCAACCAGGATTGGTATAAATTCGAAGTGGCTGTGATGGTTGGTGGTGGAATAGGAGTCACTCCATATGCGTCTATTTTAAATGACTTGGTATTTGGAACCAGCACAAACAGATACTCTGGAGTGGCTTGCAAGAAGGTGTACTTCCTTTGGATCTGTCCATCGCATAAGCACTTCGAGTGGTTCATTGATGTGCTTAGAGACGTTGAGAAAAAAGATGTGACTAATGTCTTGGAGATTCACATATTCATTACACAGTTCTTCCATAAGTTTGATTTAAGGACAACTATGTTGGTGAGTAGTTTCGGCGATCGACTTTTAAACTTGAATAATTTGTTTTCTTTTTCATAGTACATCTGTGAGAATCACTTCCAACGTCTGTCGAAGAAGTCAATATTCACTGGTTTAAAGGCTGTGAATCACTTTGGCAGACCGGACATGTCGAGCTTCCTCAAATTCGTGCAGAAGAAGCACTCTTATGTAAGTTCTATACAAATATCACAATTTTCCTATTCCAATTTCTTTAAACCCCCTCTCTTATCTTATTCTCTTCTAGGTTTCAAAAATAGGAGTCTTTTCATGCGGTCCAAGGCCCCTCACCAAAAGTGTGATGTCTGCCTGCGACGAAGTCAATAAAACACGCAAGCTTCCATATTTCATACATCACTTTGAGAACTTTGGCTAAAATAATATCCTTTTTCGAAACAGAAGCTCCTTAAAGTTAAAACATTTTTTAGGTAAAAAAAAAATTAAATACATCAACAATAACTAACAAAAAAAAATCATATTTCTCATTATATAGTTTAATTTTTTTAACATTAACTTAATTTTGTAAATATAAATTAAATTAAATTAACTTAAAATAATTATGATAAAAAACGTGTTTGGTGTAAAGTCATGTGTACTATGTGAATGAAATCAAAATTATTATTCGAAACCAAGTTATCTTAAACAAAATGATATTGTATTTATTTCTTTGTATAATAATTTTTAATTTAGTTTTAAGACTATCTTAATTCGATAATTAAATAAATACCTAAGGAAAATCGAATTATGTTTTATTTTACTAACTCCGTTTTTAAACCAGAATCATATGAATGCAGTGGTCGAAGGACATAATCTTAAACTAGGTGCACCATACCCCCGGACATCCTACAGTATAATAATATTTACTTAATGTTTTACCACATTTTTTTAAATTATTTATTAAAATGTAAAACAACAAGTCCCTCTATTGAACCAAAACATTAAATTTATTATCTTTCATCCAAAACGTCACTAGAAAAATTGGATCCCCAACCAAAATATTCATTTTTCGTAGCACCAGGCCATCATAAATAGCAGCACATTATATTCAGAGCTCATGAATAAACAAGGAAGACATAACCTCCTTTATATCCTTTACACAAAAACAAAATGGAATGCATATTCTCGCACACACCATTGTTGTAAGTTTAAAAACTCTCGCTAAGTCGACAAGGTTGAAATTTCTTTAATATAAAGTTTAATTTGGAATTTAACCACGCGTACGAATAGACACTGACAAAACTGCATACACGCAGGACGGGCTTTTGTTCTCGGCTTATATACTTATATAACACACAATAACAATTTTAAATGAAGCCTTTGAGGAATTCTGCATTTTGATTCATCTTATATCATAATTTCGCTTTACAACAGTCATCAGCAAATTTGGATCCCCAACCAACAAAATGATTTTTCGCAGTACTAGGCAACCAGGAATATGCAGAATGCAATGGATAAACCTAGTAAGTAACAAACGCCACCTAGCAATATGCAACAAGAAACCCAATGAAGAGATAGAACTGCAGTACATGAATCCTATGTCCTATTCTATCCAACTTCCGGGTTTTTTTTCTTTTAATTCTTTTCGCCATGCAAATACCTATTGGATTTTAACGCAATTATAATAATTGCACTTAAATATAAAATTTTTAAGTTACGTTTTAAGATAACGTTTGATAAACAAAACAAAGGTTTACCTTAGCTACTAAAGAAATTTTTTATTTTATTTTCATCATTGCCTTTCACCAGAATCATGTGAACTCGACAGTAGTTGTGTACTGGGACACATAAACTTAAACTATTTACCCAACTGCCCCACCCCCAGCGAAATCAATGTTTTGCTTGTATTGTATATTACCAACATAATAGGGTGCCTCGTGCCTCCCAATTTGTATAGACAGAACCTGATTTGAAAAAAATGAACATTTTTAAAATCTAACTTCAACTTGTAAATATGAGTGGGCAGTCAAAAATGTTGAAATTGGAGATAGATCCGTACTTTTTAAGCATTTTCCTAAAAAATGTCCCATAGTATTGTATACGAATCGGGAAAGACTTTAACCGCACCGCTTCTGTTCTCGGCTAAGACATTTATGATATACACAAATAAAATACATTTTTTCGTTTCTAATAGAAATAGCAGAACCATATGCCTCTTCATTGTATTTACATTTTTATAGTAATTTCATGGAAATTTTATTTTAGTTCTGAACGTCGTCAATGGCGGCGCTAGTTGTATTATCTACTTTACATATATTGTTGTTTTTGCTTCCCATGGAGTTTAGACAAAAACCACTCAAATAACTCTCCAATCAAAGCTTGTAAACGTCGTCCATAGATGCCGCACAAAACGTTCCGCTTCTTGGGAATACTATAGATTTTAAATACAATGGCCTCTTATAACAAAATCATTCTCTCCAATGATCCAAAGATCCCCAACCAACATAATCATTTTTCGTAGCACCATAGGTCTTCAGAAATAGCAGAAGACATACAAAGAATTCAAGGAAAAAATTGGAGAAATAAATCCACTTTCTATCCTTTAAATAAATGGAGTGTCTATTCGCACACAACATTTTTTGTAAGTTTACCTATTCACGCCAAAGTTGAAATCGCGGATTAAATTTTTTTGAACTGAGATACTGTCGATTTGGGGTCTAGCATAACTAGACAACTGAGCATACTGTAAAAGATGTAACGAAGTTGCATGAGGAGTGGTGCCTACGAAAAATCAAATTAAAGGCACTGAATGAACAAACTGACCTGAAAAATAAAAAAAAACATTCATTAATAAGAATACCGAATACCTTTGAGGAAATCGAACTGCATTTTGTCTCATTTCTTTGTTTCTTTCATCAGAATGATATGCATCATATTTCACAATCTTTTTCTGCGAAAAGTCATCAGGAAATTAAAATCCCCAACCAACATAATCATTTTTTAAAGACACAGGTCACTAGAAATAGCAGCAGGTATATCCGGAGTACATAGACAAAAGTATAAAAGGGAAGCGTCCATTCGCACACACGAGTGTCATTAGTTTCTCCATTTTGACCTGAGTTACATAGAGTAAAATATTTTTTATTTGCTTCATTTTTATGTTGGGCTCCGGCCAGATATTTGAGCTATTATATTAAAATCTTTATCAAAACCACTGGCTCTGGCTCCTATATTTTTTTCTTTCCGAAAAAATACAATCCCCGATCCAACACTTATTTTTCTTTCTCCTGTATCAAAATGTTTCTCTCTTAAAATTCATCCGAGAAATAGGATCCCCAACCAACATAATGGTTTTTTGCAGCACCAGGCCACTAGATATAGCAGCAAGTATACCCAGAGCAATTGCACAAAACTCAGCAAAGGAAGCGTCCAATCGCAAACAGAAGTGAAATTAGTTTCACCATCATCAGCCGGTGTTAAAACGGTGCTGATATTGAACACTCAAAATAATTCCGATGTTGCATTAGGGGTTCTAACTATTGTGTTTTATTCCTTTGTTTCTTTTAGCAGATCAATAACTGCTTCATAGAACACAATTTTTATATTCAAAAACTCATCAGAAAATAGGATCCCCAACCATTAAAATGATTTTTTGCAGCACCAGGCCACCAAAAACAGCAGCAGGTAAAAACAAAGACACATGGAAAAACTAGTGAGAAATAAGCGCCATTTCCGTTTTTATTCAATAGTATAGCGTATATTAGCACACCTATGTCGTTATTTTAACCATTATCATCAAAGTTAAGCTCTAACCAGACAACTGGACACTGGGCATACTCTTAGCGGAGGAGCAATATTTTTATATGAGGATGAGAAAAAACTCGAACTCCATTTTATTTCATGTTCTTCGTTTTTTATAGCTGAAAGATATGAACTCAACAGTAAATCATAAAATTAAGCTACAAAAACTATTAAACCCTTTACCAAAACCACTGGTTCTGGCTCCTATATTTTTTACTTTCTAACATTATCGGAAAAAAATAGAAAGCCAACACGAGATACTACTTTTCTTTCTCCTATATGAAAATGTTTCTCTCAAAGAATTTATTAGAGAAATAGGATCCCCAACCAACATAATGGTTTTTTGCAGCATAAGCCTTTAGATATAGCAGCAGGTAAACCCAGATAAATTGCACAAAACTCAGGAAAGGAAGCGTCAATCGCAAACAGTAGTACCATTAGTTTCACCATCATCAGCCGCTGTAAGAACGGTTGAAAAAATAATTTTGGACTCTAGTCAGAGATGATTGAATACTCAAACAAGAGATGATTTTGCATGAGGGCGAGCGGTTCTATCTACGCAAAGGTAGTTTATCTTACAAAAGTTTTCCTCTAACAGAAGTTTCATACTGGTGACACTTTCCCCAATTTAATTCATGCGTAAGAATTGACGCTGACTTACATATACATATTTAGTTAATTTTTAGTGTGCATGATGGGAGAAAAATTAATTTAATTGTACACAAATGAAAAACAATTATTATGTACCAGCACAAAAATAGCAGAACCACACGAACTCAACAATAAAATTTAAGCTTAAGATACAAAAATCATTGAAAAACTATGGAACTTTCAAAAGAACACATTGTCTGGCTATTTTATATATTCTGCTTTCTAACGTTGACGGACAAAATAACATACATTTCTCAAAATTTGTCTCTCTAGAAGTCATCATGAAAATAGAATCCCCAACCAACATAATGATTTTTTGCAGCACCAGGCTATCAGAAATAGCAGCAGGTACATCAAGCTAATGCACATGCACAATGGACAAAACTAGTAAACAAAAAAGACCGGCACCTAGCAAAATGCAACGAGGAGCCGAAAAAAGATAGTACTGCATACATGCATCCTATATGAACTTTGAGTGTGTTTATTTTTAAATTTAATCAATTTTACTTGTTTTTCCCCTGAATGGAATCAATTATCATAAATATATATCTATATTATAGATATAAAATTTTTAAGTAACGTTTTAAGACTACATTCAATAAAAATAAATTAATACCTAAGCCACTAAGGAAAATAATTTTTTTTTTCATTTTCACCATTGCCTTTCATTGGAAACATGTGAACTCGACAGTAGTGGTGTACTGGACACATAAACTTAAGCTTCTTGCCCCACTGCCCCACTCCCAACGAAATAAAAGTTTTGTTTGTATTGTATACATAATATGTGTGGTGCATATACAGGATGTCTCCTATTTGTAGACTATAAAATGTGAAATATTTTAAAAACATTTTTTAAGGAAAAACATTATTTTTAAAACATTTATTAAATATTAGGAAATCACAAGCGTAAATGTTTACCTGTCGTAAATTTTAGCTCTAATCATAAAATTTTGCGGTACTTTTTGCATACTTGCTTCTGAATTTGTATCAGAACGATATATTCTCTCCAATGTTTTCTGTTTTCTAACGTCATCAGAAAAATAGGATCCCCAACCAACAAACTAGATTTTCGCAGCACCAGATCACCAGAAATAACAGACGGTATACTCAGAACACCTGAAACAGTAAGTGTCTATTCGAATACACCAGTGTCATTAGTTTAACCATTTTCGCAAGAGTCGACACCGGTGCAATATTTTTGAAGGGGCTCCATAGCCAGAGAATATATCGACATACAACGTAAAAGTTGTTTATCCTACAAATAATGTTTAAGGTTTAATACTTTTATAAGTGGTAATAAAAACTCTTTTGAGTACAAAAAGACACTGAAAAAACCGAAGCCGCGCACACTGCGCTGTTCTGTTTTTATTATTTATGTTACACATTTAAAAAATGTATTTAATTTTAAGATAACATTCATTTAATAAAAAATACCTAAGCCTTTGAGGAAATCGAACTGCATTTTGTTTTATTTCTTCGTTATTTTTTTTTAAGCAGAACGCCGCCGATTTGTCTCTTATTCTTATATCACAATCAATTTAGCTCTCTAAAAAACTATAAGAACATTCAACCATTATAATAGTTTTTGATGGTATACCCAAGTCCCATGGACAAGACTGGTTAGCTTCTAGTTTTTGTGTTTTTTTTTTTTTGCCAATAATTTAACATTATTAAAATAAAGAGATAAGTGAAATCCGAAGTTGTTAAAAATACAACATAAATCAGCATATTTATTAAAAGACTTACTACAGCGATTGAACGGTTAGAGATAATTTAACTTGATTTATGTGTTATCTCTTTTAACATTTAGTATGGGGTATGGCTCGAGCAACGATTTTTGATTTTTCAAATAAATCTGAGAACACAATAATGCAGACGTTATTTATGTTTCCAGTTAAAATGTCTTTACAAAGCGTAGTAAGCTGTTGCTTTATAGCAAAGATTGTCAGTTTGAATCTTAAAAGTTAATCGAGAATCGAAAAGTATATACCTTAGTTTTTTCGAATATCATTTATTGGTAATATTTCAGGATCACGACGTTATATATATAGAGTGACAGGTTCTAGAAAAGACAAAATCTATTGAAAAAATATATAGAAAGATAAAATCTAGAAGAAGAAAAAATCTAGAAAGGACTCAAGGATAATATAGAAAAAAATCAAGTCATAAGGATGCGATGCCCAACCAACATAATCATTTTTCGAAGCATAAGGCAACAAGAAATAGTAAGGAAAACCCATCCAGGACAAAACTATTAAGACATTACCTTCAAATACAACAATTCTAATAATATAAACATACGCAATATTTTTAAGTTCAATTTTAATATTATATTTAATAAAAAAAAATATCTGAGCCAATTAGAAAAATATTTTTTTTATAATTTCTCCATTGATTGCACCAGATTCACGTGTATTTTCTCTAATTTTACGTGATAACCAGTTAACAAAACAGTTCATGTGTAGGTTGTATCTCTTTAACCACCAACAACCCACCCCACTTACAACCACCCACCATTTTTGAATTTTTTTTCTCACCCCTTCCCCCCAAACATCAATCTCTTCCCCAACATACAACCAACAGTCCAAGATTTTTGACAATTGTTTCCAGCCCCCCCCCCCCCCACACACAGTAAATACGACCTTTCTTACCACCAACAACCACCAATACCACCTACAACCACCACCAACCATCCACACCGCCTACAACCATCATCAACCAACCACCCACTATTTTTGACGATTCCCTCCCAAACACCAAGTCCAACCACCCACTCCACCTACAATCACCTGCTACTCGCCCAACATTTTTTATCATATTTTTTTTTTGTGTCATTTCTTTAAGTAGAATGATATGAGTATCTTATTTCACAATCTTTTTCTGCGAAAAGTCATCAGAAAATTAAAATCCCCAACCAACATAATCATTTTTTACAGATGCAGGCCACTAGAAATAGCAGCAGGTATTTCGGTACAACATGGACAAAAGTATGAAAAGGAAGCGTCCATTCGCACACACGAGTATCATTAGTTTCTCCATTTTGACTTTACATAGTTACAACGAGTTGAATGTTTTTCAGTTGCTAAAATCTTATGTTGGGCTCTGGCCAGATAATTGGGCTATATTAAACCCTTTATCAAAACCACTGGCTCTGTCTATTATTATTTTTTCTTTCCAACATAATCGGAAAAAATAGAATTCCCGAAGGAACACTTATTTTTCTTTCGTCTGTATCAAAATGTTTCTCTCTTAAAATTCATCAGATAGCTATATAGGATCCCCAACAAACATAATGATTTTTTGCCGCACCAGGCCACTAGATATAGCAGAATGTATACCCGGAGCAATTGCACGAAACTCAGCAAAGGAAGTGTCCAATCGCATACAGTAGTACCATTAGTTTCACCATCTTCACATTGTGTTAAAACGGTTGAAGTATTTTGCGAAATAAAAAAAAAATTGTTTTGAAATTTAGACAGGTATAATTGAACACTCAAAATAATAACTATGTTGCATGGGGGGTTCTACCCAAAGTAGTCTATCCTACAAAAATGAAACGCTTTATTAGTGTGAAACATTTGAAACAAATATGAGTATGAAAAACACTGACTTAAACTGGAACAAAGAACTTACAGTGCGCTTCTGTTTTCGAGTTATAATTTATGCTTTAATATACGCATGATAGTCTTAAATATGATTTTAGATTATATTTATTAAACAAAATACCCAAACCTTTGAGAAAATCAACATGCATTATGTTTTATTTCTTCGTTTCTTTAAGCAGAGCAAAAATTGCTTCATACAAAACAATTTTAATATTCAAAAAGTCATCAGAAAATAAGGATCCCCAACCATTAAAATGATAGTTTGAAGCACCAAGCCACCAAAGACACAGCAAGTATTAACAAACAAGTCACCTGGAAAAACTAGTGAGAAATAAACGCCATTTCCGTTTTTTCCGTTGTCGTTAGTTTAACCATTCTCGTCAATCTTAAGATCGATGAAATTTCTTCAAACTGTAACAATTTTGTTTCATGTTCTTCGTTTCTTATAGCTGAACTCAACAGTAAATCATAAAATTAAACTACGTAAACTATTAAACCCTTTATCAAAACCATTTGCATTGGGTACTATATTTTTTTCTCTCCAACATTTTCGGAAAAAATAGAAACACTGAGCCAACTCATAGATAGAAAAAGTAGAATTTTCCTGTTTCAAAATATTTCTCTCTTAAAATTCCTCGGAGATATAGATCCCCAGCCAACATAATGATTTTTTGCAGCACCAGCCCACCATAAACAGCAGCAGGTAAAAACAAACCACGTGGAAAAACTAGTGAGAAATAAACGCCATTTCCGATTTTTTATCATAAGTAGCGTCTTTTCGCACACCTTTGTTGTTAGTTGAACTCATTGCATATAAAACTATAGTATTACCACGTGAGGTGCGCCATTTATGGATGGAAAACAAAGCTTTTGATATAAGAGGTTTTTGTCTAGATTACCATTTGAAGCAACGCAACAATTAAAATGGTGGAAAGTAAAAAAAAAATGTTGTTGTTGCTTCCGATGATAATCTAGACAATAACCTCTAAAATCAATAGCTTAGTTGTCCGTCCATAGATGGCGCACCTCACGTGGTAATACTATAATTTATATATACAATTGTTTAACCATTCTCGTCAAAGTTAAGACAGATAAAATTTCTTCAAACTGAGAAACTTCTATTTTAAGCTTTAACCACTGGAGATACCCTATGCGGAAGAGCAATATTTTTATATGAGGATGAGAAAAAACTCGAACTCCATTTTGTTTCATGTTCTTCGATTCTTGTAGCTGAACGATATGAACTCAACAGTAAGTCATAAAATTAAACTACATAAACTATAAAACCGCCTATCAAAACCACTTGCTCTGGCTCCTATATTTTTTTCTCTCCCACATTTTCGGAAAAAATAGAATCATGGAGCCGAGATACTTTTCTTTCTTCTGTATACAAATGTTTCTCTCTTGAATTTCATCAGAGAAATAGAATCCCCAACCAACATAATGGTTTTTTGCAGCACCAGGGCACTAGATAAAGCAGCAGGTATACCTGGAGTAATCGCACAAAACTCAACAAAGGAAGTGTTCAATCGCACACAGTAGTACCCACCATTAGTTTCACCATCTTATTCACCTGTGTTAAAAAGTTTGAAATGAAAAAAAAAAATGTTTTGTACTCTAGTCAAAATAATGACGATGTTACATAAAGCTAAAGCAGTTTGTCCTACAAAAGTTGGCCTCTAAAAGTAGTTTCATATTGGTGACACTTAAGCGTATGAATTGACGCTGACTTACATAAACAACTTTATTGGGTTTTAAGTTTTTATGACGGTAGAGAAATAAATTTAACTTTACAGAAATGAAAAACAATATTATGTGCTGCAAAAAAAAAAAAAAAAAAGACTTGAAGAAAAATAAAACTGCAATCTGTTCCATTTTCTTTATTTCTTATAGCAGAACCACACGAACTCAAAAAAAAATATGTATAAACTTTATAGATACATAGATCATAAACTATAGAGCTTTTAAAACGACATATTTTCTGGCTCCTACATTTTCTGCTTTCCAACGTTATCGGAAAAATAGGTCTCAACTAAAACACAACACATACAAAATTATTTCTCCTATGTCACAACTTTTCTCTAGAAGTCATCAGAGAAATAGGATCCCCAACCAACATAATGATTTTTTGCAGCGCCAGGCTACCAGAAACAACCCCAGATACATGGAGCACCCAGATCATGCACATGCACATGGACAAACGACAAACCTAGTAGGCAAAAGTGGCCACCAAGCAATGTGCAACAAGAAACTGAATGAAGAGATAGTACTGCATACATGCATCCTATTGTATACAACTAACGTGTGTTTATTCTTAAATGTAATCAATATAAAGTGTCGAAACATTATAACATTAAGATTTCATTTAATAAACAAATTTATACCTAAGCTACTAAAGAAAATGGATTTTTTTACTTTCATCATTGCCTTTCATCAGAATCATGTGAACTCAACATTAACTAATTGTGTACTGCGACACATAAACTTAAACTATTTGCCCCCAATGCCCCACCCCCAGCGAAATCAAAGTTTTGCTTGTATGTTATTGTATTAAACTATAGGGTGCCTCATCTGATGTATAGACAATGGAAAATAATTTATGGAAATGCATTAATAAATTTTTTCTTACAATCGTCTTAGTTTTAAACGTCACTTATGAAAAGACATTTATTTCTTAATGTGAATGTTTTCAAATAAATATTTAAATAAATATCTTTAATTTTTAAAAATATTCTGAGAAAAGTAATTTTTTAACTTTCCGTTGATTTTACCTCTTATCATAAGACCTGCAGTTTTTTGGCTACTTGACTAAATTTCGTATTATAAATAATGACTATGCAGATTTAAGAGAAAAGTGGGTTGGAAATCAAAGATTTTCATAAGCTTAACAAACTGAACACTTACATTTATTTAAAAGGAGTTACATAAGTTAATATTTTTTTTAAAAATACTACCCCTCCCATTACAATTGATAGAGTTATTTACGTTAAGATTGTTCAAAGTACGTCGAAATAAATATTTTCTTCAATCCTCGGTAAGTAATTTCAAAATTGGAAATAGACCTTTACATTTTTTTGTTCTCATGGTTATAGATCATTTTATAAACTATTGTCTACGAATAAGAAGAAAACCCACACCCTGTATAGCATTCTTCGAAAATATATAACTGCAAATCTCTCAATCAAAACAACACATTCTCTCCTATATTTCCTGTTTTCAAACGTCATCTGAAAAATAGGATCCCCAACCAACAAACTTAAAATCCGCAGTACTAGATCACCAGAAATAGCAGTAGGTATACTCAGAGGTCAGAGCACATAGAATTTGAGTGTCTATTCTTAATAGACATCGTTGCCGTCCATGAGCATGACGAAAAAGTGGCTTACGTATAGGAAGTAACAAAAACTTTTAAAACTGATGAGTACGAATAGACACTGAAAAATGCAGCTGGGCTTCTGTGCTCTTCTTAAATATTTTATATTATACATAACAATTTTTAATAATTTAGATTTAAGATTAAGCAGAACCATATAACTCTTGTATCAAAATTCAAAACCTTTCTCTCCAAAAGTCATCAGAAAATCATGATCCCTAACCAACATAATCATTTTTCATAACATCAGGCCTAACGAAATAGTAGAAGGTACCTATACCCAGGTCACATGGACAAATCTAGGAAGAAATAAACCCCATTGTCTTCTTCTAATCAAAAGTAGTGTCCATTTGCACACACCAATGTCGTTAGTTTAACCATTCTCGTCAAAGATAACACTGGGCATGCTATAAGCGGAGGAGCAATTTTTTTATATGAGGATGAAAAAAAACTCGAACTCCATTTCGTTTTATGTTCTTCGTTTCTTATAGCTGAACGATATGAACTCAACAGTTAATCATAAAAAATTTAACTACGCAATCTATTAAACCGCCTATCAAAATTATTTGCTCTTTCTGCTTTATTTTCTTCTCTCCAACATTTTCGGAAAAAATAGAATAGAATAGAGCCAACTCATTGATAACTTTTCATTCTCCTATATCAAAATGTTTCTCTCTAAGAATTTACCAGAGAAATAGGATCCCCAACCAACATAACGATTTTTTGCAGCACCAGGCCACTAGATATAGCAGCAGGTATACCCGAAGAAATTGCACAAAAATCAGCAAGGAAGTAGTGTCCAATTGCATACAGTAGTACCCACCATTACTGGCTGCGCACAATGGTGTAGCTGCAGCGGTAGCACATAGAAATGTCAAAGTTAAATGTACGTGAATCGTATTGCACGGCTACAATGTGAAATAGCAGCTGCAGCACAGGAATAGCTGAAGTACAAGTCGGCTCGACTCCAACTTCACGAAAGTGCTGCTCTGCAAAACAACAACAAACCAAAATGGCAGACATGATTTTTGTATGAGTTCGTGTGCTTCAGCTGCAGCTACACCATTGTGCGCAGCAAGTAAGTTCCACCCAGTGGCGTAGCTATCATATGGCCAGGTGGTGCAGTGCACCAGGGCCCCGGAGCTCAGGGGGCCCTCTTACCTCAGCTTTGAAAAAAAAAAAAATGAAATAAGATAAAAAAAAATAAATTAAAAAAAAAAAAAATAGCCTCGAGTCTACAAAATTTATTTTTTTTCAATTTTTTTTTTCAAATCAACATCACCAATTATAGAACTCCTTATTTAACATTTTCAACACATGCGCCAAGCGTCCTCGATAAGCATGTGCTGTTTGTTATCGTTATTTCAGTTATTTGGGTGTTTGGATGAGTACGCCCGTAGCACATTGGATCAGCGATAAGCTCACGTGCTTGACGGTCGTGAGATCAATTCGCCAATTTCACCCATCATAAAACGATTTTACTCAAGAAATGTGATCAGTTTCAGAAGAAATATTGCAATATAATTGGACCCAATTTTTCGCTCCAATTTCTTAATGTATATCATCTGATCCTCCCTCAATTGAAATTTGGCGTGCTCGAATGTGACCTTACGGAAGTGTATACAGCGATGCTACTGTTTCATACAAGTCCTGTTACTTCCGCGTCAGCAGAAAGATCTTACAGTAAACTGAAGATTATAAAAAATTATTTAAGAAACAGCATTCGACAAGATCGCCTTCGACATTTATCGTTAATTGCAATAGAAAATGAGGCGACATCAAAATTGGATTTCAGTGAAATTATAGACGAATTCGCAAAAATTAAAGCGCGCAAGAGATTGTGAATTGGACGGGGAATTCTGTTAAAAATTGTATTTTTTGAGATTAATTAAATCTATTAAACACATGGAGATTCTAAAAGAGACCACGTATGGATTTAGCCTACTAGGGATAAGTTCAACTCACTGTTTCCTATTCTTATTCCTATTAAAAATTTTGAAGGCCAATATAAGTTTAAGCTACGTGGAAAGAGGGGAGGAGGAGTCTTTCCCTATGCACCAGGGCCCTTGTCCCCCTAGCTACGCCACTGGTTCCACCATCTAATTCACCTGTGTTAAAACGGTTAAAATGAGAAAAAAATATTGTTTTGGACTCTAGTCAGAGATAGTTGAAAACTCAAAAAAAGCTACATGACGCAAAAGCAGTTTATCCTACAAAAGTGGACCACTAACAGTAGTTTCATACTGGTGACACTTATGTGTATGAACTAACGCTGACTTGCATAAGCAACTTTATTGGATTTTAAGTTTTTATGATGGGAGACCAATAGTTGTATATTTTCAAAAATAAAAAAAGTACTATGTACTAAAATATTATGTACTGCAAGAGAAAACCGAAAATAAAACTGCATTCTGTTTCATTTTCTTTTTTTCTTATAGCAGAACGACATGAACTCAAGAATAAAATATAATTTGTGTAGATATTTTTTGAAACGACATATTTTCTGGCTCCTACATTTTCTGCTTTCCATCGTTATCAAAAAAAATATAGGACTATTAACTAACACACAACTTATACTAAATTATTTCTCCTATGTCACAACTTTTCTCTAGAAGTCATCAGAGAAATAGGATCCCCAACCAACATAATGATTTTTTGCAGCATCAGGGCACCAGAAATAGCAGCAGGTACATCCAGCTAATGCACATGCACAATGGACAAAACTAGTAAAAAAAAAACCGGCACCTAACAATATGCAACGAGGAGCCCAAGAAAGATAGTACTGCATACAAACATGTTTCCTATATAAACTTCGGGGCGGGTGTGCTTATTTTTAAATTTAATGAATCTTACTTGTTTTTCCTCTCAATGGAATCAATTATAATAAATATATACATATTTATATTAAATATAAAATTTTTAAGTAACGTTTTTAGACTACGTTCAATAAAAAATAATTTTTTTTTTCATTTTCATCATTGCCTTTCATCGGAATCATATGAACTCGACAGTAGTTGTGTAGTGCGACACATACACTTAAACTACTTGCCCCACTGCCCCACTCCCAGCGAAATGGAAGTTTTGTTTGTATTGTATACATAATATGTGTGGTGCATATATAGGGTGTCTCCTAATTTGTAGACAATAATCTGGGAATTAATTTAAGTAAATACATGTTTTACAGAAACAATTTTTTTTTTATAAACAATCTGTCTTAAATATTTACAAATAAGCTGAATCGGTCTTATCATAAAACTTTGCGGTATTTTCTGCATACTTGTCTCTAATTTAATATTATTTCTGTTTTGTTTATGAGGAAAACATTTTTAAAAAACTGAGCATTTAAATAAATTTAAATGGAGTTACTAAGGTCAATATTTGTATTTTAAAAATAAAAAAAACCCCTACATCAAAAGAGAGTGAAGGACCAAAGTAAATATTTTCTTCAATATTTGGTAAGAAATTTTAAAATTGTATATAGACCATAAATTTGTTCTCATGATAATATTTTATTAGTTCCAGCTATTGTCTACGAACTAGAACACACATCCCGCATAACATTTTTCAAAAATATCAACCTACAAATCCGAACAAACATTTTTCCTATGTTTTCTGTTTTGTAACGTTATCAGAAAAATAGGATCCCCAACCAACAAACTAGAATTTTGCAGCGCCAGATCCCCAGAATTATCAGACGGTATACTCAGTGCACCTGAAACAGGGAGTGTCTATTCGAATACACCAGTGTCATTAGTTTAAACATTTTCGCAAGAGTCGACACCTTTGAAATATTTTTGAACTGAGAACATTTTTTGTCGGCTCCATAGCCAGAGACTATATGGACATACTCTTGGAGAAATATCGATGTTGCATAAACTGCGGTAAGTACGAAAAGACACTGAATAAAACCGCAGATAACATTCGTTTAATAAAAATACATAGGACTTTAAGGAAATCGAATTGCGTTTTGTTTCATTTCTTCGTTTCTTATAGCAAAACCACAATGGTCCCATATATTACACAATTTTTCTTTCCAAGTCATCAAAATAATAGGATCCCCAACCATTATAATGACTTTTTGAAACACCAGGCCACCAGAAATAGCAGCAGGTGTTCCAGCTTATGCACAATGCACAATAGACAAAACTAGTGAGAAAAAGACCGGCACCTAGCAATATGCAACGAGACACTGAATAAAAACATAGCACATTTTCAATTGTAAATTCGGCAAGCAGCTGCCTTAACTGCGAGTATAAAATTTCATACAAAAAACCTCCTTAAAATTGTAAAAATTAAATCTTGACCAGTGTCAACTCTTTCGCCTCATCTCCCTCCTCATACGAATCCAATCGAAATCGTTGGCTTATGAAAAAGAGAGCAGATAATAGAAAGAACCTGAATAAAACAACAACAATTACTTGTGTGTGCTTAGAAAAATGCTAATCGGTTCAGTATAGTTCGATAGAACGAAAAAACCTGTAATTGGCTTACAACTTTCATTTGGGTGCGGTGGCGTAGTGCGTAGTGCACTAGCTCCTCACACGCTAGGTCGCTTGTTCAAGCCCAGCTCGGGCAAAAGTTCTTCAAAAATTAAATTGAACATAAAAGCGATTAAGCACCACTAAAGGAGTCTGATGATCGGGTTGGTCCCCGTGAAATAGCTATAACTCCAGCCTTTGAACTTGGTGGTAGCACACACAAGTTGTTGTTGTTTCATTCTAAATTTTCAATTGCACTGCATTCGTTGGATTATATGAATTTATTTAAAAATATACTCAATGTAACTTGTTTATGTTTCCACGCAATCAAATATGTACTTATGACCTTCAAATACAACAATTCTAATAATTTAAACATACAAAATATTTTTAACTTCAGTTTTAATATTATATTTTTTAATAAAAAAATATCTGAGCCAATTAGAAAAATATTTTTTTATAATTTCTCCATTGATTGCACCAGATTCACGTGTATTTTCTCACCCTACTCCCCCAACCCGAACAAAATCAAATCTTTGTACTGTACCTACGTTAAATTTTTTTACGTTTACTTGTTAACGGGGTAGGGTGTCTTTTAGAATGATAAACGATTCATGGACATGTTTTAAGAAAACAAAAATGTTTTTCAATTCCTGTCCAATTTTGTTCAAAGAAAAATGACCCAAAAGTATATCATCATAATGTATATATGTTGTTTTTTTTTTTAATGCTATTATTTTAAACTGATGTAATGGTCGAAAAAATGTGTAACTTTATTTTTATTACACACATTTAAGAAAAAAGTGGGCTTGAAAATAAAACTGAGAATCATAGACAAGAAAAGTGGAACATGCTTAAAAATAAAAATGTAAAATGTATTTAATAATCCTTTTCGAAAAAAGCCGACACATTAAATTTAAGAGAGTTATTTGCTTTGAAATTTGTCAGGGTCAGGTATACCTACCTTTTCGTAAACAATTTCGTTAAATTAGTAAAAATTGGAAATGGACTTTTACTGTTAACAATATTTTCTTAAAACATAATAACGAATCATTCACATATAAGCACAGAAACAAAATTCTTTATTCTTGTTTTCAAAAATACAAAAATACAAATCCCAACCAAAACAACACATATTTGACTCATATGTAGGTATACATAATGTATGTCTTCTGTTTTAGGATATCGGAAAAATAGAATCCCCAACCAACATAATCATTTTTCGTAGCACCAGTTCTTCAGAAATAACACAAGGTAATACAAAAACCGACTTCCTATCTTTTATACAAAATGTAGTGTCTAGTCGCACACACCATTATTATATGTTTAACCATTCACGTTATTAGTAGGTAGATATTGTAAAATTTCTTTGAACTAAAAAACTGTTGATTTGGGTTCTAATCAGACAACTGAACCTCTTCTAAGAGTAAAAGTTATCCACTTACAATAGTGTGACACTTTTGAAACTGGTTCATACGAATAGACACTGACTAAAACTACTTCTATATTTATAATATTTACAAATTTAGTTTTAAAAAAAGCATTCATTATATAAGAATGCTACGCCTTTGAGGAAATCGCACTGCATTTTGTTTCATTTCTTTAAGCAGAATGTTGTGCATCTTAATTCACAATTTTTTTCTGTGATAAGTCGTCATAAAATTAAAATCCCCAACCAACATAATCATTTTTTACAGACCCAGGCCACTAGAAATAGCAACAGGTATATCCGGAGTACCATGGACAAAAGTATATACAAAGGAAGCATTCATTCGCACACACGAGTATCATTAGTTTCTCCATTTTGACCTGAGTTACAACGAGTGAAATATTTTTCAGTTGCTTAATTTGTATGTTAAGCTCCGGTCAGATAATTAGGCTTTATTAAACCCCTTATCTTTTTCTTTCCAACACTATCAGAAAAAAATAGAATTTCCGGGCCAACACATACTTTCTTTCTCCTATAGGGTAAAAGCGGGGGAGATGGTATACCTTTTTTGTTTTTACAATGTCTTTCAAATTAAATAACATTTTATTTTTCTAACAATGCAGAATTGTTTTTTATTTAATATCCAATGTATGATAAGGTTTAAAGAAATTCATAAATAGTATTTATATTTTTAATTGCAAATATAAGAAAGTATTAAAGAAAACCATCTCACCCTATAGGGTGGGAGAGATGGCATACCCTGGTGGGTGAGATGGCACAGGTCCTTATTTCAAATTTTTATTACCACATTCATTATACATATGGTTGAATGATTTGCAAGAATCGTGAAGCCATCTATGGCACATGATACATTGCAGCCAGTTCTTTTTTACGGGTGGAACTATATTCTTCACCGCAGCCCATGCACGCATCTTCGCCGAAATCCTCCGGGCCATCAGAATGTTCATGCAAAGAAACTGTGCCTTCGGATGACGTTGAATCATTGCGAGCTCTTGCATTTTTCTTAGCCTTTTTCTGTTTTAAGGCTTGCATCTTCTTTTTCTTTAATTTTTGGGTTTTGACATTTTCTCCTGTGTTCAATACCCGAGCTTTTTGCTTTCTTGTGTTGACTCGTGTTGGCCTTGACGTTGATGGAATTGGCGATAGGACAGCAAGAGCCTTGCTTGGAGTAACATCGCTGAAATCTTCAACAGGACTTTTCTGCTGTGGACAAATTGTTTTGGTTTAATGAGTTCCTTTCCATACTTAAAAAAGCCAAAATTATTCACAAACAAAATCGGGTGAGATGGCATGGGCGGACACTACACAAATGTTAAATATTGTAGTATGGAATGCGCCATCTCACCCGACAAAAACTATGCCATCCCCCCCTTTTTCATATATTTCCTATTCATTAGGATACAAAAAAAACAGGTTATACTATAGGACATTTTTTATAGTTAGTGCTTAGCATACATATTTGTTCAAGTGTTGATGTATCAAAGCCTACTTAGAACCCAGCGACTCACAAGAAATCGGGACAAAGAAATCATGTAAAAAAAAAAACGAAAAAAATCTTCACATAGCTTGCTTTAATATTTTTTTATTTTTTTTTTGTACGGGACACACAGAGACGAATACTGGCTACTTTGATTTAGAACGTTTATAGGATTTCAAAAATGATTTTCATAAATTTGTGGGGTAATAAATGTAATAGATATTTAAGGTGCGCCATCTCCCCCGCTGCGCCATCTCACCCGCTTTTACCCTATCAAATATTTCTTGAAAATCACAGAAATAGAATCCCCAACCAACATAATGGTTTTTTGCAGCACCAGGCCACTAGATATAGCAGCAGGTATACTCGATGCAATTGCATAAAGCTCAGCAATGGAAGTGTCTAATCGCACACAGTAGCGATCTGTGTTTAAACGGTTGAAATATTTTCGAATTGAAAAAAAATTGTTTTGGACTCTTGTCAGAGATAATTGAACACTCAAAATAATGACGATGTTGCATGAGGCGGCGAGGGGCTCTAACTACGCAAAAGTATTTTTTCCTGCAAAAGTAAGCCTCTAAAAGAAGTTTCATACTGGTGACACTTTTGCGTATCAATTGACTCTGACTTACAACTTTATTGAATTTTTAGTTTTTACAATTGGAGAAAAATAAATTTAATTTTACAAAAATGAAATGTGCAGCAAAGAAAAACCTTAAGGAAAATCAAATTGCATTCTTTTCCCTTTTCTTTATTTCTTTTAGCAGAACCACATGAACTCAACAGTAAAACATAATTTTCATAGATATCATGAACTAGAGCTTTTAAAACGACATATTTTCTGGCTCCTACATTTTCTGCTGTCCAACGTTGTAGGAAAAAATATTATTCTTAACTAACACACAACATATACTAAACTATTTCCCCTATACCACAATTTTTCTCTAGAAGATATTAGAAAATAGGATCGATCCCCAACCAACATAATGCTTTTTTGCAGCATTAGGCCACCAGAAACAGCAACAGGTATATGGAACACTCAGCTCATGCACAAACGGCCACCTGACCTAGCAATGTGCAACAAGAAACCGAATGAATGGATAGAACTGCATACATGCGTCTTATCCTATCCAACTTCCGGGTTTTTTTTTTTTTTAATGTAATCAATGTTAAGTTTCTAGATGCAACTATTGCATTTAAACACTATTATAATAATTGCAAATATATAACATTTTTAAGTTACGGTCTAAGATTACATTTGATAAAAAAATGTTAACCTAAGCTAAAGAAAATGGATTTTTTTATTTTCATCAAACTACTTGCCCCACCCTAGAAAAATCGAAGTTTTGCTTGTATTGTGTACATACCTATTTAATAGGGTGCCTCCTTATTTGTAGACATTAATAAAAAAAAAGACATTTTTCAGAAAATTATTTTTTAAAATTTATCTTCAATATGTAAATATGACCGGACAGTCGAAAATGTTTAAATTGGAGACTCATTTACTTTTTTTTTAAAAGCGTTTCCATAAAATAATTATACATATAATACACAACAAATTTTCATTAATTTGTTCGTTTCTAATAGCAGAACCATTATGCCTACTATAACATAAAATCATTCTCTCCAATGAGTTATAAAAGAAAAGATCCCCAACCAACATAATCATTTTTCGTAGCACCAGGTCTTCAGAAATAGATGAAGGCATACACAGAGTTCATGGAAAGAACTTGTTAGAAAAAACCCATCCTTTAAACAAATGGTATGTCTATTCGCACACAGTATTTTTGTATAAGCTTACCTAGTCTAGTGTATACCTAAGGTTGTCTAGTCTAACTAGACAACTGAATATACTGTTAGAGAGAGAAGTAACGATGTTGCATGAGGAGGGCTGCATACGAAAAATTTATTTAAAGGCATTGAATGAAACAAGCTGACATAAAAAATAAAAAAATAAAACAATCGAATCTAGTGAAAACTTTCTTGTTCTAAATTTTTCTTTTTTTTTTGTATCATCTCATTTTATTTTTGACATAACAATGCACCACATTTTTCAAAGAGTATACATTTACACATCTGTCTTTAGTGCAGCGCTGCATTCATAAAATGCATGGTGGCTTTACATTGAGCTGCAACAAATTAGAGTGCAGACGAAAACGCAACAACAACAATCATAGTGCAGACGATAAGGATGCACATGTTCGTCTTCACTACATTTTTCAAGCTGCATCCATAATTTTCCTATAATCTGCATCAATGAAGACGTCTGCATTTTGGCCTTCCCTCTCTATAAAACAAGTATGATTTATATATTTTGCATCCTTTTTACTTGCGATTATAGGTACTATAAGGCAAGTTATTATTATATATATATTTTTTTTTGACAATCAAACATAATATTACGATGATAGAGAAGTCGAAAAAAGTGGGTCCGACAATTCTGTCTGTCTGTATCGGCACCTACAGCCTAAACGGCTGGACCGATTTGCTTCAAACTTGGTAGATAGTATTATTATGACTTCCTACAGAGGGGTTTTTGGAATTAGCATTCTAGCTTTAAAACTAACGGTACCTGCCATACGATTTTAGTAAAAAATTAATTTTTTTTCGAAAACGGCTTCTGAGATTTTGATAAAACTATCTGAATAATGTTTTCTGTGCAAACTTTATGTGTTGGTTGGAATAGATTTTTCAGGAAAAGTCTTATAACGGTACCTCTCTCCCAAAGGACCGGTTTTTTTAAATCCGATTTTCGCGTAAGTCCCTTGACGAATATCGATAAAATTTTTAATGTAGAAGCACTTTTATAAACGAAATAATAAAAATTCTTAAGTTTTTCAAAAAAAGTTTTTTAAGTTTTTTAAAAAAGTTTTAAAAATTTTTTACTTTTTGTTTTTTCCAAAAACGTTTTAATCAATTTATTTAAATATTATTTTTCTGATAAGAAATACATAGTTCTACAAGTTGGCACACTCAAAAAAAAATTTGGAATATAATTTCGAAAAGATTTTCAAAAAACCGGTTTTTTGAAAAAAACTGGTCCAACGATTTTGAAAAAAAATGCTTAAAATATGAAAAAGCAAAAGAAATCTGATGGCTTACTTCTTTTTCCCCAAAAAAACGTTTTAACTATTGATTTTTAAGTAATTAATAAAATTATTATTTTTTCAATACTTTTTTCCGAACATCTCAAGCCCCAGGACCATTTTAACACATTATAGCAAGTTCGTACGACCCAGTCATACACTTTATTTTTTTCAGATCATGGCTTGCAGCTCCATGTAATTTTGTAAAGCTACTAAGTTTCATTTATATGAAATTATGTGAGATAAATCAGACTCTACTCTCTACTGAGTTGCACTCAGTGCATTACCGCTGAAGTGCAGTTTCGCCCAATGTTCTGGAATCTATATTCAGTATTCACTTCTTATTTATAAAACGTCATTAGAAAAGTAGCCTTCCCAAGTTCACGAGTTATATT
Source organism: Platycheirus albimanus (assembly GCA_916050605.2). Taxonomy (NCBI): domain Eukaryota; kingdom Metazoa; phylum Arthropoda; class Insecta; order Diptera; family Syrphidae; genus Platycheirus; species Platycheirus albimanus. Next base: position 95,348,741 of record OU696697.1, on the reverse strand, counting down.
TTATGTTATAAAACACATGACAATTTTGAATTTAGTTTTAAAATTACATCCATTAAATATATGCAATGCATTTTGTTTTATTTCCTTGTTAATTTTAAGAGAGAACACAATTTTCCTTTTCAAAAAATCATCAGAAAATGGGATCCCCAACCATTAAAATGATTTTTTGAAGCACCAGGCCACCAAAAACATCAGCAGGTATGAACATGGAAAACTAGTGAAAAATAAACGATTTGTCCGTATTTAAATCATAAGTATAGCGTCTATTCGCACACCATTGTTGTTAGTTTAACCATTCTCGTCTCAAATAAAACATATGAAATTTTTTCAAACTGAGAAACTGCTGTTTGAAGCTCTAACCAGACAACTCGACACAGGATGGACAAAACTGGAACTCTATTTTGTTTCATGTTCTTTGTTTCTTACAGCTACTGAACGATATGTACTCAACAGTTTATCATAAAATTATAAAAACCATTGCATCTGGCTCCTTTATTTTTTTCTTTCCAACATATAATCGAAAAAAAATGCAATCCCCGATCCATCATTTATTTTTCTTTCTCCTGTATTAAAATGCTTCTCTCTTAATATTCATCCGAGAACAGAATCCCCAACCAACACAATGGTTTTTTTCAGCACCAGGTCACTAGATATAGCAACAGGTATACCCGGAGCAATTGTGCAAAGCTCAGCAGAGGAAGTGTCCAACCGTAGTAGTAGGTACCATTAGATTCACCATCTTAGCAGTTATATATATTTAAGAAGTCATCAGAAAAATAGGATCCCCAACCATTAAAATGATTTTTTGCAGCACCAGGCCACCAAAAACAGCAGAAGGTATAAACAAGTCACGTGGAAAAACCAGTGAGAAATAAAAGCCATTTTCGTTTTTTGCGTTGTCGTTAGTTTAACCATTCTCGTTAATCTTAAGATCGATGAAATTTCTTCAAACTGTTACCATTGTGTTTTATGTTCTTCGTTTCTTATTGCTGAACTCAACAGTGAATCATAAAAAATTTAACTACGCAATCTATTAATCCGCCTATCAAAATTAATTGCTCTTTCTGCTATATTTTTTTCTCTCCCACATTTTCGGACAAAATAGAATCAACGAGCCAACTCATTGATACTTTTCTTTCTTCTATATCAAAATGTTTCTCTCTAAGAATTTACCAGAGAAATAGGATCCCCAACCAACATAATGGTTTTTTGCAGCACTAGGGCACTAGATATAGCAGCAGGTATACCTGGAGTAATCGCACAAAACTCAACAAAGGAAGTGTTCAATCGCACACAGTAGTACCCACCATTAGTTTCACCATCTTATTCACCTGTGTTAAAAAGTTTGAAATGAAAAAAAAAATGGTTTTGTACTCTAGTCAAAATAATGACGATGTTACATGAAGCTAAAGCAGTTTGTCCTTCAAAAGTTGGCCTCTAAAAGTAGTTTCATATTGGTGACACTTAAGCGTATGAATTGACACTGACTTACATAAACAACTTTATTGGGTTTTAAGTTTTTATGACGGTAGAAAAATAAATTTAACTTTACAGAAATGAAATCATGTCAACAAAAAAAAACTTGAAGGAAAATAAAACTGCATTCTGTTCCATTTTCACATGAACTCAGCAATAAAATATATAATCTTTATAGATAGATACATAGATCATAAACTATAGAGTATAGAGCTTTTAAAACGACATATTTTCTGGCTCCTACATTTTCTGCTTTCCAACGTTATCGGAAAAAATAGGTCTCAACTAAAACACAACACATACAAAATTATTTCTCCTATGTCACAACTTTTCTCTAGAAGTCATCAGAGAAATAGAGTCCCCAACCAACATATGATTTTTTGCAGCGCCAGGCCACCAGAAACAACCCCAGATACATGGAGCACCCAGATCATGCACATGCACATGGACAAACGACAAACCTAGTAAGCAAAAATGGCCACCAAGCAATGTGCAACAAGAAACTGAATGAAGAGATAGTACTGCATACATGCATCCTATTGTATACAACTAACGTGTGTTTATTCTTAAATGTAATCAATATAAAGTGTCGAAAAATTATAACATTAAAATTACATTTAATAAACAAACTTATACCTATACACATAAACTTAAACTACTTGCCCCAATACCCCACCCCCAGCGAAATCAAAGTTTTGCTTGTATGTTATTGTATTAAACTATAGGGTGCCTCATCTGATGTGTAGACAATGGAAAATAATTTATGGAAATGCATTAATAAATTTTTTCTTACAATCATCTTAGTTTTAAACGTCACTTATTAAAAGACATTTATTTCTTAATGTGAATGTTTTCAAATAAATATTTAAATAAATATCTTTAATTTTTAAAAATATTCTGAGAGTAGTAATTTTTTAACTTTCCGATGATTTTACCCCTTATCATAAGACCTGCAGTTTTTTGGCTACTTGCCTCTAAATTTCTTATTATTAATAATGACTATGCAGATTTAAGAGAAAAGTGGGTTGGAAATCAAAGATTTTCATAAGCTTAACAAACTGAACACTTACATTTATTTAAAAGGAGTTACATAGGTTAATATTTTTTTTAAAAATACCACCCCTCCCATTACAATTGATAGAGTTATTTACGTTAAGATTGTTCAAAGTACGTCGAAATAAATATTTTCTTCAATCCTCGGTAAGTAATTTCAAAATTGGAAATAGACCTTTACATTTTTTTGTTCTCATGGTTATAGATCATTTTATAAACTATTGTCTACGAATAAGAAGAAAACCCACACCCTGTATAGCATTCTTCGAAAATATATAACTGCAAATCTCTCAATCAAAACAACACATTCTCTCCTATATTTCCTGTTTTCAAACGTCATCTGAAAAATAGGATCCCGAACCAACAAACTTAAAATCCGCAGTACTAGATCACCAGAAATAGCAGTAGGTATACTCAGAGGTCAGAGCACATAGAATTTGAGCGTCTATTCTTAAGAGACATCGTTGCCGTCCATGAGGATGACGAAAAAGTGACTTACGTATAGGAAGTAACAAACACTTTTAAACTGATGAGTACGAATAGACACTGAAAAATGCAGCTGGGCTTCTGTGCTCTTCTTAAATATTTTATATTATACATAACAATTTTTAATAATTTAGATTTAAGATTAAGCAGAACCATATAACTCTTGTATCAAAATTCAAAACCTTTCTCTCCAAAAGTCATCAGAAAATTATGATCCCTAACCAACATAATCATTTTTCATAACATCAGGCCTAACGAAATAGTAGAAGGTACCTATACCCAGGTCACATGGGCAAATCTAGGAAGAAATAAACCCCATTTTCTTCTTCTAATCAAAAGTAGTGTCCATTTGCACACACCAATGTCGTTAGTTTAACCATTATCGTCAAAGATAACACTGGGCATGCTATAAGCGGAGGAGCAATATTTTTATATGAGGATGAAAAAAAACTCGAACTCCATTTCGTTTTATGTTCTTCGTTTCTTATAGCTGAACGATATGAACTCAACAGTTAATCATAAAAAATTTAACTACGCAATCTATTAAACCGCCTATCAAAATTATTTATTTTTTTCTCTCCAACATTTTCGGAAAAAATAGAAACAACGAGCCAACTCATTGATACTTTTCTTTCTTCTATATCAAAATGTTTCTCTCTAAGAATTTACCAGAGAAATAGGATCCCCAACCAAAATAATGGTTTTTTGCAGCACCAGGCCTCTAGATATAGCAGCAGGTATACCCGTAGAAATTGCAATAAACTCAGCAAGGAAGTGTCCAATTGCATACAGTAATACCCACTATTACTGTCTGCGCACAATGGTGTAGCTGCAGCGGTAGCACATAGCAATGTCAAAGTTAAATGTACGTAAATTGTATTGCACGGCTAGAATGTGAAATAACAGCTGCAGCATAGAGAATTGCTGAAGTGCAAGTCGGCTCGACTCCAACTTCAAGAACGTGATGCACTGCAAAACAACAACAAACCAAAGTTACAGACATGATTTTTGTATGTGTTCAGTGCTGCACATTGCATTCGTGTATGCTGCTTAGAGCGCTACTTTTTTAACATTAACTTTGACATTGCCATGTGCTACTGCTGCAGCTACACCATTGTGCGCAGCCAGTTAATTTCACCATATTATTCACCTGTGTTAATAATTTTTTTTTTGGGCTCTAGTCAGAGATAATTGAACACTCAAAATAATGACGATGTTGTATGAGGGGTTCTAACGCAGAAGTAGTTTATCCTACAAAAGTGGGAAACTAATAGTGGCCACTAATAGTAGTTTCATACTGCTGACACTTATGCGTATGAATTGACGCTGACTTTCATAAACAACTTTATTGCATTTTAAGTTCTTATGATGGGAGAACAACAGTTGTATCTTTTCAAAAATAAAAAAAAAAATACAATATTATGTACTGCAAAGGAAGACCTTAAGAAATATCTAACTCCATTCTGTTTCATTTTCTTTATTTCTTATAGCAAAACCACATGAACTCAACAATTAAATATAATTTTTATATAGATACTCGTATCTTAAACTAAAGCTTTTAAAACGACATATTTTCTGGCTCCTACATTTTCTCTTTCCAACGTTATCGGAAAAAATAGGACTCTTTAACTAACACACAACGACACAACACATACCTATCTACTAAATTATTTCTCCTATGCCGCAACTTTTCTTTCTCTAGAAGTCATCAGAGAAATATAGTCCCCAACCAACGTAATGATTTTTTGCAGAACCAGGCCACCAGAAATAGCAGCAGGTACTTCCATGCACAATGCACAAATGCACATGCACAATGGACAAAACTAGTAAAAAAAAACAGGCACCTAGCAATATGCAACGAGGAGCCGAAGAAAGATAGTACTACATACATGTTTCCTATATGAACTTCGGGTGTGTTTATTTTCAAATTTAATCAATCTTACTTGTCCATGGAATCATAAAATTATTGCATTTAAGGAAAATTGTAATAAATATGTATTTATATTAAATATAAAATGTTTAAATTACATTTTAAGACTATATTCAATAAATAAATTAATATGTACTAAGGAAAATTGTTTATTTTTTCAATTTCACCATTGCCTTTCATCAGAATCATGACTATGAAGTGTGAACTCGATAGTTGTTGTGTACTGCGACACATAAACTTGAACTACCTTACTACTTGCCCCACTCCCAGCAAAATTGAAGCTTTGTTTGTATTCTACATTATATTTATAGGGTGTTGGGTGTCTCCTAATTTTTAGATAATAATCTGGGAAATAATTTATTTACATGTTGGAAAAACATTTTTTCTTACAACCTGTCTTAAATTTTTAGAAATAATTTGAGACTCGAAAATGTTTATAGCTATATGTCGTTAAGTTAACCTGGTATCATAAAATCTGCAGTTGTTTTGCATAGCGTAACAGATACAATTTATTATTGGCACCTCCTGATATTGCTTTTTTACCCCCTCATTCATTAACGATTTTTTTTCGAAAATTATTAATCTAGTCAATTAAATGTTTTTCGTAAAAGGCAACTTATTCCTCACAATTATTCCTCGAATTTACTCTTCAGTCGATGAATGGCAGTTAAGTTGTAAGCACATTTTAAAATAGTGAAAAATTTGAAGAAAAAAAAATTAGTTTGTTCCTGCTAAGGACCTAAGATTTGGTAAAGCCTTATTTAGTTATTAATGTATGTATATTTTATTAAAAGAATATAATAATTTATTTGATTTAAAATTTTTTTTGTAAAATTAATTATTATTTTTATAAAAACAAAGGTTGCCAATAGTTGGTTACAATTACAACTTTGCCAATAAATATACTTTTAAGATCGCCAATAATTATGTCATTTAACCGTTACTTCTAAAGATTTGAAATATGCCAAAACAAGAAAAAATTATCAAGAAAAGGATGTTCAAGAAACTTTATTGGTCATACAAAATTCTTTAAATTCGAGGGTGCCAATAACTCTACATATTGGGGTGCCGACAACTGTGGTCGGGCGCTAATAACTGCAGTTTTTGGTAAGTTTTTTTAATCCACGATTTTTACCCCCTTTTCAAAGACAAAATAGGAAGTAAAAAATATTTTTAAATATAAAATTCGTCAACATTCAATTTGGTATATTTGACATTATTTTCCACTCTATAAATGCGAAATGCACACGCATTTAAATATGTATAAATATATCTTACTAATATTATAAATGTGAAAGTTACGATGTTTGGATGTTTGGATGTTTGGATGTTTGGATGTTTGGATATTTGTTGCTAATTCATGCCAGAACGGCTAAACGGATCTGGATAAAATTTGGCACAGAGATAGCTTATAGTCTGGAATAGCAGATAGGCTATTTTTTATCCCGGTAAAATGTATGGTTCCCGTGGGATAGATTTGTTTTAGTTTTTGAAATTACACAAGAATGGCTGAACTCATCTGAATGAAATTAAGCACAGAGATAGATTATAGTCTGGAATAGCATATTGGCTACTTTCTATCCCTGTAAAATGTATGGTTCCCGTGGGATAGATTTGTTTTAATTTTTGAAATCACACCAGAATGGCTGAACGGATCTGAATGAAATTAAGCACAGAGATAGATTATAGTCTGGAATAGCATATTGGCTACTTTCTATCCCTGTAAAATGTATGGTTCCCGTGGGATAGATTCGTTTTAATTTTTGAAATCACACCAGAATGGCTGAACTCATCTGAATGAAATTTAGCACAGAGATAGATTATAGTCTGGAATATCATATTGGCTACTTTTTATCCCGGTAAAATGTATGGTTCCCGTGGGATAGATTTGTTTTAATTTTTGAAATTACACCAGAATGGATGAACGGATCTGAATGAAATTTAGCACAGAGATAGATTATAGTCTGGAATAGCAAATTGGCTACTTTTTATCCCGGTAAAATGTATGGTTCCCGTGGGATAGACTTGTTTTAGTTTTTGAAATTACACAAGAATGGCTGAACTCATCTGAATGAAATTTAGCACAGAGATAGATTATAGTCTGGAATAGCATATTGGCTACTTTCTATCCCTGTAAAATGTATGGTTCCCGTGGGATAGATTTGTTTTAATTTTTGAAATCACACCAGAATGGCTGAACGGATCTGAATGAAATTTAGCACAGAGATAGATTATAGTCTGGAATAGCATATTGGCTACTTTTTATCCCGGTAAAATGTATGGTTCCCGTGGGATAGATTTGTTTTAATTTTTGAAATCACACCAGAATGGCTGAACTCATCTGAATGAAATTTAGAACAGAGATAGATTATAGTCTGGAATAGCATATTGGCTACTTTTTATCCCGGTAAAATGTATGGTTCCCGTGGGATAGATTTGTTTTAATTTTTTAAATCACACCAGAATGGCTGAACTCATCTGAATGAAATTTAGCACAATGATAGATTATAGGCTGGAATAGCATATTGGCTATTTTTTATCCCGGTAAAATGTATGGCTCCCGTGGGATAGATTCGTTTTAATTTTTGAAATCACACCAGAATGGCTGAACGGATCTGAATGAAATTTAGCACAGAGATAGATTATAGTCTGGAATAGCATATTGGCTATTTTTTAAATCACACCAGAATGGCTGACCGGATCGGAATGAAATTTAGCACAGAGCTAGATTATAATCTGGTATATCTTATAGGTTTCTTTTTATCACGGTTAAATGTAGGTATTAAATTATAAAGCTATAAAAGAAGAAGAAGCTAGATTACGATAGACTATACTCCTCAAGGTACAGTCTACTTCTTGATCAGCTGAAACGCGAGTGAAGCCGCGGTTAAAGGCTATATATGTATTGTATATATAAAAATGGATGTGTGTATATATGTATGTTGCGTATGGACTCCTAAACCACCCAATGGATCTTTATGAAATTTTTGGGGTAAATATAGTTTAGTCCGGGGATGGTTCCTGTGAAGGTTTCGTGCCGATCGGGTGGAAGGAAAAAAAATGCATGCTTTTTACAATTTTGGTTCAGTTTTTTTTTAATTCTTTTTTGGTGTTTTTCATAAATTTTTAAGCGGAATGCCCGGGTGGAAGACAGAAAAATGCGGGCTTTTGGCAAAGTTTTTTTTTCAACTTTTTTATAAAAATGTTTTCCTTTCGTTGAATAAAAGCATCATATTAATGGAACTGAGTCGAAAAAATCAAACTCTGAACGAACGTGCGTGTCCATTTGGTGCAAGAATCGTCCACCCAAACATTTTCCAAACAACTTTTAAACATAGGAAAAGGAATTGAATCGCACAACAAATGACATTTTATGTTCCCAAATTTTTGTCAAATGCAGCAAAATATTCAAGCCACAATTTATCAATGTTATCATGTTCAGTTTAACAATCAAATTAACTGCACTTTGTGTGTATGCCAAAAAATTTGTATATTTATACACCAACCGAAACGACCAAAAATATTGCTTATCCGCTAACATTGAGATAAAATATACATATAAATAAATTTAGTTTCACATTAAATACACAAGTGTTTTTTTGGGCGTAGCAACGCGCGCCGGGTACCGCTAGTGTGTTATATGTACTTGTCTCTGAATTTTATTACTGTTTTTGGATGGAAGGAAAGCATTGAAAAACAATATTATATTCCATATTTATATGCAGTTTTTAAAAATAAGCTGAAAGACAAAATTAAAAAAAAAAAAAAAATATTGAAATTTATTTCCCTAAATAGTGTTTTTAAGACTACTTTAAAAATAAAACCACTACATTAAAATTAAGGGAAGGTAAAAAAAGTAAATATTTTCTTCAATCCTCGGATAGAAATTTTAAAATTGGAGATAGACCGTAACTTTGTTCTCATGAGTATAATCATTTTCTAAACTATTGTCTAAGAATAAGAACACACATCCTGCATATAATTTTTCAAAAATATCAACCTACAAATCCGAACAACACATTCCCTCTTATATTTTCTGTTTTGAAAATTCAAAATAGGATCCCCAACTAACAAATTTAACTTTCGCAGCACTAGATTACCAGAAATAGCAGCAGGTAAGGCAACGATGTCGCATGAGGATGACTCACTACGAAAACGTAGTTTAACCTACGTTGCATCTTTTATTAGTTATAAAAACTTTTGAAACTGATGAGTACGTAGAGACACTGACTAAATATGCAGCTGGGCTTCTGTGCTCTTCTTAAATATTTATATTATACACAAAAATTTTTAATAATTTAGATTTCAGATTAAGTAGGACCGACTCTTGTATCAAAGTATTTCTCTCAGAAACTCATCGTAAAATTAGGATCCCCAACCAACATAATCATTTTTCGTGACACCAGGCCACACGGAATAGTAGAAGGTGTACCCAGGTCACATGGGCAATGCTAGGAAGAAATAAATCCCATTTTCTTCTTCTTCTAATCAAAAGTAGTTTATATTTGCACACACCATTTTCGTTAGTTTTACCATTCTCACCGAAGTTAAGACGGGCGAATTTTGTTTTAATTGCGAAACTGTTAATTTAGGCTCAAACCAGACAACTATCCTGGACATATTCTATGCGGGGAGCAATATTATATAAATCAGGGGGACAAAACAAATTGAACTCCATTTTGTTTCTTAAACCTAAACGATATGAACTCAGCAGTGAATCATAAAATTAATCTACAAAAAACTAATTAAATTGTCTATCAGAACCACTGGCTCTGGTTCCTTTATAAATATAAAATCCCCGAGCCAACACGTTCTTTTCTTTCTCCTATATCAAAATGTTTCAGTCTTTAATTTCATTAGAGAAACAGGATCCCCAACCAATATAATGGTTTTTCGCAGCACCAGGCCACTAGATATAGGAACAGGTATGACCGGAGCAATTTATTGCACAAAACCCAACAAAGAAAGTGTCCAATCGCACACAGCAGTACCATTAGTTTCACCATCTTCAATTGTGTTAAAACGGTTAAAATATTTTCGAATTAAAAAAAATGTTTGGGCTCAAGTCACATTTAATTGAACTCTCAAAATAATGACAATTTAGCATGAGGACGAGGGGTTCTAACTACATCCTACAGAAATTGAATTGACGCTGACTTAGATAAATAACTTTATTAGAATTTTAAGTTTTTATGATGAAAAAAAAAATAAATTTAACTTTGCAAAAATACAGAACAATATTATGTGCTGCAGAAAAAAAAAACTTGAAAGAAATTCAAACTACATTCTGTTCCATTTTCTTTATTTCTTATAGCAGAACCACATGAACTCAACAATAAAATATAATTTTTATAGATATCATAAACTAGAGCTTTTAAACGACATATTTTCTGGCTCCTACACTTTCTGCTTCCCAACGTTATTGGAAAAATGTGTACTCTTAACTAACACACAAGACACAACATTATAATAAATTATTTCTCCTATGCCAAAACTGTTTTCGAGAAGCCATTAGAAAATAGGATCGATCCCCAACCAACATAATGATTTTTTGAAACATCTGCCACCAGAAATAGCAGCAGGTGTTCCAGCTTATGCACAATGCACAATAGACAAAACTAGTGAGAAAAAGACCGGTACCTAGCAATATGCAACGAGACACTGAATAAAAACATAGCACTGCATTCGTTGGATTATATGAATTTATTTAAAAATATACTCAATGTAACTTGTTTATGTTTCCACGCAATCAAATATGTACTTATGACCTTCAAATACAACAATTCTTATAATTTAAACATACAAAATATTTTTAACTTCAATTTTAATATTATATTCTTTAATAAAAAAAATATCTGAGCCAATTAGAAAAATATTTTTTTATAATTTCTATATTGATTGCACCAGATTCACGTGTATTTTCTCACCCTACTCCCCCAACCCGAAAAAAATCAAATCTTTGTACTGTACCTACGTTAAATTTTTTTACGTTTACTTGTTTACGGGGTAGGGTGTCTTTTACAATGATAAACGATTCATGGACATGTTTTAAGAAAACAAAAATGTTCTTCAATTCCTGTCCAATTTGGTTTAAAGAAAAATTACCCAAAAGTATATCATCATAATGTATATATGTTGTTTTTTTTTTTTTAATGCTATTATTTTAAACTGATGTAATGGTCAAAAAAATGTGTAACTTTATTTTTATTACACACATTTAAGAAAAAAGTGGGCTTGAAAATAAAACTGAGAATTATAGACAAGAAAAGTGGAACATGCTTAAAAATAAAAATGTAAAATGTAGCTATTTAAGAATCCTTTTCGAAAAAAGCCGACACATTAAATTTAAGAGAGTTATTTGCTTTAAAACTTGTCAGGGTCAGGTATACCTACCTTTTCGTAAACAATTTCGTTATATTAGTAAAAATTGGAAATGGACTTTTACTGTTAACAATATTTTCTTAAAACATAATAACGAATCATTCACATGTAAGCACAGAAACAAAATTCTTTATTCTTGTTTTCAAAAATGCAAAACTACAAATCCCAACCAAAACAACACATATTTGACTCATTCATATGTAGGTATACATAATGTATGTCTTCTGTTTTAGGATATCGGAAAAATAGAATTCCCAACCAACATAATCATTTTTCGTAGCACCAGTTCTTCAGAAATAACACAAGGTAATACAAAAACCGACTTCCTATCTTTTACACAAAATGGGATGTCTAGTCGCACACACCATTATTATATGTTTAACCATTCACGTTATTAGTAGGTAGATACGGTAAAATTTCTTTGAACTAAAAAACTGTTGATTTGGGTTCTAATAAGATAACTGAACCTCCTCTAAGAGTAAAAGTTATCCACTTACAATAGTGTGACACTTTTGAAACTGGTTCATACGAATAGACACTGACTAAAACTACTTATATATTTATAATAATTACAAATTTAGTTTTAAAAAAGGCATTCATTATATAAGAATGTTACGCCTTTGAGGAAATCGAACTTCATTTTGTTTCATTTCTTTAAGCAGAATGATGTGCATCTTATTTCACAATTTTTTTCTGCGAAAAGTCATCAGAAAATTAAAATCCCCAACCAACATAATCATTTTTTACAGATTCAGGCCACTAGAAATAGCAGCAGGTATTTCGGTACAACATGGACAAAAGTATGAAATGAAAGCGTCCATTCGCACACACGAGAATCATTAGTTTCTCCATTTTGACTTTAGTTACAATGAGTTGAATATTTTACAGTTGCTAAAATCTTATGTTGGGCTCTGGCCAGATAATTGGGCTATATTAAACCCTTTATCAAAACCACTGGCTCTGGCTATTATTATTTTTTCTTTCCAACATAATCGGAAAAAATAGAATTCCCGAACCAACACTTATTTTTCTTTCTTCTGTATCAAAATGTTTCTCTCTTAAAATTCATCAGATATATAGGATCCCCAACCAACATAATGGTTTTTTGCAGCACCAGGCCACTAGATATAGCAGCAGGTATACTGGAAGCAATTGCACAAAGCTCAGCAATGGAAGTGTCTAATCGCACACAGTAGCGATCTATGTTTAAACGGTTGAAATATTTTCGAATTGAAAAAAAATTGTTTTGGACTCTTGTCAGAGATAATTGAACACTCAAAATAATGACGATGTTGCATGAGGCGGCGAGGGGCTCTAACTACGCAAAAGTATTTTTTCCTGCAAAAATTAGCTCTCTCTAAAAGAAGTTTCATACTGGTGACACTTTTGCGTATCAATTGACTCTGACTTACATAAACAACTTTATTGAATTTTTAGTTTTTACAGTTGGAGAAAAATAAATTTAATTTTACAAAAATGAAATGTGCAGCAAAGAAAAACCTTAAGGAAAATCAAATTGCATTCTGTTCCCTTTTCTTTATTTCTTTTAGCAGAACCACATAAACTCAACAATAAAATATAATTTTTATAGATATCATAAACTAGAGCTTTTAAAACGACATATTTTCTGGCTCCTACACTTTCTGCTTCCCATAGTTATTGGAAAAATGTGTACTCTTAACTAACACACAAGACACAACATTATAATAAATTATTTCTCCTATGCCAAAACTGTTTTCTAGAAGCCATTAGAAAATAGGATCGATCCCCAACCAACATAATGATTTTTTGCAGCACCAGGTCACCAGAAACAGCAACAGGTATATGGAACACCAAACTTATGCACATGCACATGGACAAACCTAGTAAGCAAAACCGGCCACCAAGCAATGTGCAACAAGAAACCGAATGAAGAGTAAGAGATGAGATAGTATTGCATACATGCATCCTATCCTATCTAACTTACGGTTGTGTTTATTCTTAAATGTAATAAATGTTAAATGTCGAAAAATTATTACATTAAAACAGGTGAATAATAACAAAATTATATTAAATGTATTTTTTTTAATTTAGTTTTAAATTTACATTTAATAAACAAAATTTTTACCTAAGCTACTAAAGAAAATGGATTTTTTTACTTTCACCATTTCCTTTCATCAGAATCATGTGAACTTAACATTAACTAGTTGTGTACTGCGACACATAAACTTAAACTATTTGCCCCAATGCCCCACCCCCAGCGAAATCAAAGTGTTGCTTGTATGGTATTGTATTAAACTATAGGGTGCCTCATCTGATGTGTAGACAATGGAAAATAATTTATGGAAATGCATTAATAAATTTTTTCTTACAATCGTCTTAGTTTTAAACGTCACTTATTAAAAGACCTTTATTTCTTAATGTGAATGTTTTCAAATAAATATTTAAATAAATATCTTTAATTTTTAAAAATATTCTGCACTAGATCACTAGAAATAGCAGTAAGTATAAGTATACTCAGAGCACATAGAATGGGAGCGTCTATTATTAAGAGAGGAAACGAAGTCCATGAGGATGACGAAAAAGTGGCTTACGTATAAGAAGTAACAAAAGCTTTTAAAACTGATGAGTACGAATAAACACTGAAAAATGCATAGCTGGTCTTCTGTGCTCTTCTTAAATATTTAAATAATACATAACAATTTTCAATAGTTTAGATTTAAGATTAAGCAGAACCATGTAACTCTTGTATCAAAATCTTTCTCTCCAAAAGTCATCAGAAAATTAGGATCCCCGACCAACATAATTATTTTTCATAACATCAGGCCTAACGAAATAGTAGAAGGTATATATACCCAGATCACATGGACAAAGCTAGGAAGAAATAAACCCCATTTTCTTCTTCTAATCAAAAGTAGTATCTATTTGCACATACCATTGTCATTAGTTTAGCCATTCTCGTCAAAAATAACACTGGACACACAAGCGGAGGAGCAATATTTTTGTATGAGGATGAGAAAAATCTCGAACTCCATTTTGTTTTATGTTCTTCGTTTCTTATATGATATGCAGTCAACAGTAAATAACAAAACTAAACTACGTTAACTATTAAACCCTTTATCAAAAGCACTTGCACTGGCTCCTCTATTTTTTTCTTTTCAACATACCCGGAGCAATTGTACAAAACTCAGCAAAAGAAGTGTCCAATCACATACAGTATAGTACCATTAGTTTCACCATCTTATAGGAATTATACATATATTCAAGAAGTCATCAGAAAAATAGGATCCCCAACCATTAAAATGATTTTTTGCAGCACTAGGCCCCCAAAAACAGCAGAAGGTATAAACAAGTCACAAGTCATTTCCGTTTCTTAATCATAAGTAGCGTCTATTCGCACACCATTGTTGTTGGTTTAACCATTCTCGTCAAAGTTTATACCGATCCAATTTCTTCAAACTGAGAAGCTGCTGTTTTGAGCTTTAACCAGACAACTCAACATACTCTAAGCGGAAGAGCAATATTTTTATATAAGGATGAGAAAAAACTCCATTCATTTTGTTTTATGTTCTTCGTTTCTTATGCTGAACGATATGAACTCAACAGTAAATCATAAAATTAAACTATGTAAACTATACAACCGCCTATCAAAACCACTGGCTCTGGCTCCTATAAATATTTTTTTCTTTACAACATATAATCGGAAAAAATACAATCCCCGATCCAGCACTTATTTTTCTTTTTCCTGTTCTTTTTCCTGTATCAAAATGTCTCTCTCTTAAAATTCATCCGAGAATAGAATCCCCAACCAACATAATGGTTTTTTGCAGCACCAGGCCACTAGATATAGCAGCAGGTAGGCCCGGAGCAATTGCACAAAACTCAGCAAAGGAAGTGTCCAATCGCACACAGTGTAGTACCTACCCACAATTAGTTTCACCATCTTATTCACCTGTGTTAAAACGGTTGAAATGAAAACAAAATTAGTTTTGTACTCTTGCCAGAGCTAATTGAACACTCAAAATAATGACGATGTTGCATGAGGGCGAGGGGCTCTTACTACGCAAAAGTATTTTTTCCTACAAAAGTTAGCCTCTAAAAGAATTTTCATACTGGTGACACTTATGCGTATGAATTGACTCTGACTTACATCAACAACTTTATTGGGTTTTAAGTTTTTATGATGGGAAAAAAATAAATTTTACTTTACAAAAATGAAAAACAATATTATGTGTTGCAAAAAAAAAACTTGAAGGAAAATAAAACTGCATTATGTTCCATTTTCTTTATTTCTTATAGCAGAACCACATGAAATCAGCAATAAAATATAAGCTTTATAGATAGATATACATAGATCATAAACTATAGAGCTTTTAAAACGACATATTTTCTGGCTCCTACATTTGCTGCTTTCCAAAGTTGAAGGACAAAATAGGACTCGCAACTAAATACAACGCTCATACATTTGTCACAATTTTTCTCTCTAGAAGTCATCATGAAAATAGAATCCCCAACCAACATAATGATTTTTTGCAGCACCAGGCCACCAGAAATAGCAGCAGGTACACATCCAGCTAATGCACATGCACAATGGACAAAACTAGTAAACAAAAAGGCCGGCACCTACAAATATGTAACGAGAAGCCGAAGGAAGATAGTACTACATACATGCATCCTATATGAACTTCTGGCCAGAATCATGGTGAACTCGACAGTAGTTGTGTACTGCGACACACAAACTCAGACTATTTGCCCCACTGCCCCATTCCCAGCGAAAGGGAAGTTTTGTTGGTATTGTAAATCGATATATAGGGTGTCTCCTAATGTGTAGACAATAATCTTGGAAATAATTTAGGGACGTGTTGGAAAAAAAAATTTCAACCTGTCTCAATTTTTTACAAATAACCCGAGAGAGAGAAAATGTTTACCTTTCGTGAATCTTATCTCTTATCATAAAATCTGCATTTTTTATTTGCTACTTGTCTCTAAATTTGTATTACGAATTAGATTATTACTGTTTCGTTTATAAGGAAAACATTGAAAAACTATATATTTATTGCCATATATGTAGCCAGACATTCAGCTTGAGTCAACTCTCACACGTAACACCTAAACCCATCAACATCAACTTCTATATTACTTTTAGTATTAAATAAATATCATTAGCTATTCTATTTTGTATTTAATTTAAGTTTTAGGAAATAGAAATTGCATCTTAACAAACTGATCTCTTAAATTTATTTAAAATGAGTTAAATAGCTAATTTAATATTTCTTCTAAAAATAAAACCCCCCACATTAAAATTGAGGGAGTTATTTGCGTTAAGTTTGACCAGGGTACGCCGAGGTAAATATTTTCTTCAATCCTCGGTAAGTAATTTCAAAATTTTAAATAGACCCTCACTATTTGTTCTCATGATTATAAATCATTTCCCAAACTATTTTCCACGAATTAGAAGAGAACCCACACCCCGTATAGCATTTTCCATATATATCAAACTACAAATCCCTCAATCAAAACAACACATTTTCTCCTAGGTATTGTCTCTTTTCAAACATAATCAGAAAGGATCCCCAACCATCAAATTTAACTTTCGCAACACTAGATCACCAGAAATAGCAGCAGGTATACTTTGAGCACGTAGAGAGGCAAAATGTCGGATTAGGATGACTCACTACGAAAAAGTGGCTTAACTTACCCATAACAATTTTTAATAATTTAGATTTAAAATTAAGCAGAACCATATGGCCAGAACTCTTCAGAAATTTAGGATCCCCAACCAACATAATAATTTTTCATAGCATCAGGCCACACGAAATAGTAGAAGGTGGTCACATGGACAACTAAGAAGAAATAAACCCCATTTTCTTCTTCTAATCAAAAGTAGTGTCTATTCGCACACACAATTGTCGTAAGTTTAACTATTCTCACCGGAGTAAAGACGGACGAAATTTGTTGTAGTGGAAAAACTGTTGATTTAGAATTTAACCACACAAATATACCTGGCAAAAATGCAGACGTCTTCATGGATGCAGATTATAGGAAAATTATAGATGCAGCTTGAAAATTATAGTGAAGACGAACATGTTCATTTTCATCGTCTGCGCCATGATTGTTGTTGTTGCATTTTCGTCTGCATTTGCAGCTCCATGTAAAGCCCCCTTTAAACTTTTGAACATTCTGTCAAAGCTATTTTTTTGTTTTTCAACGTTATTGGAAAATTAGGACTCCAAACTAACACACAACACATACATTATATCTTTTATATCAAAATGTTTTCTCTAACATTTCATCAGAAAAATAGGATCCCCAACCAACAAAATCATTATTTGCAGCACGGGGCCTCCAGAAAATAGCAACTGGTAAATCTAGCTCATACACATGCACATGGATAAATCTAGTAAGGAACTAGCAAAATGCAACAAGAAACCCAATGAAGACATTATAAGCTTTAGGTATGTACATGCATTCGAAATGGACTTGTGCTTTTAAATATCTTATCAATCTCTCAACACTTAAAAAAAACTGTCCCTCACACTAATTATTATACTATTCGAATTTTAATTCTTGATTTAATATTATCGCATATAAATTCCTTAGAATTTAAGGTTTCAAAAAAAAATTTGTATTATTTTCATCAATTCTTACAGAATCATATGAGCACACCACATCAACTTGCCTCCCTCCTTTTCAAATGTTAAAAAAAACTTTAACTGTATGTGCATTTTTCCTTAGTTCTTTTAAACATACATATAAAACATAAAACTATAAAAAAATCTTTTTATCAACACGCATATCAATTTTTCTTCTTCTAAACATCAACAGACGAAATAGAATCCCCAACCAACATAACTATTTTCCGAGGCACCAGGCAACCATAAGTAGGAGCAGGTATACAACACCAAATTGCATTAGCAAAAGAGGAGAATATAACCGGGCTCCTACCAATATGCAAAAAGAAATGCATGCTTTCAAAATGAACTTCCGGTCTATTTTAAGTCTGAATTTGTTGTTGCTTTTTTCCCAACACGAACAATTATTATGACTGCAAATATTTTCTGAAATACCAAGTGACCAGAAAAAGCAGCAGTTCACAGTTATAATTCAAACGACCTACTTACAAACATTTTAAAACCACTGGCACCTACCTATATGCAATGCAAAATGCATACCATACTAGAAAAAATCGATGAGCATACTAGGGAGCCGAGATTGACTTCCGGTTTGGTTGTATGCCTAAGTGTATGCACCATGTTCGTTTCGAACGAAAAAACAACGCGTATGATTGTAAGAACTATGTATGCAACGAAAAGCTATTGCAACTTTCATAAAACATTCCGTTGCATACCTGCAGAAAGCTTACTATAAAACTTCCTTACCGACAGAATGTCTATATTTGCGTTGTATAACTTCAGGCTCATTGAGAACATCAAGAGTATTTTATTATTTTTGTTACCATTGCATTGTGGTGGTTGCAGTGGAGGCACGCGGTGCAATTTGTATGTTATGAACTTACGTTCTTACATTCTTTGATATTTTCATATAATTTTAAACAGGAATTTGTTTTAGGTTCTTTTTTTAAGTTTTTCTTGTTTAATTATCTATTAAAACTTTCATACATTTTTTAATCATTCACAATAACATTTGTTTACAATATTCTTTCCATTTTATACATAATGCAATGCAATACAATAATGTTTTAATTAATCTAATACAACAACACACATATTTTCTTAGTTAAAGTAATTTTTTAACACAAATTTTAATTATAGCTTCTTCAGATTCATCTTATCTTAACAATTTAATTTTTGTATATAAAAACTAAAATGAAATTGCTCATTTTAATAAAAAAAAAAATAAAAAGAGCTTTACAAAAATGAAATAAATAATTTTTTACACAATTTTATTTAATCTAATGAATTTAGTTGGGTAATTTGTTTTTCCTTCACATTAAGTAAAAAAATAAATTATGAATCGTTAAGTTTTTTGTCTCTTATTACATCTTTCTTCGATATATTTTTTATTACAGTAATATTTATTAACTAATAATGTTATTTTAATGATTTCTGTTTTGTTTATATTTTAATTGTAAGCATTATCACAACATCATCACTTAGTTTACACACAAATATTATAAGTAGATAGGTATCTAATAATTTTTTTGTTTTGTCTAATTCTAGTATGGAGAGTTTCGTTGAGTTTTTTTTTTCGAAGTCGAATGTAACGACTTTTGTTGAGAAATTTTTAGTCCAATTATAAAAATAATAAAATAATTTACTTAAAAATACTTTTTTTTTTCGTAATTTGTTTGTCAGGTATGTGATTTTGTTTTTTTCTTAAAATCAAAATGAAAAACTGTTTGAAAATATCTCGCTGGTCACATTTGGAGAGCAAAAATCCAAACAGTTTTTCAATATTTTTGTCAAATAAAAGAATGAATGAATAATTAAAATTCGCTGATCACCAGTGATCTATGTCTCTTGCACGGTCATGTGGGATTTTACTAAAGAGAAAATGATATACTTTTTTTTGTAAACACATTCAAAAAATTGTTGATGATTGCAATACTTACGGTAACATTCTTGACAAAGCCTGTTTGTGCATTGGTGAGATCTGTACCGTAGCCGAGGCTATACTCGACCCAGAGTCTTGTGACATGGTACGCTGCATGCTGATGGGATGTGGTGGGAGTTGCTGCGCCCTTCTGAAGGGGTATCGCCATGGGCTCTTTGGTACATCACCTTGGAAGCCCTTATTTTCGACTCCACTCGACACTCCAGCGGTAGAGTTTGAGAAACCCGCTGTAGAGTCTCGTGCTTTTGACGAAAGCCTTCGTAGTATTCGTGATCCCAAGCCAGGTGGATCTTCAAGGCCTCTGCTGTTGATACGTTTTCTGAAACGAACATCACTGGATTCCTCCAGTATGACATGCCTGTCATAAGGCGTGCCATAATAGACTTCTAAAACGGTTGAGAAAGTGTGTGGCCACACTAAATCAATAATTGAGATGAGCACCCCAGCCACAAAGCAGAGAATACCTACAATTACAAAATGTAGGTATATTTTAAATGGCTTTACCAAAACACTCATCAAACCCTACTACATACCTGCAACGAGTAAAAGCCAAAAACACCATCCAAGATGGAATTCAAGCTTTCCTCCTTCTAAGTAAATTGTCAAAGGTCTGTCTGGTAACAGGCTATAGTAACCAACATTGGTGATGACTAGCAGTAGTCCTGTCAGTGCCTTCATATAGGCTCCATACCGAGGAACGGCAATAAGCAGTAAATTCATCAGTAACCAGGAAGCTAAGGATGTCCATAAAAGTATGCTGGCAAAGTATCCCGCTGCACGATACTGTCCACCCCAAGAGAAACCCTCTCGGCCCAAGCTAAAATATTCAGCTACTGTCAGAATTGGATATGGCAGGCCACGTTGTAAGGCATCACGATAATTGGTGCTCATATCGGTGGCACCTTCCCAAGTGAACCGTTCATTGTAATCAATGTCTGGTGGGGTCCAATTTCCAACTGGAATGGCTGAAAATGCAAAAATGCAAAAATCAAATTTATTTTTGTTGAAACTTAGCTCGATTATATAGCCCAGTAGAAATCGACATAAAAATCGCAAAGCATGATACAGTTCTGATTTTTTGGACAGTGTAAATCCAAATTTGCACTTCAAAAAACTTGTGCTAGCTGCGCAGCACGCGAAAAACTTTCGGGATTTTTTTCTTTTTTTGCTCTAAAAGTCAGGAGGATAATAGTAGTTGTAGGTATGTACATGCATATTTTTAACTAATGTTTAAAAATCAGTCACTCGACTTTTTTTTTGCCAAAATTTTAATCCTGACGGCGCGGCGGCAAAAATTGTAAATTTTCGGTAAAAATAGACCATATGTTGCGAGTTGAGGGTAAACCACGGGGGTGTCTTTAGGTGCTGAAATGAGCTGTGGCACGCTTGCTTCCGCTCGGCTAAGCTCGAAGGTCTGGGGGGAATTCTTGCTCATTCCAGCACCTAAAGACACCCCCGTGGTTTACCCTCAACTCGCAACAATGGCGCCCAACGATGAACGGCTTAATGATCAATTGAGACTCCAAGGAGATGATTTTTTTTTAAGGTCATCCCCTTGGACTCGCAATAATCGGTATATTTTTTTGTATCCTTAAAACTTTTATTCCTATCCTTTCAAGCACAAGCTTGGAGACCGTAGATGCTCCTCGCGAAACGGAAGATGGAGTTTAGCTGTCCAATCCGACAGGTCTCGAACCAGTGGATTCCGTGAGGTTAAACAAAATCTGCCGTTGGGTAGGGAGCGGAGTATTTTTGAGGGACCGTACACTTACTGCCAACCAGACTGTCAGGCTTAGTCAGACATCTAGAGAGGCGTATGTGTGTGGTTTCTCGGATCTACTCGTGTGGAGGGTTGTCTCTGTTTCCTAGCTAACCACCTTTCAGGTTTAACATCAGAAAGCTCGATGTGGCAGGAAACCAAGAGATAATTCAAAACACTCATTGAGTCTCAGAAGCACCAGTAGTAATCAAGACAGACACGAAAACCTTACAAGACTTTGACAGGACCTAAGACAGGAAATACTACTTGACAAGAGACAGACATGAGAGAACACTTAATTCCTGGACCGTTTGGATACTCAAACGAAAATCCACACACCTTTAAAATATCATATAATAAAACAAGAATTTGAGCCATTCATTGATTTTGAAAGTCAAAAGTTGTTTTTTTAAACGCATTATTGCACCTTTTTTTTAAATTTTTATTTCATTACAATATTTTTGAACTCTGCGAATTTGAATATCTTTCTTTTTATTTTTCATTTTTTTTTAAATTTTATTTTCGGTAGCGAACACCAATTATTTTTTTTAAATTTTAATAAACTTTTTTTTTGAATTTTGAAATTGATTTTCGAAGTAACTTGAATTTTTATCTTCGATTTTTTTTTTTGGAAATTTTATTGATTTTTTTTACATAAGTTTTTTTTTTAATTTTGGATTATTTTGAATTTTTAAAAAAACTGAGTTTCAATTTGAATTTTGATACCGTTGGATTTTTTTTTTTAATTATCTTTTTTTTATATTTATTATTTTTTTTTGAATTTTGATTTTACTGAATTTCTTCATTTTGGAGATATTTTTTTTTATTTTAAACCATGAACGGGAAATCAACTGGGACAGGTAAAAAGAGCACCCTGCCAAGGCGTGGGAGAAGGACAGGTAGGCGTCGAGTCACGCGACTTTCCAGTGCCCAAGTCCATAACGCGATAGATCCCGAGTCATCTGAAGAGGAGCATCATAGCACCTTGCTAGAAAACCCTTTTGATGACCTCTTAGAAAATGGGGGGGCAGTAGGAGGCGCTAATGGTATATCTGGGACGGGATTAGGCACTTCATCAACAGCTAACCAGGGTATAGAAGACCAAGAGCTAGTAGCGATCCCAACAGGAGGAAACATAGAAGAGACTAGGGACAGCATAGAAAGATTAACCAGGGATCTTCAAGGGGAACGCTTTTCTCTCAACACCAGCAATGATCAAAGACAGGCTAAACAAGATCAACAAAATAGGAGCGGTCAAGATAAGGAACAATCTGAACTGATGATGGGAGGGGAAAACCTGAAAACCATCATCGGTTCGGCAATAACTCAGGCTCTTAACGAGACCCACAACAAAACAATCAGTCTTTTTGCCGAACAAACAAAGAATTTAAGCACCATGCACCAAATGATTCAATCGTTAGCAGTGAATCAGAATTCAATTAACGAGAGGCTACAATTGGTGGAGAAATCCACTCTGGCACTGTATGCTCGGCAGGAGAAGCAGGAGGAACTAGGAAGAAAAGTGGTCTCAGAACGGGAAAAAGAATGTAATTGGTCTGATCCAGAGGTCAGCCCACCTAAGACCATCCCTGCTTCCTCTGCTAATCAGCCGAACTGTCACAGGGGTGCAGCCTATAAGGATCTCCACAAGAGAGTCGATATCCACAAGTGGGGTATCAAATTTGATGGAACTTCCAAAAGTATGACGGTGGAAAGTTTCATTTTTAGGGTAGAAACTCTGCAGTCAAAGAACGGGGTCTCAAACGAGCAAATCTTCGCGAACTTTCACCATTTGGTGACTGGGCCTGCCGAAAAATGGTACTGGCAGTATCTTGAGGAAAATCAGGGAGATGAATTCCTTAATTATTATGACCTCAAAATGGAGCTACTAAGGCAGTTCCAAAATAGTAAAGGAGACACCGAAATCCTCAGGGCCATTATGGATAGACGACAACAACCCAACGAGAATTTCGATGAGTTCTATGAGGATGTCCGGGGTCTTACTCTACAAATGAAAATTAGGCCTAGTGAAAAAGAACTTGTTTCCATAGTTAGGCAGAATATCAAAGACAGAGTTGCTACCTTAATCTTCGGATGTTCGATTGAGAACATTCAAAAGCTGAGAGAAGAATGTAGACGAGCTGAAAAACACTTAGCAACAAGAGACTGGAAATCCAGAAAGCAGGTTAGTGAGCTAGAAGATCTGGGATCACAAAGAAGTAGGGCTGTCTCTCCCATTTCAGAGGGTGAACAAGAGGATCATGTTGCTGCAATCCAATATAACCGCACGGACAAACCACAAACTCATAACAAGACAGACAAACGACATCCTACCTATACAAATAACGAACGAGACAAGAAGATAGAACGTACAAGAGACAACGAACCGACGACAGCGGCTTCATGTCCCTCAACGTTTCACGCTCTAACGTGTTTCAGTTGCGGACAAGGAAACTTGTCTTTTAAGTGTGCTACCTGCCAGGGAAACCTGAAGGTCAACAGTGTCCCGGGGTCCACTGTACCAATGACAATTCCACCCCCGGAAAACAAGAACCCCCAGAATTAAAAATTTTAAAAAGAGAGAAACAGACTGCTAATTACTCCCAAAGAAAAGATGTGCAATATAAGAGCCTCCACCAACGTATGAGGGAGTATGAAGAGGCGAGAAAGAGAATTTTTAACGAGGAGATTAGTTATAGTAAGGGGAAAAACAACAGGAATTTTAGAAAAATAGCTAAATTAAGGGAAAAATGTGCAATATATAGGAGAAGAAAACATAAGATAGAGTCGTCAATTTTATCAGTTTCCGATGACAACAGGCCTTATGCTAAAGTAGTGATAGACGGGGAAGAGATGTTAGGTCTCTTAGACAGCGGGGCCTCCGTTAGTTGTCTTGGGATGGGGGCAGTGCAATTTATTCTAAACCACAACATCCAAATAAAAACAATGTCAGTAGATATACGGACAGCAGACGGAAAACATCAACAGATCAACGGACGATTCTTGACCAAAGTCTCATGGGGTGGTAAAACCCAAGAGATGGAGCTGTATGTAGTCCCAAGCTTGCAACAGCAGCTCTATCTAGGGGTAGATTTTTGGAGAACATTCAAGGTTGCTCCCAACATAATATGCGCTCTCGACATTCCATCATCGACGGAAGCAGTTTTCTCCACTACAGAATGACAGAACATAGACATATGACCAACTCCCCTGCACCATGACTTAGAAGACCAATACTATACATACTCTACCTTACATACACTACACTACAAATACCATGCTTACTCACACCACACTAATAACATTACACTACGACATTCTATACTTACACTTGAATTATACTTACCTGAACTTTACTATTTAACGTCATCCATTTTACTTACGTATACTTACACATACCTACTTAGACCTAAACAATGTGACTGATTACGACTGGAAGTTTGATTTTGGGGCTAAGTCCAAACATCCGGCCAAGGACTTAGCGTTGGTTGTATCAATGATACAAGGGTGGGCAGGCCTAACTTTTGCCAATAACATCCGGCAAGGCTTCTGATGGCTCAATGAACCATTGTGTTGGTGAGACAGTGGGGCAACGATTTTTTTTGTGGACAAAATTTTCTTTTATTTTTATAGTGTAGGTTTAGTTTTTTTTTAGATTATATCTCAGGATATAAAACCTTAATTTTAAGTAACATGTTTCACGACATGACAAGTTAGATTGTAAGGGCCTAGTTTATAGTTTTTTTTTAAATTTTCTTTTATCCATAAAATTTTTTTTGTTCCACAAATGAAAATAAATAAAGCCTCATCCTTTCACCAATGCAGTGGCATAGGTAACCAGGTTTGTGCAACACCTTCATATCCTCATTCCGTTTCCTATTGTTAACTACCTTTTCCCATTCTCCCTTCCTTTTCCCTTGATTTAGGCACGATAATTTTGTTTGCCGAGTGGGAGGTGGCTGGAATGAGCAAGAATTCCCCCCAGACCTTCGAGCTTAGCCGAGCGGAAGCAAGCGTGCCACAGCTCATTTCAGCACCTAAAGACACCCCCGTGGTTTACCCTCAACTCGCAACACATATTCAAAAAAAACATAGCGGTTTATAGCGATGCGGTTTGTTCTAAATTGTTGTTAATTTATTAGACTTATAAAAAGTGTTCATTTTTCAAAAAACGCATAAAGTTTATGACTTTTAGAACAAAAAGTGAAAAAGTCCAAAAACTTCTAAGTTTTTCCCGAGCTCTGCTCAGCTAGCACAAGTTTTTCGAAGTTGCAAATTTGGATTTACACTACCCTAACTGGTCCACACAACATACCAATTTATTAGGACTACATTATGCTTTTCGATTTTAGTGTCGATTTTTACCAGGCTAATAGTTATAAGTTTATTTTTCAAATGTCGCTTTCTTATTTTAAATTTTAAAATCTTCCAATTTCTAATTTTGGAATTTTTTTTAAAAACATAATTTTTTGGCCAATCGATTCTGACTGATATGTCAAACACTTAAATTATATAAAAAATGTATCAAAAGAAAATAAATAACGTCATTTCCTGGTAAGCCTAAAAATAATCAGTTATAATTATTAGGGGTTAAGAAAAAGTTAAGTTGGTTCAATTACTTTTCTTATTAAAATAAAAATAAAATCCGTGGCCTGTTTGCGTTTTCTTAGTTCGTGATTTTGAAATGTTGGTGTTTCTGAGACTGACATTTTGATAATTTTCAAAACTGTGGTGTGCAATTAACCTTATGCTAATGTTTATTGAAAGACAGATATAATCCAGAGTTTATTCTCCATTCAGGATCTAATCGAGTTGATTTTGAAGAAGGTATCCTTAAGTTAATGGTCGGTTATGTTTAGCTACAGCAACTCAACATTTTGACGAGTCAAAAAGAAATGCATATCTGTTAGCTCTTTACAAAACTGAAAATCCTTTCCAATTTTTTTAATTCAGAAGTCATAACGCACACACAAAACACTTGAGAGAAGTCGAGAAGTGTATCTTCAGCATTAATTTAACTTATATTTTTTACTTGCTCTATAGGGCAAGTATTGGTTTCGTGCAGAAAAAAAAAATCGAGGTTTTAATCAAACATGACATTACGATGATAGAAAAGCCCAAAAAAGTGGTTTTCGTATGTGCGGATGTGCGGATGTGCGGATGTGCGTATGTGCGTCTGTGCGCTTTTTCACGTCATGCTACAGTCTAAACGGCTTGACGGATTTTCTTCAAACTTGATATATAGCAGTTTTAAGAAAAACGGTTGTCGAGATTTTTTTTATTTCGTCTTAGCCCGGCTCAAACTTGTACCTTTCAAGTAACGGTTTTTTTCAATCTGGATTTTCTCGAAAACGGCTCTAACGATTTTGATTAAACTTAACATTTAGCTAACTTTAAGCATTTCTAACAAAACTGCGTTTTTTATTTTTGGCTCGAATGGTCGTAACGAAAATCAGGTTTTAACGGCTTTTTTTCAAATAGCCATAAGTTCGCAACGGCTTGATTGAATTGACTCAAACTTCGTTTGGCATCGTTTTTTATAGCGTTCTATAGGATGGCTTTGTCAATTTTTCAGTGAAACCTTTCTAAATGGTAGCTTCCATACAACGAGCCGTTCAGTTTTAGCCAACTTTTTTAGGTTTTTTCTAATTTGCTCAAAAATGGCTGTAACGATTTTGATTAAATTTGGTGTAATATATTCCTTTAGTGTTTTTAAGAGAACTGCGTTTTTAGTTTTTGGCAAAAAATGCTAATAACGGAGATCTGATCTTAACGTCTTTTTTTTTCTTCAAAAGTTGTCAACGGTTATATCGAATTCAAACAAACTTTGTTTTTTATAGTTTCTTACAGCTTCCTATCAGATGGCATTGATTATTTTTCAGTTTCTCTTTTTTAAATGGTGGCTCCTATACAAACAGCCACTAGATTTTGGCCAATTTTTTCATTTTTTCTAATTTACTCAAAAAAGGCTCCCCCGATTTTTATGAAACTTTTTATGTAACATACATAGAATACTTCAAACAAAACTGCATTTTTAGTTTTTGGCTATACATGATAATTGCGGAAATTGCTTTTAACAGTATTATTAATCTGGCCATAAGTGGACATTTGTATCATTTATAACACACAAAAGATAACGTCTTATTTTAAATATTAAAAGTTTCTTAACGTTAGCTCCCGTATATCGATTTTTCCAGTTTCAGTCAAATTTTTTTAGGTTTTACCAAATTTTTCAAAAATGAGTTGTTCTCATTGATCGAAAAGTTTGTTTTCATCGTACTATTGCACCCACAGAGCAAGTACGTGCGACCAAGTCGTGCATTTTTTTTTAACGTTTATCACAATCACCAACCACCAACGGCACTGTGTTGAATTGGTAAAAAAGTCTTATTCAGCAAACACTACATATTTTCTCAACACAATTGACTACCTGAACTCTATATAGTCTGTACATCTCACCAACCAATTAAACTCGAAACACTCTTCTTCAAACCCCCTCGCGCCCGCCGCCGACGCTACCTCACTTACGCATGGTTAACTGCGTGCTGGGTGAATAATTGGCAAGGAGTAACGACTCAACACAAGACATTAACTACAAATGTCGACTCTCTAACCTTGCCAATCGCTGAAGGCCGACAATATAAATTGAATCTAAACGAAAAATGTCGGGCCTCCATGGCGTATGAGTAACCAACTTTAAAACTGAATCCAAACCAAATCAGTAGTTGCACCTTACGCAAGCGCAGAACGCACTCGCTCTTGCTGCGCAGCGAATACACACACGTGTTCGTTAGAAATTGAAAATGAATCAAATAAAACACATGATAATGTGTGTGTTTGTGTAAGGCTATGCGTAATGCATGTTGTAGGAAATAATTGGCCTGGTCAATACAGCGTTCGTAAACAAATACGCGTCTGTCTGCTCGCAGACTTTTGCTCTTTTGCAGATTTTGTGGCAATAAGAATTTCAACTTAACGATTCTATTAGACCCAAGGGAGTGGTGGCAACTGTTTGAGAAAAATTATCCGCCACTGGGTGATAATTAACAATTAATGCCAATCCTTGTGTTTTTCGCAATGTTGACTTTTTGTTAACAAATTTGTCGAACTGAACTGTTAATTTAATTAAATTATATTTAATCGATTGTGATTGTGTTCGGGGGAGTTGGTGTGTTCTTTTGCAAACGGGTGCGTGCGCGTGGTGCGCTGGCTGGTGGTCGTCGAGTCGATGTTGTAGGCCTCTGGGTCTAACAACTTACGACATCATGTTTAGAAATCTCCACATGAGTGGGTGCGACTAAATGAGCCGAATAATTAGCAAAGCATGTTAAGCTATTGGTAGCTGATGGCGGGAAACCTTAAGTGCTTGTAATAAATTAAAGTAAACGTGTTCTGCACGATTGGGAATTAAGATATATAATGTTTGGCCGTGGGAAATTTAAATAGCAATTAGTTTTGCAGTCGATGTAGGATTTTTTTTGATTTACAGTAATTTTGTATCTCTCGAAAATTGCAGGGACATTTCATTAGATCAACAAAACTTCTTGTAAAATTTTTAATAACACAAAAATACATCGAAAAAAAAAATAATTGAAATGTAGCTTATGTGGAATTTGGGAAGCCCTATTGCACTGGCATAAGTCAGGAATTACTTTCAGAATATTTGTTTGCATAATTGGATGGGAAAAAAATTGATTATGCAACTCCTGTTTTCACGAAAGCAGGTCCTTTGAATGGTTTAAGAGCGGTCGATCTTGCTTACAGTGCTTTTATAGAAGCCTGAGCATTATTTAGCCTGATTGCTAAAAAACAATAATTTTAATTCTTATGAGCTTCTGTCATAAAAGAGATCACAAAGAGTCTTTAAATGAAAAAATTCCATGTAATTTGATGTGAACATCAATGAATTCAGTTGATTCAAATTTTTATTTTAGTTAAGTTCAGTTATAGTCTTCAGTTTAGCGATTTTGCTGATATACGAGAGTAATATTTTTAAAAAAAAAAAGAATTCGAAACAAATGAAATTTCATCAAAATTGATTCAGCCATTAATGAGCTAGAAGCAATCAGTTCTTCAAGAGGTGCCGTTTAAAAGCTTTTTGTTGAAACTCGTTTTATATAAACGTTGTAAGAAAGTTATTTTTGCTTTGTGCGTACGTATTTTCAGACTTTGAAAAAAGTGATTCAAAATTCTCTCCGGGTTACAAAAGATAATATCACATATGATACATTTGAACATTTTAGCGGATGATTAGATACTTTCAGTAGTTCAGATCATTATTCTATGAACTAATGTTAGACTTGGCACAGCCTTGAAATTGTCATAAGTCCAGTTTCTTTTGATTCCAGTTTTCTTATCAGTGCTTTAAACTAAAAATAAAACGTTTCTTCTTGTTTTATAAAGGAAAGAAACTTGGGTTTCCTACTTGAGAGGCAACTAAACTATAGAAGAGTCGGATCACACATGTAAGTGTCGGATAGTTTGACTTCAGATTTAAGGGCTAATTTAAGGCTAATTGAAACAAATAGCTTCAAAATTAAACATTTATAACAAACTTATGCTCGTAATATACTTATTAACACAATTTCATTGAAATAGTCAGCTTCTTAACATTTTCTTGGGGTTACGATAAATTATTCCCATTCTCAAAATAGTTTTCCTTTTATTTTGATATAAATAGGCAAGCAGTTTTTTTGTGGTACCAATTGCGAGGTGGTTACCCAACCGATTGAGATGATATATACGTATATTGTTGGAAAGGTATTACTGAGTAGGTGTGCAGGAAATTTTTTGCTTAGTAATTTTTTTTGTTGGGAAATGGTGAAAATGTCTTGGTGTGTTTTTTTACCATTTTTTTGTATACATTTGCTGTCAAATTTATTTCCCCAACAGTTTTGGGCTTGTAATGGCTGAATTTTGGCCACTGGGCGATTCTAGTTTTGATAATTGTTCCATGGTGTATGAGTAATATGAGGCCACCCTTCGAATAAGGTAATTTCAAAAATATTTGATACAGTTTAAGTCTGGGGTTAGCGATGTCTAATGAAGGAACAACGTTATCTAGTAAAATAACAGAGACACAATGATCCTCAATTTAATCTTTTTCTAGACCCTTCAGACACAAGAATCGCACATCTTTTTTGTCAATATCATGCAAGATCCCCGGAATATTTAAGCGCCTATATTGTGTCTTTTTCAATTTGTAAACCCTATTCCACAGAATGGGTATATTTTTTTTGATTTTATTTGAGGATTTTGTAACATAGATTAATAATAATATTTCTGACTCTGAATCAAGAGCCGAGTCGATTTAGCGATGTCCGTCCATCCGTATGAATACTTTTAAGGGGTCGCAATTTCGGAGCTAGAAACCTTAAATTTTGTATATAAATAATGTTTACTCAAGAGTAAGGCAATTTTGTATATAAATAATGTTTACTCAAGAGTAAGGCAATTTTTGAACCGTTAAAATTCACACGCTCACAATCATAAATTTTGTTTAATAACCTTCGTTTGGAAAAATTAAATTTTGTTTTTTGTACATCAGTTACAATCAAAGAACAATGCATTTATATTGCACACACAAGATATCGGTAAAATTTCTCTTAATATAAATATTTGAATTTGGGAGTGAATCGGATACCCACTTTTCCTTTTCATTAGAAATTATAAAAAAAACTTATTTTTCGCAAATTAACGGTACTTTTTATAAAACTACAGGCCTTAATTTGAATGTCTTTTAGATTAAACTAAATAGCTTGTGTTATGAAAAGAAATTTTTGAATTTTCGTCGTGGCTTACGTCCACTTTTCAGAAAGGAGCAAACAATATACCGATACTCACTTTTAACTATAGTTTTATTTTTGTTCTTTAATGAAAAATAATTCCATTAATTTTTTTTTTGTGTGGCGTGATTTTTATAGAAAACCTTTATTCGCTTAAAATTGTAAGAAAAATCGCTCGATTCAGCTGATATCTTGTGTATATACTTATGATTAGTTAGTGCTTGATATTTTTGTAACCCACTTTTTAAGGGCGTTTCCTTTAAAAATCTTAATCTGCATCAATGTTCCAATGTTTACTAACTATCGGTAGCGATTTTGAAGTAAGGAGATATTGTGTTTATATTTTTCTATTACGTAGCAAGATATGGTTCAAGAAGTGTTAAGATATATTCACAATCACCATTTGCATAATAAACTAATTTTTAAAATTCAAGTTAACTATGTCTTGTTTTGTTCAAACCGAGCTGCATGCTTAAAATTCTATGTCACTAAGCCCTAAGTAATGGTCTAGGCAACACAATGCTTAAACTACAATGCTTGTACACATACAAAAAACAATCTGAAAATTAAGACCAACGATTAATTAAAAAAAAAATGTATTTTGCATTATCTGTGAACCAAGAAACTGCACAAGTTTAGATCAAACAACCATTTACAGGGCGTCGATTTTTGCAAGAAAAATGTTGCACCAAATAATTTGTTATAAAAGAACTCATGTTAGAATAAAGGGTATCGAATAGTTCAGCTAGCTCTCGCTTATGTTTTTTTTTTTAAAGAAGAGTATTTCTCATGTTTTGTATAATGAACACAAATTGGAAAATAGATTTCCTAATATAATTTTGTTTGAAGTATGCTATCTTTCCAGTTTAGGCAAACCCTTTCTTCGATGGATTAATAGTTTAATTTCTGATCATTTCATTAACGGATTTCAGTCCGATATTCACAAAATAAATACTGGTGTACCCCAAGGATCTGTTCTGTCTTCATCGCTCTTTCTCATCTTTGTCTAATCTATTTAACTGTTTTGACAATACACTAAGCTTTTTATATTCGTTTTCGGATTCACAACCATATTCTTCAGGTGGCGTAGTGCAAAGTATGATTGAATTCCGATCTTGACAGCATTGTCCAATGGTGAATGGAGCGCGTGAAAACATTGCTTCAAAACCTTAATGCTGTTTTCTGTCATAAGCCCATAACCTACCCCCTATATAAATCTATAGAACCTATGAAAATAAAAGATTTACCCAAGAGTGGCACTTGCATTGAGGAAACCGAACAGCTTTGCGTTCAATTTTCAATCAATTTTCATGAAACAAACACATATTATTTGATGTCGCTTCAGTTTGATAAGTCCAAGTAAGAAATTTTTTCCACAGCAGATCTGGCTACAAGCGATAAGGCACATATTCCTCAAAGCTGGAGGAAAAATCTTTCATCTAGGCAGTTGCTGTGGGTAACATATTTACGTCAGAATTCAGAAAAGAAATTTAAAATTAATAGGTGAAAGAACCATTACGGAAACATTTATATCACCTGAACACACCGTTGGAGTGCGTTTATTGTCTCAACCCTGCCAAAAAGCCAAATGCATTCTAGTAATACTTGCATCACTGGGCATGCACTTCAATTTACATGCGAGCCATTTGAGAATTGAGACATATTTCTTGGCCGCACTACAAGAATCTGGAATAATTTTTTAACAAGCAGTTTTTAAGGCATGTGTGCATGAGTAGGTATATCTTTCTAAATACAATGCTAATTTTTAGAATTTTAACTGAGTAAACAAAAGGCATTCAGTGCAATATTTTTTGAGCTCTTTCAAGTCCTGATGCATTTTAGTTAAAACTTATCACTTGAAAGTTAAATGAAAAAACTTGATGACTTCATGGTTAAGTAATTGTGTCATTAAGTCTTCTCTATCTTGACAGTTTCCTCAATTTTAAGCCTCGTTCACCTCTAAATACCTCTCATCCAAATATTAATCACAGGTAGATAGTTTTTAATTACATCCATCGTGGTATGTATCGAAATAATTTTAATTAATATGAAGTAAAAGCCTGTCCACTTAACTCTCGGGTCTTATACACTTGCATACCAAGGAGTTGCACAGAGCCTTCGGACATTTTACAGTCATCTCTTACATAAAGTTTGAATTCCTCAAAATATCACCTGTCACTCAGTTTTAATTCAACTCATTGCACTTTGCACATTTCGCACAATGTTCTCCTAAAATATCAGTGCACCGATATCATGCCGCGTCCCGCAGCACCGTGCACTTGGGCTTGACGTACCTACTAGCTCCCAGTATAATTTTCCAGATCAAACTCACATTATGATCTCAATATCTTTGACAGAGATCTCCATCTACCGCCAAATGGGAATAAATTAAAATTTAGTACGTGCGCACGCATGCGCGCACTACGCGATTTGCCGTCATAATCATAATCTATAGCATCCATCTCTGAATTTTGGAGCGCGCCTTGCCGCACCGCCGCGCCGTGCTCCCGCCGTCACGACGTCGCTTCTGTACATACAGCCCGGCAGCTGCAACAATTTGTTTCTATAGGAAATAAAAATGCGGTCGGTAATTGGTGGTTAGATACTCTTGTAGATAGAGGAGGGTCTAGACTCTAGACTAAAGACTGCGACAATTTTAGCAACGGGTTTTGAAATATCTTTCCTTATGAAAATATTATGATATTTCTATTATGAGATGTCAGGTCCCGGCACCCGGATGTTTAAAAGTGAATGTTTTTTTTTCCATCCTGGCTGGTTTGCTGGCTGGACGTGAACACTGAACACCCGTCATAACGAGGACACGTTGTTAGCTGTTGTCATTATTGGCGCCGCCACCAACACCACATTTATGGTGTCGTGCCTCTTTTTCATCGTAAAAGGTGTGGAGTGAAATTGCGTGAGTAGAAAATATCAGTAACCATATTGGGAAGCAGTTACTACAACGTTGATGCAATGCAAATGGATGCATAGATACAGTTGTAGCAACTCATTTTTGAAATGCCTATTCGACATGGACATTAATCTTAGCCAAATGCCAGAATGTATGCTCGGAGGCAACAAGTATTTGCAATCAATCAATGCTTCGAAACTCGGAGTCTACGCAGATCCATCAACTGTCGGAGGAAATTAAAGGAGAATCTGTCAAGACTAATTGAAGGCAGACGTGTGTCATCTACAATGTGTGCTGTTGAGTTCGGAGAAGGGTATATTTTACAGGGTGAGTTGGGCGAGAGATTTTGCGAATAAGGTTGAAGTTTTGTAAATTCTCGTAAGTGGGTTGAAAAATCGACCGCAACAACAGCGATCGCTAAGAAGCAAAAAAATTTTGAGAATCGAAATTCATGTTGCAGGTATAGAGGCCTGAAGCATTTGTAGCTGGTGCCATCTTAAGTGTTCAATGAAATATAGTTCCGAACCTAAAAATCACTCCAAGGATTTTTATGGAAAATATCAATGAGTGTTACCACAATCGCCAAATTTTTACTTGCGTTGAAAGGTAGTAAGTATAAGGCAAGTTATGGATTCGTGCAAAAAAATGTTTGATAACTACTTTCACACAAGAAATAACTTTCATGCTAGAGAAATCGAAGAAGTGGGTCTGCAAAGTCCGTCCGTCTGTCTGTCATCTGTCTGTTCACACCTTCACAGTCTAAACGGACGGGGCCAATTTGCTTAAGACTTAGTACTTCGTTACTATTTTTTAATTTCCGAGAGTAATTTTCATTTTCCATTTAGGTCGAAAAATAGCGGTTCAAACAATCATTAACAAAAAGTTGGATTTTCTTAAAAGCGGCTCCAACGATTTTGATAAAAAATTTTTTAGAATGATCTATACTTCAGTAAAAATGAACTTTCTAGAATTTTTTTAACGGTACCTTTATCATAAAATCGATTTTTTTAAATCAGTGTTTCGCGGCGAATTTTAAGCTTTTATGTTTTTCTGTCAAGTGTTTCGATAAATTTGTTTTTTTTTGTTTAGATAAGTTTCATTAATTCGTTTCTTGCATATATTGAAGAAAATATATTTGATTTGTTGTTTTGTTAATTGAAGAAACTATTATTTTTTCCACAACGAAATATCCTTTCCTTCTATCAATTATCATTTTATCTCAAATCCTTTTCCCATCCACGCCGACCATGGAGTGGAAATTCTAATGCTTCACATTAACACGTACTTCATAATATCTTTTCTACCTCAATTCCCTCCTGATGATAAACTTTGAGACCCCTAATTCGACAAAAGAAGTAACGTCATCACCAGTTTTAGTGTTTTCACTACCAAATGAAATAAAGCCAAATTGGCTTTTTTTCGTTTTCTAAAACGAAATTAAGCCAAATCAAGATTTTGGCGTTATTTCCAGATTTAAAACGAAATAAGGCCAAATTTTTGATTTTCGGCTTTATTTCGTTGGCCCTTATTTCACGTCACCTCGCATTGTCTCATCTTATCTTAAAGAAATTATTTAAGCACAGACAATTTGAGATTACAGTCAAATATGTGACATTTCTGAGTTAGAATTAAACATAATTTTATGGACATCGTTTAAATGGAAAACTTTATATTTATTGGCTCAAAAACCAACTATACCTGCCACATAAGCGGTTGTGTAAAAGATACTTTTTTTCATACAAACGATTTTCAATTAAAACAAAAACATGGACTTCTCCAAAAATATGAATGTTGCCAATTTTGATGATAAAAAGGCAAAGACGTCCCGATGAAAGATACATTTGTATTCCAACATTTCAAAAGTAGTATTTTAATACTTATTTTTAAAAGCGTTTCTTATTATCTACAAGCTTTGAATAGATACTTACAAATGTGTGCTACGGAAACTCTTTGAAAAAGCAATTCTTTGTGCTTTTCGAAAACAAAAACTATAACAAGTCCTGAACCATGTAAAATACTGAAAACTAAGTTAAATCTACGATTATCTATCACGATATATGTCTTGGAAAATAACTGAATACACTCAATACTTCATAAAATATTTGTAAATTAAAATATAAATGTATTTTAAAATTTGTAGTATTAATTTTACATGTAGGTAAAGAAATAAAGAAATATTGCGGTTCAAACAGTTCCAGGAACCCAAGCGACTTACACATTATACTCTCAACAATTCCTGTGTGTGATTTGATACTCTGCAGAAATATGTCATGTGGCATTAACCATGTGGTTTACAAAAAAGTCTGGGTCTTTAAAAATCGATGATTTGTATGTGTCTGTATCGGCTTCTACTGCCTAAACGCCTGGACTGATTTACTTGAATCTCGGTACACAGTATTTAAAAAAAAAATCGTTTATGGAAACATTATTACTCAAATTTAATTTAATTGATCAATAATTTAGCCATATACTGGAGTACCTACCTATCTTAAAAATATTAAAATATCATTTTATATTTTTTTAAATTTCGATCACTGAAGCACCCAGTATCGTCAGCTGTTTATTTTTCGCAAAACCAGTTGGATTACAAAATAATAATATTTCTTACTGTTTGTATATTTTATTTGACAAAAAGCTCCATCAGGTTAATCTTCTTCATTATTCAATTAATATCGCACCCAGCTTATTGTCGTTCATTGGAAGATTCCCAACCGTGTATCCGCGGCCGCGTCCGTGTCCATATTATAATGACGAATAACTCTGTTGATTGTGTAATAAATTTCAAAACTATGCGTTTGGTAGACGTTCATTAAGACCGTTTGTCTGGTTGGCTCCGTAGATACAAATATCGACGCTTCTTAAAATGAGATACTATAATCGAGATGCTCACAAACATCATCAGGTGCTGAATTAAGTCAAAGCAAACTCCCTGAAGTAATCATCGCCGATACTCATAGTCTAGACAAATAAGACTGATTGAGATTAATATAAAAAGTTGACGAGGTCAGAAATGGATGATAAATAATTCATGTGAGACGAATCTTACTCAGTGCTGCTAGCTCGACGTTGGATGATGTGGTGCTATAAAATGCGTCTGGCAGCAGTATGCGGAAAATTCGATTTTAATTTTAAGTCAATTAATCAACTTTATGAGGGAGAGCTTGAGCTAGAGTTATTTTAAGTTTGGAGTCTCCAAGACGGTATATTAAGGTACGGTCGTCTATGAACCAACCATCAACCAACTAACAAACTAACCAACCAACAGAGCGTGTAAGTAACTAATTTATTTATTTAAATGCGCCAGTCGATGGAGATCGATTTGCGGTTTGGTCAATGACCAATTAGATAAGTTATTAAGCTACCTAGTGAATATTTGAAATAATTGAAGTGTAGACACTATTAGCCAAGGGAACTTGGTGTACTTCTGATATTAAAATAAAGTGAGGAGGGTTTTCAAGACAAATGCATTTTTAATTATTATTCTCGGGATTTTTTAAAACGTAGTAACAAGGAAAAGCTTTTGGTAAGAAAATTCCTTTTGTTTTCATAATGTAACATTGGTATTTCCATCTAATATTATAAGTAATGCATGAACACAAAGAAAAACAAATTTAAGTGCATGCTTATTGCAAAATTAGTTAAGCAGATACTGTCCCAAGTAACCCACAATAATCTATTGCTGTGTGTTAGTTTTTTTTTCAAAAGGCTTGGAACTCAAAAATTATTTCCTTGAATTAAAATAAAAGGCCCTGAATTATCCACTGAATTCGTCACATTTATTCTTCCAGAAAAGTTTTATCATTCATTAATACTTGTTTTTCAAGACTTTTCGATACTCTAATAAAAGTGCTCCAATTGAGTCAAAAAGGCTCCCTCCCTATTAGTTACTTTAAACAATCGACCGTCTGAGAATGACTGGTGCAAATTCACAAAAACCCGATGATCCGGATAACGCTCAGCATTTGATATTTCTCATGGTAAAGTCTAGCTACAGCACTAGCATTGCTTCTGCATTCTCCATAAATAAGGTGCATGTTCGCATATTCCTGCGCAGTGTACAAAGGTGGCATCGTGATGTTATTAAGTGAGATTATAACGCACTTAAATCCAAAGGACAACAAAAATATTCCAAGGACCGGATCAGTTTTACTAAACGACAAGAAATGAATCACTATCTGATAGCCCTTGGAAGTCTGGGCCTGCTCGTAGTTACTTATAAATAATAACGGTCACTCTCCTCGAACTTAAACTTGGACGAGAAAGCCTGGAGTACATTCAGAAAAACATTTTTTTTCCGTTATTTATGGAATATTCTAAAAAACCTTATACCATTTTGGAAGGAGAATTGAACGCGCCAACTTTTGAGGTAACTTGCCAAAATTTAGTAGTACATTTTTTTTACACTACAGCCCATTGAATTAGGGTCATGTAAAAATTTTGAGTATTTAGTTGGGCAAAAAAGTGACACTTTCTTCAAAACTGATGCAGGTGTGTTTAAATTTTTTAATGCAATTGTTAGCGGGGTTATTCGAGGTTCCATAACAGAAAAAAAAATTGAGAAAAATTAAGATTTGTAATCACGGCACTTGAAAGGCCGTCAGAGGGTGAGCATTTTTTCGATTTTTTTTCGAATGCCTCTAACTCACAAAATACATGGCAAAGATTTTTTTTATACCACCTACCCTATCACCCGTTTTCGTTTTGACGTTGACTTTTGGGACACCCTGTATATTAAGCAATGGAATATTATTGCATACCTAGTTTTCCCAAAAAAAACTTTTAACAAAATTAAAGATTTTTCTAAATATTTTTTTTTTTTTTTTTCAAAATACAGACATAGCCGCTAAGCAAATATCTAGCGTAAGAGCAACTTTATGCGACCCAGTCATGCATTTTATTTGTTTTGGAACTTGTGATAACATTTTTGATTTGTGAAAATATGTTCCGAGTTTGCTTGGAAAAATTTAAACTCTTGAATATACAAATACACTCCGTCTCACAATATTTCAAACATGTAATAAAACAACTATTAATTTGGATTCTATTTAAGAGGAAAGAACAGTCTTTATATTGTCTACTATACTCATTTGTCACTTCAAGTAATTAAGTGAAATATTGAACCAGGCTTATTTTATGCTTTCAATTATCTCTTCCCTATTAGAGCATTGCTTTCCTCCTTCGTAGACTTTTCTTGAAAGCCATCTGCTCCGCACATGTTTTCCATTCCATTTGTTCAGGTCCGATGAATATGGTGTCCATGCCAATAGGCTTTCATTTTAGCTTTGAATCCAAAATGTTGTTATTTTTGCGGTGTGTAGCGGTGCAAAGTCCTGTTAGAAAATCTATCGCTGTCCACCAAATTCTTTAAAGAACTTTAGGAGCCTTTTAAAGTGTTAATGTGAAGGTGATTGCTATACATTTTAGGTCCGTACGAGCTTACTACTTCCCAAACTTATCGCATTTGATGTGTTATTTCATCAATTTTTTGAATCGCGAAAATATTAATAGTATAGATCAGGTACGTCCAAATAAAACTTTTTTTCATTCGAAAAAATGACTTATGCCATTCTTGACTTCACCTGATGTGAGTTATTTCAAAATCAAGTCTTTAACATTTGCATGTTGCGATCAAATAGTGTGTTTTTTCGTTTCTTCTGGTGTAATATTGATAAACCTGCTGCATCACGACATAAACAGTTGATCCAATTGTTTTAGTTGGTCCAATTGTTATTTACAGTTTCTGCCTTGAACGGCTCGTAATCAAGTGAGACGAAAAAATGGGGAAAACATCAATAAAATTTTAATTTTTTCTTCTTTATCAGAATTTCCAATTTAATATTATTATTATTATTATTATTATTATTATTATTATTATTTTCTTTATTTCATAAAAGGTATTACAATGTTTTTGATTTAGAATACGGAATTGACAATTCTGCCGTCTGCCGGATATGACATTTTTTTAATAAATTAATAATATGATAATAAAGATTAGGTTACAAAATATTTTGCTTTTAAAGAATAAACTTGAAAACAAGCATAATAAAAAATAAGTTAATGTTACAGATTGATTGGGATTATTAAATTTTTCAAAAATATTACAGTTTGGATGATAATGACATTAAGATTATTCGGACGAAATAAACATGAATTTTAGAAAACGATAGTAATGAACATAAAATAAATATTTATGTGTAAAAAAAATACTACAATTTAATATTATAATATCTTTATTATTATCTTACATATTCCATTTGGATTTTTGCAGATTATATATATATATGGATGGATTTTAAAAAAATCAAAAAATTAAGCCAAGAAAAAACTACCTGTTCATAATAAAGAGAGACGGAGTGTACGTACGTAGGTCTAGAATAGATAGAATATAGTAAAACAAAGTCGAGGTGGAAAACTTTGGACAGCAATCCTTATACAATCTTCCACCGAGTTCTCGGATTTAACTTTTAATTTGTTTTTAAAAGAACATAATGTACTTGTCTGACTTAAGAGCCGGCGTGCGGCGCGGCAGCAACAACAAAACCTCAGTTTAACCGTGAAAAGAAGCTAATTTCATACTGTCACCACTCGATTAAACTTTATTTGGGAACATATTTTCTGCCTTTCGTTTTACTAATATTTATGTTATAAGAAAGCTTTTTTTTTTACTAATTTCAGTTAATAAATAAATTGAATTACAAAGATAATTTTCTATTTAACAATAAATTGCGTTTATGAATAAAACTTTTTTTTTTGATTCCCACGCTAATTGTTAGAAAAAAACTAACCAAAGAAGCTTACGCAGTTTCCACACTTTAATGTATGTTAATAAATCTTTGCAAATTAATTATACTAACCTCAAATTTATCACAACCGCACGAAAAATACAAAAAAACCAAATAACCTAGAAACTCTACTTTGAGGCCTAAATATTCGTTAAAAAGATGCAAATGCTTTACACGCTACACGCAAAGTCTATTGGACACGGTCGTTTTATTTCTATTTAATTTGAATAAAATATATTTTTAAGTGAAAAGCTGACCCCAAGCTGCGATGGTGTCTCCATCGGAGTAATCAATAAATTCGATCTTATTTAAATAAAGAGACTGATTTGCGACTCAAAAAGACTATCGTTGTCTTTTTTTAATGGCCGCATGCTTTTTACATGATGCATTAATGATGTTTTAGAATTTTAACATTTCACGCATTTTCGTGAGTGACGAAGTGAGTCTTGTTAGGCTTTTGACATTTAACTGTTTCTTACGTCACATTATAACACCTAATCGTGCAACACCAACACCAACACTAAAAAGCGT
Organism: Platycheirus albimanus; assembly: GCA_916050605.2. Taxonomy (NCBI): domain Eukaryota; kingdom Metazoa; phylum Arthropoda; class Insecta; order Diptera; family Syrphidae; genus Platycheirus; species Platycheirus albimanus. The sequence continues at coordinate 95,307,094 of OU696697.1, read as the reverse complement.
GCCATTAGGAACTGATGCCTTAACTCACGACCTTGTGGGGGGGGGGGGGGGGGGATGACACTTTTAAGTTTCTCGCGTTTATACCAACGTTTTTTTTTTCATTTTAATTTTACTAATTGCCATTGTTTTGTCTATTCAAAAAAAATATATATATAAATATATATATATACTTATATATATCTCGACAGTTGTGTACATGGTGTGGTTTAGGAGAGGTATTCTATAGTCTCAATTCCAATCTTCGACATCTGCGGAGTCATCTGAAGCAAGGTGAGTCTCTGTAAATGGCAATCAGAGTTGTTGTCGTGCATTTGATTGACGTCGGTAGTGTGGGTTGGTTAGTTGGTTAATCCATTCCATAGATCTGAAATCGATTGAGGTCTCGCGCAGTTGCCGGCATTGTCACAGAATTTGATCTTGCGAAAAGTTAATGAAGCAGTAGCGCACGGTTATGGCTTTAAGCGGTGGCAAGGAGAAAACAATGGATTCTAATTCTATAGATGTTTGTCTCCAAATTGTTTTTGGCAATGATGATTGTGCCTTTTGAATAAGAACATAAAACAGCCTTACACCATATGGATTCATAGTTGTGTAATTTTGGATCTTTTTTGGAGTAGCTTGGCAGTTTTTTTTTTCGTTTGAAACTGTCAGGAACATATCAAGATTTATATCTTAATATTGTATCTTAAAGAAGGACGTCAGTACTTATTGATTTTAAAAGGATTAGAGTTAGTATTTGAATTAAAATACCAATTTTTACTTGCGATTAACTATAGGATAGGATTCTCTCGTTGATGTATAAGGCGAGTTTTGGATTCGTGCAAACACGCAATTTTGAGGTATAACAATCACACATGGCATTACGATAATGGTGAAGTTGAAGAAGTGGCTCTGAAAATTCTGTCCGCCTGTCTATCTGCTTTTCGATCTGTCTGTTCTCACGTACACAGACGAAAAAGATGAGTTGATTCGTATCAAACTTTGTAGTTGGTAATCATTTGATTTTGGGGGTATTTTCCATTTTTGCTCAATTACAAATTTTCTCAAAAATAACTCTAACGATCTTAATAAAACTTTCAGGCTGTTGATTTTTGCAACAATGTATTTTTTTGTTCATGAATTGATTGTTCGAAATTTGCCTTAAGACGGTATGGTATATCTGGCATAGAGCCAGTTTCTTGAATTCAGATTCTCTCGTAAGAAGATTCTGTCTGTCCGTATGTCTGTTCGTCTGTATAGTTACCTACAGCCTTAGCGGCTGGACCCATTTGTTTCAAACTTAATATACATAGTATTATTAAGAACTCCTTCAGAGGGGTTTTTGGAATGAGCATTCTAGCTCTAAAACTAATGGAACCGGTACCTGACATATGATTTTCTATGAAAAACTCACTTTTCTCAAAACCGGCTGCTACAATTTTGATAAAACTTTCTGAATGATGTTTTTTCAAAAACCGTTGGATACATTTTTTTTTAAATTTAATTTGTTTGATTTAAAACCTATAAAGTGCTGTATTTTGCATACTCAAAAAAAAATTGGAATGTGTTTCCGAAAAGTTTTAAAAAAAAAAAACGTTTGTGAGAAAACTGGTCGAATGATTTTAATTTTTTTCCTTAAAATTTAAAACATGAAAAGAAATCAAACGGCTTATTTCATATTTTCAAAAAAAAAAAAAAAAAAACGTTTGAACTATCTAGTGATTTTTAAGTGTACAAAAATTTCATATGATTTTTTCCATTAGGTAGTTCTTTTTTCTAAATCGAAACAACAAGACAACTCACTGCCATGCATAAGAGCAAGTGCACCCAGTAGTGCACTTTATTTTATTTAACCATAGCTCTAAACAATATTCTAGCATATGTGCAAGTTTGTGCGACCCAGTTTTGCATTTTATTTTGTTTGCCAGATAGTCCTAAAAATGTTCACGATTCTATGGATTAGATTTAGGTCAAAGTAAAATAGCTGTACTTGAATCGTTAACTCTTTTTATTGAAGTACTAGTCTTAAGCAACAGCTTAAACCATCTTTAATTCGCCATATTGTAATTTAACTAGACTCAATATTAAAACAAAAGAGCTGATGCACAAACCTCTGTGTATATGAAGTGTTGTCCAATTCACAAGTTTTTGCTTGAAAGGCTTGCTAAAGAAAGGTCTATATTTATTTTAACAGACTCTTAGAGTTCCTCCATCAAAGTTAGATTAAGTATAATTAAAAACCCTTTCAATTCTCCAGCTTAATGAAGAATTAACATTCACAAAGGACAACACATTCACATTTTAAAAGAACAATAATTGCTTTGGTAAATAATAAACTTTTTACTGCACCAAAATGCAAACAGCATTAAATATATATTATAAAATCAACATACCTGTCAATGTGACATTTACATGCATTAATCCTATATGCGTCCCGATTCGTGCTGGAAGCTTTTCGCGCGAAAACGCCTTATATGGTGCAATGATTGTTGTGTTCGCCACATGCCATGCTGAGCCGAGCCTTGTAACTGTAAGCAAATATAAGGCAAATTAGAATAAATTACAAGACAGTTTCAAAGATTTAAAATCATTGTCCCCCACAAATTTAAAAAATTACAATTGCCATAAATAAAACAATCAATCTCTAAATAGCTTTCTGAGTACCAATAATCCTCCAGTCTCATACAAAAAAACTATACTTACTTAGTATGACTAGTCCGACAAATAAACTTAATGTCACGGTCGAAAATGTTGTGAATTTCTGCAAAGAAAAATTAAGATAAAAACAGATGTAGATATCTTTAAGATTTGCCTAGTTTAAAGTGCTTATAATTTCGATTAAAATATCTATCATAAGAGCTGCGTATAGTGGTGCGCATAGAATGAAAAAAAAAACCATCTTTCAACAGACCTAGACAGCCACGTCAAAAATTAACAAATTTCTGGCAATTAGTGAGTGTGTGCGGATTGCGCGAACGCGTGCCCGCACTTTTGGTGCTAGCAAACGTCATTGAAGCGGTTGTCTGTGATATTAATTTGTTTTATGTATCTTTTTAGGCTTACAATTTGATCTTAGGTGAGATGATGGTAGCAACGGTAGCAAGGCTGCAAGTGTTTATATTTTTTGCATGATACATATCTTAATTGAGGTTAAACTGTACGGGGCAGACGTAACAGCCGTGGCATTGAATCGTCTGAGGGAAGTTTTTTTTTAATTTAATATGGGAAGTTGAGGTTTATTTAACTTGGTTTTTGTGTGTGAAAATTTTGATTTCTAGTTTAAACTGAACTAAATATTCTCAACTAAGCCTATCTATAATTATATAAAAAGTACAATAATCCTGCTAGAAAGAAAATTTTGTGAAATAACAGACACCTTAAAATTTGTTTCAAATTAATTCCCTATTAATTAATTCTTATTGAATCTTTTTAATATTGCCACAAAATTAGTTTCCAATTTAAGGTTAACTTAAATGGCAGATAGTTGCATTCAAAGTAAAGTTATTGTTCTAAGTAGAGAGGTAGACGCGGCAACAGATACAAATTACATAAAGTCATCAGAAATGATTAATTAAAAAAATTATAATCCTGGAATTATAGCACTGTCAAAAGTATCGAAGCTACAGCATTTCATTGATCTCAAACATGGAGATGAATTGTAGAGAGCATTTGGATTGAGTAAAGTTAATCTCACTTCCACTGAAAGCTTAATAAGATAAAAACGATGCAAAGATGACAGATGACAGGTGGCAGTTGACAGATAATAGATGACAGAGGTGACAGTTGACAGATGACAGATGATGTGTGTTGTTTTTCAGCGAAAAGGGTTGACTTGGATTGAAACTACGGGGCTTTCCAAATTGATATTTTTTGTTCTTATGGTCTGTCTTTTAGTAGGAGGTAGTATACTTATGGTCTATGATTTAGTAGAAGTACCTATCGTAACACTTTGTTTTTTTAAAAAAACTGCCTAAATACTTTTTTATAACAATCCTTGTCCTTTGATTGTTTTTATTTGCTTACAAGAGTAAGAGTTATCATTTAACACAACACAATTTTGATGACCAAAGAATAAATCTTAAGAAAGTATCAAAACAATACTCTCCAAATACCCAGCAAAAGCGAACGCAAAAATGCCTAAATCGATCTTCTTTATATGTATTTATATCCGAAACTTCTTAATCGTTTAATTCTTCCCGACAATAAAACTTTCAGCTTTTCATATCGGTCACATATTAAGATACCCTATATTTCTTATGTTTTTTATAATTATCGTAAATTTTAAAGGCAGTCTATACGCTTTGTTGAAATAGCCAGTTGCATTCACCCCTTTAAACAAATCAACCGTTATAAGTCGTCTCTACAGCAATATTCAAAATTACACTTTCGAGAATAACTTTTTGCTTTCTGTTAAGTAAAAGGTAAAACAATCTGTTCTTTCACCGCACAATAAAAATGTGAAATGTGGCTTTAATAAGCTGTTTATATAATTATCATTATGATAATCAGAAGTTTGAAACTTACTACGAATCTACTCTTTCAACCGCAATCCCATTTGACTTACACTTTATGTATTAAAAAATCAAAGCGAAGTTATGCCCCTAGAATTGCCCAAAAATTATAGCATCCAAATTGAAATTGAAGACCATTTCTATCGACTTTAATTAATATCTTAAGATCATCGCCATATTATGTTTCCCTCTAGTTTGTATACAAATAAGCAAATCACAAACATTTTTCAGCTTTCAAAATAATAAGTTTGTAAAAAGTGACAAATCTAGTCATATATTAAATCAAATTCAAAAATTCAGTTGCACCTTACAACACCCAGCAAAAAGACGGAACACCTTAACCAGGAAATTCAGATTTTTGCAAACATACACTTTCCTGACTTGGCTTGACTTGACACATTCTTCCAGTCAGGCAACACCAAAAAAACCTATAAATTTAAGTTGCCAACCAATTTACATATATATTGGCCAATTGCATGCCGTAACAGTGACCAGTTCAAAAAAATAAACTGCCTTCCATGGATAACATGCACCAAATTTGTACCAACCATAGTTGATTATGATTTTAAATCGAGATTTGCATTTCAAACATAAGCCCATAAGCGAGAACAAGGATTTAACCTGAATGGGGCTGCTGCTACGCGCCGTCCCGTCGTCGTGCCGCCGGACGACCGTGCCGTAAGCCAAGCTTATTTCCAAAACCTCCCACCTGACTTGAAGTGACTGACTTTTGTATAGCTAGCTATTTGAATGAATGAATAATAATAGCAAAAGACACATAGACAAGACACACTTCGTGCATTTTGTACGAGTGGTATAATCATTTACAGCAAAAACCAGATGGATTTATTTAAAATCTCCAACTCTCAAAATGTCTACTTAATGAAACTGCCACTTCAAAGCCTTTCGGTTTGGGAAAGACTCAAAAAACGAAAACAAAAACGAAACCGAAAGCCTGCTCTGTTTTTACGGAACGTGATTAACGTATTGCTGTGCGCCGTTGAACTGATTAGGATTATATTTAATTCTGTCTCCTGGAGCAGCCGTGTCAAGTCACATATGGAAATTTAAATCAATGATTTCATTTCAGATCCCAGAAACGGATTTAAACTAAGCTCCTAAGTCACCTGGCCAATTATGTTTTTTTTTTTTTTTTTTTTTTTTTTTTTTTTTTTTTTGAGTCTGAAGTCTAGTTATCAGTCAGTTAGATTTGCAAATAAATTTTAAATGATTGGCTTTGCTAGAGGTGAAGGGTAGCTAGATGTTGCTTTAGAAGGAGCTTGTGCCAGAGGTTGATGTGTATTTTATGAATTGGAAGTGGACCCTGTAAGGAGTCAGCACCATAGGTAAGATACAAATCACTTGTTACATTATTCAAAGTATCGCACTTTTTATCCTGCTTTGCTTACCTGTTTTCTTACACCTGGGAATATAACTAGGAAGGCAACGTAAAATGTTGCAAATAGTACTGATACAGCTACAATTGATACATCTCCAGTGACCGGGGTTCGATTTGAAAATGAATATAAGGTGGGTCCACCGTCGTCTCGAAATGCGTCGAACCAACCCTTCATCATAGGATTGTTGAGCTCTGAAAAATACACAAAATAAAAATACATAAATTAGGATTCCAGAAAAAAGACCAATATATTTTTACTTGCGATTATAGGTACTATAAGGCAAGTTATGCATTCGTAAAAAAAAAAAATTCTAACAATCAAACATGACCTTACGATGATAAAGAAGTCGAAAAAAGTGGGTCCGACAATTCTGTCTGTCTGTCTGTCTGTCTCTCCGTGTGTCTGTCTGTATAGTTACATACAGCCTAAACGGCTGGACCGATTTGCTTCAAACTTGGTACATAGTATTATTATGACGTCCTACAGAGGGGTTTTTGGAATTAGCATTCTAGCTTTAAAACTAACGGTAACCTGCCATACGATTTTTAGTGAAAGTTCAATTTTTCTCGAAAACGGCTCCTACGATTTTGATAAAACTTTCTGAATGATGTTTTCTGCGCAAACTTAATGTTTTGGTTGGAATAGATTTTTCAGGAAAAATCTTATAACGGTACCTCCCATAGGACCGGATTTTTGAAATCCGATTTTCTCGTAAGACACTTGACGAATTTCGATGAAATTCTTAATGTAGGAGCCCTCTTATAAAAGAAATAATTTAATTTCAACAAATTTTCAAAAAAAGTTTTTTTGAGTTTTTTAAAAAAGTTTCAAAAATTTTTTTTTAAATTTTAGTTTTTTCAAAAAACGGTTTAATCTAAATTTTTCAATTTTATTTTTCTGATAAAAACTACAAAGGCTAGAAGTTGGCATACTCAGAAAAAATTTGGAATATATTTTCGAAAAGTTTTTCAAAAAAAAAGTGTTTTTTGAAAAAACTGGTCGAACGATTTTGAAAAAATTTTTCGTAAAAATTCAAAAACGTAAAAGAAACCTGAGTTTACTACATTTTCTCCAAAAAACGTTTTAGGTATTGATTTTTAAGTGATTTATAAAATTTCATATGATTTTTTCAACGCTTTTTTCCCAAAATCTCAAGCAAGCACCCAAGACCATTTTAACACATTAGAGCAAATTCGTACGACCCAGTCGTATACTTTATTTATAATACAAATTCAAAAATAAAGTTGGAAAACATCAATTGTTTTCTTAATAATTTTTTTGATTCAGCTTGGGAAGCCTAGAAAGCATATTTTTATTCCAGTAAACAAAGGTTTTCATATTTGTCTAGTCGACATGTGCAAAATGACGGGTTTGCGCAGACGGGATTGTGAAGTTTTTGAAATTCTAGGGTATTGTATGGGAATGTTCCACCTCATGCCGACTTAGAAAAAGCCGAAAAACTAAATTTTTCTTATATGGTTTAGGAAGTAAAATTATTCGTAGCCGTCACGCAAAATGGCATGACGCTCTGATGCAATCCGGGGTGTTGAGGGGATAGAGGTGGAGGTTGGGGGATGAGAATATAATAAATGTCGATGAAGTTTTCAAGAACGGTTGGGGGTTAGTTGGGGTAAGGAGGGGATTGGGCGGTAGTGGGGTTGACGATTTATTTTTGCATAATTAATATTTTTAACAAAAAGATGAGCGTACACAACAACTCAAAGTGGATGGTTTTGCAGAACAATTGATATGTAAACACTTAATGTGAATACTCCCTCCAGCTTTAAAGAAAAGAGAACATACAGGGTGATACACCTGAAGTGTGCCTAAAAGCTAGAGCGTGTAGGTTGCGTTGAGACAAGTAAAAATAGCATGGGATGGAGAAATCTTATCTATTCTATATTCAAGAGGGGCTAATTTGGCCCCAATGAAAAATGGCTCCAAACTAAAAATGAAAAATGGCGCCAAAAAATTGTATGAAAATCAAAAACAAAGAAAATCAATAAAATTTTGATAAATTGGGGTGTTTTTGCATTTATTTAGGCCCTCTTTCATTTCTAATTTTGGGGCCAAATTTCGTAATGAAAAATGAAAAAATGTTGTTGTTGTTTGGTGTATATATTTTTTTTAGTCCATATTTCATTTTCAGTTTGATTTTTTTTTTGCATTTTTGGGGCTTCCTTTCGTCAACTTTTGGGCCATTTTTCCATTTAAAAATGGAGCCACTTTTTATAATGAACAAAGGTTTGAATTATGGGAGAATTTACATTTTTTATTTGGGGCCATTTTTCATTGGGGCCAAATTTCATGTAGCTGATAGGAAAAATAACGGTTACATCTACAATGTAATGCTTTATCTTTTAACATACAGCCGAAAATGTCTGATTTTATTGTAGGTATTTTTAAAAAGTTCTTAAAGTGAATAGTTTAAGAAAAATTAATTTTGAAATAAAAATTTTGAAAAATAATTAAAACTAAATGTTCAACATATTTTTCTCAATATTTTTCGTAATTAATCAGTCGAAAACATCGAAACATTGACGACTAAAACAATGGAAACTATGCTCAATGTGGGGTCTTTCAAAACCAATTCTCATCAAATTTTGTGTTACAACTATAGTAAAAAAAAAAATTCTCAAGAAAGAGCTTGATATTCTCAATATTTTTTCCACTCAATAATATTCAACAAACAACTCGCAGCTATAATGTGTGACATTGGTGTTGGGGCTTAAGATTTCGTAAACAAAATTTGCAGGAAAAAAATCATATGCAATTTTAATAATTAAATAAAATAGTTTTTTTTTTTAATGAAGTAAGCTACCTGATTTACTTTACCCCTTTTTTCAAGAAAACCAAAATTTCAATATCGAGTGGACAGTCGGTTGATCAGGTGATGAATCCTAACTGCCTTACCCTAGGGCGTAGCTTCTTCCGTCCCTTAAATTATTATTACAAGATTTTATATAATGTCCTCTAACTGTGGATTATATTGTATTGAAGAGAAATTATATTGGAGACTATTTTAAAGTTGAAATCATATTGTTAACTTTAATGATGTCACATTATGTCGAATCACCTACAAAAACATGAAATTGACAAATCTATATTACATCCAGAAATCAAAATGTCTTAATTAACAAAAAACAAAAAAAAAGAAGTAAATTGCGAAAGATATTTTAATTTTTACGAAAGGATTTTCTTATTTGAAATTAATCCTGTTATGTAAATATTCGTAGCTTTTAGGCATTAATGGAATTATTTTTGTTTTTATAATTTACATAGTTCAGTGTTACTTTTTAATTTGTTGCCTTTGAGCTATATTTTCATACACTAACTATATCCAGACACTTTGTTAAATGAAGTTATTTAAATGCAAATTAATGTATCGTTTAAATGGTTTTTTTTGACCGTAAAGTCAATAGCCGCACTAGAACGGAAAGATAACTTTTTTTATTTTCTCATGGGAAGAAGACCTGGATAGGTTGTTTTTTAAGACAGTTTTATTACCAATAATTTGTAATAGCTTTTCAAGAAATTGAAGGGATGAGAAATCAAGGTTTGGAGACATTTAAAACAAAAGTTTTTGCAACTATTAGTTGATGCAATCTTTAACCCACAATTTCTTAAGAGACTTATAAGGATTTGTATACTAAATAAACGTTATAATATAATGTATATAGCACTTATTCAATTATTTAAATTTGGGTTTTGTGTGTTAGAGGGCAACAAGAGTGAAGTCTATTAACGGAGAAATATTTAAACTATGTAATTTGTTTGCAAGGTTCTATTTAATATGTTTCACGTTTGCTCTGGGCAATCACTTTCCAACAATCTTTTTTTTCAGAAATAATTTCAATTTGTCTTGCCTGTCAAATTAAATGAACCCACACCCAGGTGTGGTTCATTTTACCAACCAGAGTCTTTCCTAAAATTTGCAAAAACAAAAATTAACAATCAATATCCAATCCAAGTCACTTAACTATCCACAAATTTGAACTCCAACAAGCAAAATAATATGCCACTGGAGTGTATACAACCCATAAAATTCCATTAGAACTAGTAACGCTCCTTTCTGCTATAGTGGCAGAAAAAACACTACGGCTAAGACTACAAGCATCAATTAACCTCATGGCCAAGATTATTGATCAATTTCGAAATAAAAACAAAAACTACTGAATTTTGTGTTTTGAATACAATTTTCAACCCCTTTTCCTGGTGTATGCAATGGCTTCTATTTATAACAATCATTGTTTACCTACACAAACTTTAAACCCGGTTTATACTTTTTTTTAATGGTAGAAACAATTGCATTACTGAAATTTACAACAATGGCAACAACAACAACAACAACATTCACAGCAAATTAAATCAGCATACAGAAGTGGGTATGGTGCTAAGATACAAGATACAAGTTACCGGCATCCCATTTTTATACCATTATCTGTTTCAACATCATGATATTATTTCCTATGTGGCAATACCGGTCAAGATCTCTTTCATTCAGCAGTACCACATGTTAATTTTATATAAAGATACACACTTAGATACAGACAGATACATTTGGAGTTTTTTTTTTCTGGCATAGGTGAAGTATCTAGACTTAAACTATATAGCTAGCTACCAACCACTGAGACCAACATGACTGTCTAAAGTTTAAGCATTGTCCACATGCACACCTCCACTTTTTATTATATCTTTAGACCTTTGTATCTCTATACCTGTATAATTAAAAAGCTGCATTTTTCTGGTTTGTGGCATAAAAATAAAAATATATTTCCATTATGATCCCGCCGAGAAAACCATCCAACCATGTCCGTCCGCGTCTGTCTGTCCGTGTGCCATGAATAAAAGAGCATGTTTAATGGAAAATGCTTTGTATCCGCCTTCCAGCTTTGTTTGATATTTTCTTTTATCTGTGAGATACTTTTAATATCTACTGCTTTTGTAATCCAAACAGACTGCAGTTTTTTTTGTTCACTTAATCAATAATTTTACAGACAAGATCAATCGGGGTGAGGGAACAATAGGTATATCGATTAAAATATCATGGAGTTTATTTTTCGCTGAAAGTTTATCTTTGCATTGTTAGTCCGGATATAAAGTTCGGGTTTTTCTATGAGAATAAAAAAGTCCAATAATTTTTTTTAAATTTCCCATCGTAACAATAGAGGAGTGTGAATCAATGTAATGCGATTTGTTGAATGCGGATAGAAAATTATTCAAATTTTAGAAGTTTTATAGTTTCCGGCAGAAAAATTAATGGGTGTTGAAATTTGTTAGCTTTAAAATGTGGCACACTTCAGCAATTTCTGGTATTATCTAGTTATAGTAAACTGTTTGTTTCGGAGTCTCATTAATTCAGTTTAGGGGTTCATGCTCATTAGTTTTGTATGCTCAAGCTCATTGCATAGGTACCAATGTGATCTTGGACTTTGAAAGAATAGAACTAGACCTTGAGGAGTGAGTTTTACGAAGAAACCTGGAGTAATATAATATTGTTTTATTTAACTGGACATTTCTTATTTAGTTCCAGGTTCTCAGAAATCCTTGCTAATTTTGAAAAACAATTAAAAATCATTTAAAAGCATAAAGCACCAACAATTTCATAATAAATTTCATCACCACAATTATAATTATGTTACTCCACATAACTACTGGTCCGCCTGGGGGTCTGATGCCAATTTGTTCAAAAATCTTTGAACTTGAGTTCAAATCTTTCATCAAATTGTTTATATTGTTAAGTGTAGAGTTTTCTGCCTACAAAATGATTGATGTTAAATCAAACATCATAATTTGTCTATGGACTGTTAATGTTAACCTTGGTAAACTAATTTGCCAAAACAAATATTTATGCAAAGTAAAAGTATAGACTTATAATTTCCGCATGTAAATCATTTACTATGACAAATTTTTGTGCGTGTTATTTTTTTGTGTATGCAAATATTTTGTTAGGTTTTTCTAAGCGAAATTAAAGTTTAGCTTTCCGAGATCACTGAAAGTAAAATTAAAAACGTACGTTAGTTCAAATGAAACTTATCACTCAAATTCCAGATAAAGGTTGAAATGTTGCCCCTTTCAAATAGCAAATTACATTTTAAAGATTAATCAAAATTTAAATTTTGACCCGAATTTTTATTACTAATAGGCCCAGGAAAATTTGGAAGTGTTTCTTATAATTTATTTTTATTTAAAATCATTTCTTTGATTATTTATTACAATAATAATTATTGAATTAAAATATATTCATATTAAGTAGGTATGCTATAATCTTTGAAACCACTTAATTGATTGAGCCAAAATTTTAAAAAACTTTGACATTATTTTGTGATTTTTCCTGTGAAGCTTAGTTAAAATGAGTTTGATGGTTGGACGAAAAATTCATTTTGGATGAAACAAGTTCTTCCGAGTTAAATTGACCCTACTACTTTTTAGTAATAAAAAGAATTTAATTATATGCCTGTTAGACCTGAAGTCTTTTAAATACAACTTTTATGTCGCTAATAAGAAGGGTTTTGGTTGTTTGTCTTTATTAAAATTTCACGAATGGCATAGAAAAGGGTGAGTTTTCAATTCTGAGTTCGAAATCAAGCACCATCCAATTAAATATTCCATTGCTAACCTTGTTTTTTTTTGTAATTTAAATTAATTCAAAATTTGAATTTCGTCAATTTGTTGCCAAAAATAAGAAATGTAGATCATTCAAAACGTAATTTATTGTCTTCTTATAGTTTCTTAAGAAATACAAAAATATATAAAACACAACGAAATATAAATTTTTAAGTTGGCTTTCAAACGACACATTTCAGTACGTTCAGTTAAAATCTGAACGCTTTACCAAGGTCCAACTTCAACAATCCCTTTGTGTCATTAAAGCACTCATTGGTCAGTTTGATTCGCATCGGATGCGTCTATAAAAAGAAAAGTCTAGACAAGCTAATTAAAATGAATTACAGATTTCTTCAACTTCGGATCATCTCGGCAGGCAGAAAATTAGTGTGATCTTCAAATTGAAATTGATATTTGATATTTCTCTTCTTACTGCAAGTATTTTCCTATACAATTCCAACCTCTTAATTCAGTTTGTATTGATGCTACAAACTAAATCCAAGACAATTTTAATAGATTTTTTTTTTAGATTTAAATGATTTTATTATTATTACATAAAAAGCAAATTACAATTATAAATTAACAAAAAAATCAATAAAGCATGGCTGTGCCGTCTGCCTGATTGACGAAAGTTTACATAATTAAAATTTGTATTTACATTTATGGTCAATAAACGCATATTGTTTGATCATTTCTTTTTGACTATTGCCGTTGAAATTAGAAGTTGCCCATGAGAATCCTTTCTCTATATTCGAGTGCAATTTTACAATATTGATAAAGTTTTGGAACATTGATCTCATTTAAAAGCACAATTATTTGTTCGTTTGATAGGTAGTCGCTGCCGAAAATACTCCGTATAGTCTCGCGCATAATTGGCCACCTTCCCACAAAATGATAGATGTCCTCTTGTTCCTCCGTATTACAGATACCACATATTAAAGGTAGATCTTGCCTGTGTGGAATATAGTTGAGTCTTAAGAGTTCGCCTCTCAGTCGAAACATAGTCGCTATTTCGTCAATACTGCAATTATCTCTGAAATAATTCCTTTGGCACAAATTATGATTCAACTGGCTGTAAAGCATCCTATGCAACGAGCCTGAAGCCTCTTCTAGTAGTCTCGTTCTAGTCAGCTCATCAAGGCGTCTGATGAGTTCATAGAGTTTGGGTTGCCAACAATCAAGCTCTTCGATATCCAAGATCAACTCCACACCGCTTTCCTGAGCTAAGTCCATCCATTCTTTATACCATCCTGTTTGACTTTGGAATGCTTGTACTGCAACTTTTCTTGGTAATCTGTGGTTTGGCATTTTTAAAACTCTGATAATGTAGTCCACCCGCAGTTTAAGAGTCTTAATAAATAGAGGTGACAGTCCAGTTTCCAGCAATATCATGTAATTGGGCGAGTTAGGTGGTAAGCGAAATATTCTTTTTATATAGAATCTAAGGAGTTTCTCAACAGTCTCATATTTTTTTCCTCCCCATACCTGTGCTGCATAAAGTAAAACTGATTCTGCTACAGCTTCAAAGACTCTGAATTTGCTACTATGTGCAATGTTCTTATTATTAAAACAATTTTTCCATGCCACGTTAATTGCTGTTTTAGATTGTAAAAGTTTATATTGAAGATGTCTCTCCATATTCAGATTCTTAGTTAAGTATACTCCAAGGTATTTATATTCCTTTACAACCTCTACCATCTGCCCATTAAAATTCCATTTTTCGTTGGAGCATGGTCTACCACCACCCTTTTTAAATACCATTACTTTCGATTTGCTTAGGTTAACTGAAAGTTTCCATTGCTCGCAGTACACTGCAGTCTTGTTCATCATTAGTTGCAACGATTCAGGTGAGTACGCCAACATCACTATGTCGTCTGCGAATAGAAGTGCTTTGATCATAATACCTGCGTGCTCTATTCCTCCTGGCAAATTATCCGTAAGGTCTTCTATGTAAAGAGCAAACAAACTTGGGCTGAGCGTACATCCTTGCCTAACTCCAGTCTGTGTATGAAACCATTCTGATATTTCTTGTCCATTCCACACCGCTGCCCTGGTATCCTCATACAGACTTTGGATCAACTTTCCGAACTTGAGTGACATACCTAGTCCATACATTTTGTACATAAGCGCCCTTCGGTCTACCGTATCAAATGCTGCCCTCAAGTCCACAAAAAATGCATAAAGTTTTCTATTTCTTGCGAGAAATGAGTTTGCAATGCTGTTTAGCACAAAAATGTGGTCTATTGTGGAATACCCTGCTCTAAAACCTGCCTGATATTCCTTCAATAGATTGTTGCTCGTGATCCACTCTCAGACGTGTATGTAGTATCACTGAAAATATTTTATATGATGCATTCAAAAATGAAATACCACGATAATTTGCCGGATCAGCAAGAGAACCTTTCTTAAAAATTGGAAAAATAAGAGCCTCCTTAAACTCTTGCGGAATCACTCCATGCTCAAAAATGTCGTTAAACACGTTAGTGAGAGTTTTACTGAGTTCACTTGTTCCATACTTGTATAATTCTGCTGGTATCCGATCCGATCCCACTGCTTTTCCATCCTTCAGGCTATTTAAGGCTTCCATCACTTCTCCCTCAGTTATTGGGGCGTCCAGAATATTATTGTAATACCCAGGAATAGCATACTGTAGTACCATAGAATTGCTATTGGTGGGACTAAGAAGTTTATTAAAATAAGTCTGTAGTACACTTGGGCTTAGATTTTTATTTATCGTATATTTAGTCCCGTTGCATTTCCATACCATACTCCAAAACTCTGATGAATTTTTTGTGAGTGCCAACTTTCGTGCTTCTGATTCAAAAAATATTTTCTTTTTTTCCTTACATATATTTTTAAATTTAGCATTTGCTTCCATATAAAGCATTTTAATCCGGTCTTCGCTGTTGTTTCGGAATTCTCTAAGCCATGCGTAAGATATGTTTCTTGCCTTCATACATTCTTTATCAAACCAGGGCTCTTTAAACTTTGTTGTTGCACCATGTTGAGCATGATATGCATATGCCTGTTTTATAGATTTCTCTATTTGATGTAAATTCATCACCTCCTGCGTATTGAGTATACTGTTAAGTCTCGTCCTGTATTGTTCCGCATTGGACTGTTTCCATAAAATTTTAGGCAAAAGCTTCATGTCAATTGTTTCGTTGCTAACAATTTCCATGTGATCAAAAGTGACCACAATGGGCATATGGTCCGAATATGGAACCTGCAGTACTTCGAAATTGTTTACATACTTGTTCCATTCCCCTGATACAAAGCTGTAATCTATAACTGATGCTCCTTGGCTCCCTAAAAACGTTTATTCCCCACAGGGATCACCTTTACTGGTCCCGTTGAGTAGTTTGAATCCAAACGCGTCACATAATTCCAATATTTTATTGCCCTTAGCATTGACTGTCTCATCCTTTGATCCACGTTTAATGCCCGCATTGGCATTTTCTATTCCTTCATATGAACCTACTCTCGCATTTAAGTCACCGATCAGTAGTGTAATTCGCGTTATCTCCACAGATTACAAATTCTTTGAGTTTCTCAAAGTCTCTTTCCCAATGGTTACAGTTAAGGTATGTTGGGAGTATACGAATTTTTTCCTTTCCTAATTCAATGACTACATATCCTCATAAGAACTAAATTTGCACCACAATTCCGCAAATCCTTTAATATAAATGTCTGATTATTTGGTTGTAGTTTTCAATTAATTGATGGAAAACTGAACTTGTAGAACCATCTTCAAAAATATTTGTTCAATATTGTTTGAATTTAATTTTGTTTTATTTCAAAATTCGGATCGATAAAATCTCTTGCTAATTATTTTTCTATTTACTTGGTAATGGATACTGACCCTCATTACAGAGACTCTTGCAGCAAATTTTTGAAAAAATTCAAATTAGCATTGCCACACTTTTCGTTACATTCTTATCTCTTGAAAAACAATTGCAAGTAAAAACACTCGAAGTAAATGGTGGTGATAAAATGTTTGTTAAATTAATAAAATCATCTTGATACCTAATTTTCCCAAGATTCGAAATACGAATTTATAACGTTGATGCACACTTTATCATAACTTATTTGAAGTCTTTCCTGACAAAGTTTTTCAAAATAAACAAACACATATGTATAAAAGAATACATTGAGACTCATTCATGAATAAAATATCATATAATTTTGTGAACTTCATTCATATATTTATTTGGAGTGTCAGCTTGTGAAATTTATCAGTTGTTAACACTCTGTTTTGAAATAGATTTCTATAAAACAAACTATAAATCACAACCACCCACAACTTTGTATTTATTTTTCTTATACAAACAAAATATATAATAAAACATCGATTCACGTGCGCTGTCAACGTGTTAAATAAATCAGCAAAGTCAAGCTCTCACTGTCACACCATACACACTGTCATCATTGCTTAGCCATATAACCACTTCCATAAACGTTCCTCCATAACTTTTAGATAAAATCACATGCAAATCGAGTCTGGGAAAATTAATTGTCCACACTTAACATAGTCCAATCCATATCCAAACCAAACATCAGTTGCATAATAATTGATTTGCCAAATTCGGACCACCAGCAGTTGAGCTTGAGAGTCACAAAAAATGAGTCGCATTTTATCGCCACGACCGACTCGTAGCTACGCAATTTGGTAAATAAAGGGTTCAGGACGGATTATGATCAAACTAAAAAAGACTCATTTATTCTAAAGTATCTATTGAAACCGCTAGCCCCTTGCACCTATGGGATATTGTCCTGCAAACTATATTGGGTCCATTCCATTACGTATATACATAAATGCACCAACTACACATATATGTATTTGTACGGCAGAGTTTATATGGGCAACAAACATTGGCACTTAAAATTCTGTCTATTTGATTGCCTCTGGGGAGTTATTTTGCCAATTGTAAGCCTTTGGCATATGAAATTTATCGATAAGGTCCTAAAGGTAATTCAAACTCTACTAGGAGGGCCAGGCCATTGAGCTCATAGATACTGCCTCGAATGCACGCAATTCAATACACGAGGGAATATATTTTTGTGTTGGCTATAGATTTTTTTTTTAATTCGTATCCAAATCCAAAACCCAAAACCAATTAAGAAAAGTATATCTGTACATATTATTTGGCTCACAATTGTATTTATTAAGCTGTAAATTATAATAATTCAACGATTTGCAAGGAAATCGACGATAGAAATAATCGCAGATACATTGAGGGTATCTCATTCTGCAAAGGCTATTGGCTGTTTTTTTTTTTGGCTTTCATAGGCTTTGGATAATTATAGATTATCGCACGTTGATTTAGTGTGCGATCGATATGGTGATTATCGTTTATCGGTTTTTGATTGCGATCGACATTACATGCATTGGGTGGATAATGCTCTGGCTGGGTTATAAATATAAAAATGTTAAACTCATTTCATTGATATAAATTATTTTTGAACATGAAAAGGGTGGCGCTTGATTTTATTTTATCGGTGTGCCGATCTTGTGCATGGATGTTGAGGATCAATTTCCGGGCTATGATTTAAATTGTGCAATTTCAATTGAGGTCAGATTTCTACAAGATTTTTATTTTGATATATTTTTTTTTAATTTTAAAGGATTGGCTTCTCAATGTCTCTCTTGATTGTCTTATTTCCAGTTTTGTTAACTTAATTTGAATTGAAATTATAAAAGAATTAATTCCAAAAGATATGGAAAATATAAAAATAAAATATCGTAAAATATCGTGGAATCGTATGTATTTTTAAATGTGTTTTTAAGAGCTAAATTACTCTTTATTTAAGAATGTTGTAAGACTTTTGTAATGCATTTTAGTGATAGTTTTATGTTTAAATCCGTCCTTATAGCACTTTTCATATACCCCCTCCTATCATAACATTTTAATTGGTCTACATGACATTCATATTCAATTCTTGTCAAGTCAAATCTAACATTTCGCATATCCTTGTCTGTGTGTACATGAAGTTACAGGCGTAGCTGATAAAATAAAGATCAGATTCTTTATGTGGCATTTTTTTGTTTTGATTTTCACGATGATAGAGAAGCCTAAGAAAGTGGGTCTGTCCGTCTGTCTGTATCAGTACCTACAGCTTAAACGACTGGACCGATTCGCTTCAAACTTGGTACATAGTATTATTATGATGTCTTACGGAGGGTTTTTGGAATAAGCATTCTAGCTCCAAAACTAACGGTACCTGCCATATGATTTTTTATGAAAAACTCATTTATCTCAAAAACGGCTTCTACGATTTTGATAAAACTTTCTGAATGGTATTTTTTGAGTAAACTTTAAGTTTTGGTTTTAACAGATTTGTCAGGAAAAGTCTTATAACGGTACCTCCCAGAGGAAAAGTTTTTTCTTAACAGATTTTCTCGTAAACCACTTCACGGATTTCGATGAAAATTTTAGAAAAAAAGTTAAATTTTTTTTTAATTTTTTGTTTTTTCAAAAACCATTTTTTCAAAATTTTTAAAATTTTTGTTTTCTGATAAAAACCTTAAACTGCTAGCTGTTGTCATTCCCAAAAAAAAAACTTGGAATATGTTTTCGAAAAGTTTTTCAAAAAAAAAACCGTTTTTAGAAAAAACTGCTCGAAGGATTTTGATAAAAAATTTCTTTGAAATTCAAAAAAGCAAAAGAAATCTGATGGCTTACTTTATTTTCTCCAAAACCCGTTTTAACCATTGATTTTTAAGTGATTAATAAAATTTCATATGATTTTTTCAATGCTTTTTCCGAAAATCTCAAGCCTTTTTAACACATTAGAGCAAAATCGTACAACCCAGTCGTGCAATTTATTTTCCCTGTTTTTTTCCAAAATCTCAAACCCCAAGATCACTGCCACAAATTAAAGCAAGTTCGTCCAACCCAGTCGTGCACTTCCTTTTTACTAGCTTTTCGTTTTGTCTTAAAATGTACAAAATGGCAAGAAAGCTTTTGTGGGGGTTTAAGAAAAAAGTTATAAATTGCGAATTTGCTCTATCTTTTGGTGTTTACCTTATATTACCTTGTATGGGAAGGCGTTTAGATTTTTTAGCTTAATTTTTCAAAGACACGGAAACGGAGGCCAACTTTCGTACTTACAAAAAAAAATATGTTTACGAACCAAATGTATTATAAAACGATGATAATGGAAGTCGGAAAAAGTGTGTCGGACAACTTGTCAGAAATTGCACCTCCCGGCTAAACGGAGGGGAATAGACCCCCCCTCAATTCACTTGTAGTTTATGTGTTTTCACAAAGAGCGGAAACAGTCCAGTTTCAAGCATTATCAAATAATTAGGCGTTTTCGACGGTAAATGCAACGTTTTTTAAATATAAAATCGTAAAAGCTTTTCAACAGTTTCATAATGTTTTCACTTCCAAATCTGTGCACCGTAAAACTACTGCTACTGCTACTGCTCCAAAAATGTTGTATTTGATGAAAGACCTTAGATTAATCGCCATTTTTGCTTTTTCGAGTTTTTCATTCAGGTGTTTCTCCATATTAAGTTTTTTCGAGAAAAGAACACCAAGATATTTAAACTCATTTCCATCGTCCATTCAAGCTTTTCCTGCCACCATCATTATTAAGAATCATCACCTTTAACTTTTCTAGACTAACAACATGAACCACCGTTTGCAATATTTATTAAGTCTATTTATCATTAATTGTAGTGATTTAGGGGAATACGCGAACATTACAATATTCACTAGTTTGACCTGCCGATTTCTGTTAAATCCGCTACTAAAAAATCCAGAGTGATTGCACACTCAGGTAACTTTTCCCCAGATAGCGGGCAACCTATAGTTTTCCCCTCAGGCTGAAGCACTTCCTGGTCTGTGCTTTATATATACATAAACTCAACGCTTTCCAATGTACGTAGTATTTCCCGTTTTCATTCCTGTGGAAGCCTTCGGTCTTTAGGATGACCTATAGTTTTTGTACTGATTCATTAAACCAGGCTTGTGATGTCCGTGCCTTTTCACGTGTTTCTAGTTCTTATCGACAATTTTTTCAACAGCATTCGATGCTTTAGGCGCCTTAGCAGGGGGCGGCTGCGATCTTAACTGCTGTGTCAACATTGACAAAGCAAAAGATTGTTATAATTTCGATTTCTTTACCATTTTGACTTTGATGAACAGTTTCCAGTAGCTATTCTACTTCTGCATGTGTTTGTGTATATAACATATTATCATTTAAAAAGAACAAACAAAAACATTTCAAAATTGAACTTCAACAAAAATCATTTGACATGGCAATGCTAATTTGAATTTCATAACATAACATCAAATGTCAGGATCAGAAGCACTTCACCTCGATTCCGACGATTTCAAAACAAACTTTCGTCTTTCAAGCTCTCTTTCTTCCCACCACCACCGCCACCAGCACAGTTAAGAGTATGACAATCAATTGTTTCTGCTTTTCATCTCAAATCGCGTTAAAAGAAAACTCAAACAAAATAAAAAAATGGATTTCCCCGCTAAGATAAAATAATTCACCTGAAACTACACAACATCATGGTGTATCTTATAGATCTTTATATTATGTCTTAAATTGTGTTTGTATTTGTCTTGGAAGGAGTAGGTGAGGTTGCGCAAATATTGTTGCATGCAATATACCAAGTTGTGCACCTTACCACCACCGGCAACACGACCGTTGAAACAGCATCACTTGACTTACCACATGCAGAAATGCACTGACTTTTTCGACACATTCCGTGCATGTTGAATATTCCACTAAAAAAAAAAACTTCTCAACTCTGATGATGGTAAAAAGATACTATTTACGTGTTATGAATGCACCTTATGGAGAGCTTCTCAGCTTCTTGGATTTGGAAGCCTTCTTGTGAGATGTGCCCCTTAAGTTTGTATCTCTGAGTCTAATATATTATTTGATACAAAAGATAGACAGTACAAAAAATACTTTGTAGTGTGTTTTCACAATAAGACCACAAACAGTGGCTGAATGGGGCTGTGGTAAAGAGGAGGTGCAAGTACCTCTTGACTGTATCTTAGTTGTCTATCGGTGTAAAAATGAAATAAGCCTTCTTTGGGCTTAGATGCATGCATGCATACGACCCACGCATGGAAATAAATTCAGGTTTTTTTTTGTAATGGGAGCTATTTTTAGCTGATCTTTTTATTGCAGTTCAAAACAGATGGGGTTGTTTAATTTGAAAAAAAAAACAACAAATTATACCGAATTTTCACTTTTCAGTTTAACAAAAAGTCTCAAGGTCAAATTTTCAAATTTTTGATTTTAGGAATTGGAACCCATGTTTGTTTAACCGAAAACACAATTTATATACAAAAATATCAGAGTCGATTTCAGAACTTTCCATTCAAAACTTTTATGTTGCTAAAATAAAAATAGTTTCAACTTGAATTTATCATACAACAGGTTTTGTTCTAATATCAAATTTTTATTTAAAAGACGTTCTGAAAATTGAAAATAATTAAAAAATATAAAAAAAAATTAAGCAACGAATTCATTGAAAATCAGATTCACGGTCGCTGTTTCTTCGGGCTTGGAAGGCATTTTAGTAGCAAAAGCCCTCTCTCAAAGAACCAAAGAGAATCTATACATGTTATCATCCCTGTGGATGTGAAGCGTGGACCATTGTATTTATATTTTATAGTATTCCCAAGAAGCGGAACGTTTTGTGCGGCATCTAGCGACGACGTTCACAAGCTTGAATTGGAGAGAAATTTGAGTGGTTTTTGTCTAAACTCCATGGGAAGCAAAAACAACAATATATGTAAAGTAGATAAGACAACTAGTGCCGCCATTGACGACGTTCAGAACTAAAATAAAATGTTCCATGAAATTACTATAAAATATAAATACAATGGCGTGGACCCTGACACAATTGGTTGAAATACAGCTTTGAGAGTGATATTTTTTGATCTTGTATGTATCATTGGATGACAAACTGTATAGGCATAGGGTATTGACTTGGTCAAAAAGCGAATTTTTTTTTAATTTACAGCGTTCTTAGTTTTTGGCTAAGACTACAAATAAGAAAAATCTGCCTTAAGTTTAAATTTTCGAGTTGTGTGTCTTGTTGTCCCGTCTTGTTACGACCACATATCATCCAAGTCATGCCTTCATCAGCCAAAAAAATTTGGTGCGAACGATCAATTGTTCGAACGCCGGGATTATGACGGCCATAATCATTGCGTAATTCGCGAAAAGTGACTATGTTCGAATCCGCACTTTTGTAGTACGTTTAAATAATTTTAACACGTTGTTCGATTATTCAGTGATCAATAAATTATTGTTAATAGCAAACACTCAACTAATATTATGATAGTTCAGATGACAGCTGAGTTTGACAGTTTAAGTGATCATGGGCTGACTCTGTTTGATGTAAGGACAAGTAAGGATATCTTCGGCAGAAGGGTTTCTGGTCCTGTTTTCAATATTATGCCCAGGGCTAGCCTGAAAAATCTACGTTTATGTTTGCCATGCGTCTATTCTAATTTCCGTCAAAACATTAAAACTCTTACTATGGAGGTTTTGGTTAGCACATATACAAACTTCGCACAACCATTTTAAACCAGTTGTTTTCGAAACAGTTTTCAAACACTTAAAAAAAACAGAACAATAAATTATTAAAGAATCCCAACTCCTGCTTCTACATTCTATTCCAAAACATTTTTAATTCACAAATATGCCTCAATTGATTTTAATTAAAACTTTGATAGAATTTGAATCAATTAATCTGCATTAATTAATGAATTAATTTATTATTCGATACGCAGCCGATACAAAAACTAGTTTACCATCACTTGTATCTAAAAATAGCACCGGAATAAAAATAAAAATAATTAATTCCATTGCGTGTCGAGAAATTTAACATGCAATGAATGAATAAGCCAATGTTATTTGTATACCTATTATTTTGCTAGCCAATAATAATGTGGAAGCTTATTTTTGGCAAAAAGATCTCTTTAAAGAAATGACTCAATCAACAAGATCTATTAAACAATACCTGCTGCCTATCAACAATAACAATTCAGTTTAGGAAAAAAACAAACGGAACTTCAAATATAAATTCAAATAATTATTATATCCATCATGCAATTTGCGCATTAAAGTTAAAAAGAAAAAGGCGTGTGCCAGCAAAACAAAAAGTCTCAAAATTACCGCAAATTTACTGTTATTTGTATAAATTTTTTGATTGAGTGCAATTATTATGTTTTTTTTTTTTTTTAATTTTTTGATGATAATTCAAAAAGTTTGAGAGTGATGGCTCTTC
Organism: Platycheirus albimanus; assembly: GCA_916050605.2. Lineage (NCBI taxonomy): Eukaryota > Metazoa > Arthropoda > Insecta > Diptera > Syrphidae > Platycheirus > Platycheirus albimanus. The sequence goes on along the minus strand of OU696697.1, from coordinate 95,283,326 downwards.
AAATGTCAAAAAACTGAAACTTAAATTGTAACTTGTTTATAAAAATTGCAAATACAATAAAAAAAAAGCAAATACTAAAACCTGCCACTAGCATTTTGAATAGATCTCTCCAAGCTGTCATTTTATGGACATCAACCTGGAATAGTGAAACGATGAAGTATGTATTCCCAACTTTATGCGCGGAAGTTACTCGTGCAGACTTCAGATTCAGACAGTCATGGTGATGTTGGGTCTTGGAAGTGTTTATCGTGAGGAGGGCTCGTTTGGAGATGTCTCTGGATGATATGCTCTGCCGAAGGGGATTTTCGTTTTTTGTTCGTTCGTGTGTTTTACATTTTTATTTTTATTTTAGTTCAGATTCATTTTATGGTAGCTCATCTGCTGTAGCTGTGTGACGTGTGTTTGTCTAGAAGAGACATTTTTGTATATTTATTTGTGTATTTTTTTTTTTGTCTTTGTTTTTTATGCAAATTGAAAACCTTTAAAGTTGGTGTCACAAAATTAACATATTGAAGTAGATATGTTAATAATATTGAAACATTTTGTCTTTTGGTGTAGAAATTAGTTCAAGAATTTGTTTCTCTTTGGAATAAAGTTAGACAACTTTGTGGACATTTTTTTAAAGACAGATTGAATGAGTTCTTTTGGGAACTCGGGAAAGAGATAGGTTTGGTAATCGGTCATCAAAGTGATGCTTTAAGAATATATTAGAAACAGGTGCCAGTTGTATGTATACATCAAATTGTGTTTTGAACAGGCACTGTAATACAAGGATTTAACAAGGATTAACATTGCGGTGGTGTCTTTTAAGTTCTTATATCATCAACGTCTCTTTCGAACAGTTAATAGATTTGACCACTTACGGAGTGTTAAATAAGTAAAACAAACTGCAGCCCGCCTTTTGAAAAATCAGAAAAATTACTTTCTAGATATGCGTAGCAATGTTTTAAAAGTATTGGTATGGTGAATCCACAAAAACTGTGCCACATGGCGTAGTTTATTATTATTCCACCAAAGTCATAGACCAGGACACTGTCAAATTGACAAATTCTTCACAAATAAAACTTTTCACGAACAGTGCATCTCTTATAGCCATTCCGAACCTGCTGTACATTGTTGCTCCTTTCCATTGCTGCAAAGTATCAACGCACAGACAAGAATG